>CM070875.1:30715242-31315242 GCA_036365515.1 Torymus aiolomorphi
GTGACCCAAACCCAAATTCACCTGCCAATTCAATGGCGGCACAACTGTACAAAGAGAACCGACGTGAATACGAGAAGCGAGTGAAGGCTTGTGTGGAGCAGAGTTTCGTGGATTAGTTGGAGGCAAGAGCTCGCCGCTGTCGCAGCAGCAACTTAAGGGTACGGTATACAACTGACATTTTCTAAGATTAAAAATTAGTTGATCAAAATCTTATAATTGTTAAATTTTTACCTCTGAAGATTATTAGTTAAAAATGATTATCTAATTTATTTTATATTAATTGGTCATTTAAGAATTACTGATAAATATTTTTGAAACAAAACATGTAATTAATAGAAAATATTTTGGAGTCAAGGAAACTTTAATTATGATATAGATTTACTTTTAACTTTTAACAGTATAACTTTATTATCATAGACCTTTCAATTCAATATTTATTATTGTAATATTTGTGGGAAATATGTACAATAAAGATTACAATCTTCATTTTTAATTCATGAAAGATTGGATTATATCAATTCTCAATTGTTCTGGTGTCAAAGAGTTATGAATAATTCTATTGTTATATTTTTTTATTAGACGTTTATATTTATTACATTGTTCAAAGATAATTTTTACGATGTAGAATATTGACGAGAATTGTATTAGAAATCTTCGAATTAAATAGCGAAAACAATTTTTCGGAGTTAACAAAGCAACAAACGAATTAAATCTTTAATTTCTAGTTTTGTCAGTATACTGTACCCTTAATGGCAGCCGTCTACAGCTACAGCGTACAGCAGCAGTCGCTACGAGGCGTGTCGAGAACGAGAGGAGAGCTAACGTGCCACCCCGAGAATTGGAGCTAACGCCTTTGTGCTTTAGTTTTTTAAGCATGTCAACTCCCCAAATCTCTGATTCGATCACAAACATTGTACTCTCTCTCTCTCTCTTTTACACATCAATTATACGTAAACAACGTTACACACGTTAGGGTAGTCCCTGTTTATATAGTTGATTCTAAATTTTTTTATTTCATTTTTTTTTTAATATTTTTTTACCCAAGTGTTTGATATGATGTGAGAAATTCATGTCTGTAAGATAATGGTAATTTAAAAGCCCAAGTGATATTTATAATCAATTCTTATTATTATTTTATAAATTTAATTCTAAAGAGTTTATTTAATTTTTAAATAAATTATGAAATATTTACACAAAAATGATTCTTTTTACGTTTAAAATTGACTTACATTCTGTATGTCAAGATAATTAATGAATTTATTAAACGTTTTCAGTTATTGAAGAATTTTTAATTAGTTTGGACAACAATTAATAAATTGCAAATATTTTTTTAATCACACCAAATTCACTTTAAATTCTATGTACTTATTTACTTTGTATGTTGATGCAAAATCGAGGGAAGGGTAAAAAAATAAATCGAATGATGAGATATAAGGACTACCCTAAAGTTTAAACACACGTGCAACCACATTAGATCGAATTTTTACAATGTTGTATAATAAATTAATAAAAAAATTGTGTATTTATTTATTCGAATACTGTGAAAGAGATAGCAAAAAGAGAGGAGGTGAAGCGATAAAAAAGGAGCTTTATGAAAAATGAAAAACTAATCTAGTACATATACCTATGATTATTAAAGTATTAGGAGTTATGAATGAAATAAACTGAAAAGTTAATACTAAGTAGCTTTTTTGCTTCTGTACTCTAAAAAGAGTTACAAAGCAAACCCTTCCCTATCATGTTACTGTAAAAAGGAGCGCAGAACTGTACTTTTGGTTTGTTTTGGTTTGAACTATTGTCATTTAATTATTATAATTGCTATTGCTATTATGATTACAATTATTATTATAGTACTTGTATAGTACAGAAAAATTCATTCACTTATACATATGAAAAATATATATACACAAACATATAATAAAATGCATAATTTCAATTTTTACTCAATGTTTTTTTTCCTACCTTTACCAAGACTGCTGTACATGTTTAAGAAATATAATTATTTAGATAAGGGTACCTACATATTTTTGGGATTTTTGTATGTGTTTCAGTCCCTTCTCGATGAGCCTAATCCAAATTCCCCAGCAAATTCTTTAGCTGCGCAATTATATCAAGAAAATAAACGAGAATATGAAAAAAGGGTTGCAACTGTTGTGGAGCAATCTTGGCTGAATTTTCAGGAAAGTGGATCAACAGAAGATCCACGCTGACATTAAATAAAAGTAAAAATTAAAATTTTTATATTTTACTTCTATATAAATAATTTCCGATTTTGTTCTAATTCATAACTATTACTATTTTTCAATAGATTGAACTTAAATATCTAGAACAAATAATTACTTACCTATAGATATAAAAAATGTACACGTATATATATGTTTATTCAACATTTGTTGATGTAAACACTTTTTGCAAAATTAAAATTGTACCTTTTTCTTACGTTTTTTTTATACTTTTGGGAAAGATAGAATGTAAGTACATTGAAAAGCAATTAGTTTTTGCATACTAATTTCATTGATGAATTTATAATTATTTAGGAATTAGGATTAAATCGTCTTTTGGAAATTTTTTTTTTTTTTAACACTTTCAGTACAGCTAATGTATAAGAAGAATTTTACGAATTTTAAATCGTTAAATTTAGTATTTTAAAATGCTGCAGTTTTCTAAGATGTCAAGAAATGCGTTAATCGGTAGTAAAAATATTTTATCATTCAACATTTTACAGTGACATCAAAATAACAATAGTATATTGCGCATCGTAATATACTAGCGCAGTAAATAGAAAAAAAATCTGGCACCTATTTCAAAGAATGAATAGCATGGTTGACTCTTAGGCTTCTTCTATACTTGCCTTCGGAGCGCTTCTGCACTCCTTGATTTCGCAACAACGGGCCGGAAATACCACATTCCCGTTCTTGCGCCGAGAGGAAATGTGGTACTTTCGTCCCGGCGCTGCGAAATAGTATATTAGGGAGGTAAAGAGCTAAAGGGCCAGTCCAGAGCTGGGGTGGCCCTCTTTATGTTCTACGATTTTTTTGCCTAGCGGGCCGAAAGTACCACTTTTGCTCCCGGCGCTCCATCGCCAAGGTTGTATTTTCGGCCTCGTCAGGTAAAAAAATCGTATATACGCAACACGGGGATAAAGAGGGCCACCCTAGAGCACATGTTTGCCACCCTTGCCTTCGGCTCGGGTAATTTACATGTGCTCTGGACTGGCCAAATCTTTACCTCCCTAGTTGCGTAATATACTATTGAAGAATTTCAATTATTTGAACTAACACTGAAAGTGTTAATATAAACAAGTTAAATTTCTACCTTATATTTTATTAAAAATGAATATTAAATATAGAAAAAAAGAACTTTATTAAATCTATTTTACAGAGTATATGAGAGACAATTAATATTATAACATAGAATTAAATAAAATTTATGATACTTAATTTGCACGATTTGACTACACGAAAACTAACAATAACATTATGTACAAATTTAATCGTAAATACTTTTTTAGGTACCATTTAACGTTAAATACCTCGATTGACGCTGATTCGTACGACATTTCTCATGTGATCCTCACTGGACAAGTGTCAACATAATGATAAACGTCCACTCATCTTTGTGATTTGTCTTAGATTTTTGACAAATGCTTGTTGATTAAACAAGAAAATCATTACAGGCGCGAGTATGTGTAAAAAAAGTGTGTGTGTATGATTAAGAAAATGTAATTCCTTATTTGTTTAAATATTAGATATAAAATGAAAGTTTCTTTGCACAGTCAAATACATGTTTTATTAAACCTATCATAAAAATAATTTTATCAATAATAATTGACTTAAAAGTAGTTTTTAAGTCAATATAAAAGTCTATATAAGACCTCTTTTTACATAATTTCACTTAGAATCTAAGTTAAATTGAAAAAAAATTTCATTTACTGCTAAGATTTCTCTTCCTTTTCTTTATTATAAAGTGCCAGTTCTTTGAGAAACTGAGCTTTAGGTTTCATAACATTTGGCCTGTCTCCTCTGCATTTCGGACAATACCATTTGCCTTTGGGTTTTGTACTTAATGTAACACATGAAAAATGGAACCATTCAATGGGGCATAAGTCATTGTCACAAAGGATCATTTCTCCATAAGAAATTTGATCACAGAGACAATACGTAGGTTCATCGGGGTCTATGGCAAGGTCATCTTCTTGTGGTGGTGGTGTGTCTTCACGATGCTGATTCTGTTGATTACCTTGTCTTGCTTTTCTCTTTTTCTTTTTACCAGTATTTGTAGTATTAGTTTTCTTTTGATTACCGTTTGAAGTACTAGGAAGATTTGATGATCGGTTCTCTGACATTACTAACATATCCATTGCTTGTGCAGATTCTACTAAAGTCTCTGTTCTTGTTCTTCTGGCTCGTTTCGTAGGCCTCTCAGTGTTATTGGTGTTGTTTCCAGAATTGGCATTAGAACTTGTATTGTTATCTCGAGCTGGTTCATTGGTTTCTTGTTCTTTACCAAAATCTATGAAAATTAATAAAAGAAACAAAAACTTCAAAATGTTTAACATTAGCAATTCTTTTATGATTATAGTTTTTCTTTCTTTAATATAGAGAAAGAAAAGAAAATATACATACCTAGATTTCTGAAATCCATATCCAATTGTCTTGTTTTGTTCTCGATGACATCTTGGACAATTTGTACAATTTGTAATTTCTCATCACCGATTTCCTGTGCTGCAATAAGGGCTTGCTGTATTCGTAGCAGGGCCCTGTTTCGTGCAGGTGCATTTGTGTCAGCATTGCTTTTGGCAAGAATTTCTTGCTGTTGATCGATTTCTCGAAGATAATCTATAAAGTTCAAAAAAATATAAATTCATAATTTACGTTTCCAAAACAATCTATCAATAGAATTTTGAAAAAGTACTTTTATTTTATTTATTTATCCAGAGTACATTGTAGAAGTAAGTTACATGGGGTAACCCTGCAGAAGAAAATAAATTTCCTGTTCGCAGGTCCGGAGTATAAAATTACTTAAAACTAAAACTAATACTAATTCTTAACACTATTAAGTAAAACATCTCTAATTTTTAACAGTATAATAACATTTCTAAAACAGTAATATGTATATATGTTATATGCAATTATAAAGAAAATTCAACTCGTTTTCAATAAATATTTTTCACAATCCATTTTTTTAACTTGTACATAGTGGGTCTTTTGTCTATATCTAATGTTTTGAGCTCGTTTAGCAGTAGATTGAATGTTTTTATCGCAGTTATGTGATTGTTTTTTTCGCTTACTCTTTTGTCAATTTTTGGTAATAAAACAGCTTTATTTCTTGTCTTACTATTTGAGTTTGTGAATATATTTTTCATTTCGTTTTAATAATATTTTAAGCAGTCCCATGTGAACAGTTGCTTAATATTCATTGGTTTATTTTTCTCGAAAGTGTTTTTAAAAACTAGTTTAAGTAGTCTGTTTTGAATATTTTGGAGCAAATGTTGATTGTTTTTATATACACCCCCCCATGCAATTATCCCATAGTTAATCACACTGTGAAAAAACGCATAGTAAATAACTTTTAAAGTATTTATTTGCATAAATTTATTAATTTTGTAGAAGATGAAATTTAAATAACTTGTTTTTTTTTTATTAGGTAGTGTTAATATGTTCATTCCATTTTAGATTGTAATCAAAATTCACTCCTAAATATTTACACAAGTCCACTCTCTTTAATTTTTCTTTGTTAATATAAATATCTAGATTTTTTGGTACACTGTCACAGTAATTCCCGAAAGTTATGTACACAGTTTTACTTATGTTTAATGTCAGTTTATTCAAAGCGAGCCATATTGCTACTTTTTCAAGATATTTATTCATTTCCCTTTCAACTTCTTTCCAGGTTTTACCTGATGATATGACTGCTGTGATCAGCATATGATAAAATTGAGTTTTCTGGCATTTTTATCAGTAAATCATTGATATATAATATAAAAAGTAGAGGCCCAAGGATTGTTCCTTGGGGTACTCCCATCGTTATTGTTATCGGTTCACTCTCACTTTGGTCAATTCTTACTTTCTGCTTTACGCAGTAGTACGTTAACGTACATTAAAATTTAACATGGATCATAGATCATGAATTAGTACTAGAAAAAAATTAGAAAATTATTTAAATATTTAAAACGTAAAATTAGTCTAACTGTAAAAAAAAAGAAAAAAAATAGATTGAACGCTTGAATTAAGGTGGTTCCCTCGGTAAGAGACAGACAGCTTTGAGCGAGAGAGATAGAGAGTGCACGCTGGCGCGCTGAGCGTCCATAACCCTCGAAACATATCAAGTCTGCGAAAGCGAGATTTTTTAAGACGCTCTATTTTAATAATGAAACGATGAATCTACTTCATTCTTGCGCGAAAACATTCCTTGTTATATATTCTATGTGTACATAAAATTCTAAGTCTGTCTTGAATCTCGTTGCATAGATATTGTTGTAAACAGATACAAAACGCGACAGTTTTGATATATATAGATATATCTCCCGTGTAATCCGTGGAACTTTGCACAGCAATTACTCAGAAGCCAAACGATAAAATGCTCTGAAATTTGGATATGACATTCGTTATGTCTTTATTGACCTATATGTGTAATTCCAAGTATGTGTTGAATCAACTCTTATCTCGAGGGAACCACCTTAATAGGAATGAGGAACGCCAATAGGTATCGTTTTTCTTTTCTTTATCGACATTACACAGCATCCACACGAGATGACCACACATCAGCAAGCTATGTAAACAACACTCTGTAGATAATTTTTCCCACACACTCAGCAACTATTTATAACACTGTACCTAGTAAGAATCCGTGCATCTTCTCATATTATAAACAATTGACTAACAAAATTCACTATTATAAAATGGAGCAAATCAACTAAAAATCTAAAGAAAATAAAATTTTCAAGAAAAACAATATCACGCATATTGTACATAACTTTGTGAATAAACTTTCTATTGAAACGTTCTTCCACTCTCTTCAATCAACTAGAAACTCCATCAACATCTAGCACCAAGCGACGCACATCACTTCTACTTTTCAAGCCAGGTATATTTGTAGAAGAAGAAGTCGTACAATACACAACTTACTCTGACAACTAGCATCAAGCTCCCGTAGCCTCGACAGATGCCTTTGGAGGTCGTTCGGTAGATTCTCCACGCAATCCAGGTAGTTCTCGATGTAGGTAGCCGAGTACAGAGCCTCGACCACCGCCTGATTCAGCATCTCACCTATCTTGATAAAAAAAACCCGAGCACTTTGAAAACTTTACAAGTATCAATTGCCTTCACTCATGAGCATGAGGAGGATCGGATAAACTGTCGCCTGCACAGTTGGCGTATATGGCATCTGGCACAATAGTGACTGGCCTGGTGGAGCTATCCTGCGCTCACACTCAGTATAGTTTCTTCCACGCCAGCTCTGCCGTCCAGTGTGCCCAGTACGCAGCCTTCCCGTGTCGCCATCTATGACGCAATATATAGCACAAAATCGCCAATTGGAGTGTCTAAAATAGCCACCTTTATAGCCACTAACTTAAACAATTTTAAAAATGTTTATTCATTAAAATCATAAGCCGTAAACCAAATAACCTTAGGAATATTCATTATGAATTTATAAGAGTATTTAAAAACTACCAAACCAAAAAATTCAAACCTAATTACTGCAGGAAAACGATTTATTAGTATGAGTCAATTATTAGTACATAAATAATTTTGAAATTACCAAAGCAAAAATTGGCATCCTAACAATAGAAAATCACTAATCAAGAAAAGTATGTGAACTACTAAATCAAAAACTCTAAATTTGAAAAACTCACAAATAACAGCTTCTAGTAGTTAAAAAATTTTCAAATTCTTAAACTACTTATGCACAACTTGCTAACTTCAGAAAAATCATGTACCGATAGAAAAAATGTTCATCTCACACTGTAACAGGGCGAATAGCTTTTGGAGCGAGAGAGTTTTCGGCAATGCCGAAAGCTTACCTGTATGCTCTCTCTCTCTCTCTCGCTCACTCTGCTCCGCAACAACGAAGTCTTCCTCGGCGCTGCTCGTCGAGGACGACGATCACCTACGTTGCGGCTCGCCTGCGCATCTCCGCTTAACTCCAAAAGGGAACGCGCGCGCGGTAGTTCGCCCGCGCTTTTCGAACTTCGTTACAACACTTAAAACTGCTCTGCTATACCGTATTATAAGGTAAAAGGAAGAAGCGCGTTTGACATGTAAATATGAGCATTTGAACTGCGCGCCATATGTGCGTGTGGCAAGACCAATCAGAAGAACCTAAGGAAGGTTAGGTTATATTTCTATCTTCGTCGAACTAATTGTACGTTACGAGACCACGTGATAATGAAAGCCGCCCACCGCCGGGGAGAATTTGACAGAGCGAGAGCGGATCAGCGGATAGCGCACATCTTCTTTACAGTCGTGATAGTCTGACAGATTCCTTTTTACTATAAACATTTGTAATTTATATTAGTTGAGTAATTACAAAATCTTTTGTAATATAGAAGAAATGGGTTGTGCTAAACCCAACAGTAAACGAATATACGCTTACAATCCTGCGTGGGAAAAGGAAGCTTGGGCAATCGGTAAGTGGATTCCAAGTATTTAACTATTTAGATTTTATGAAATTCACATTTTGAGCAACATTGTTAAAAAAAATTGTTATGACATGTGCTTCAATTTTGGTGTAATATCGCGTTTTATGATTATTCTGAAAGTATACTAAGTTAGTAAAATAATGTAAAATAAGTTTTTTAAGTGAGAAATAATATTATTTAAACTTTCCTATTTAATCTAGTGCGTGTATAAATCATGTATGTTAATAGTTATTCTAACTATAATTGATTTTTAGTTACTGCTTAACAAAATTAATTTTTCGGGCAACTTCCACTCGCGTACATTTTCTGGAAAATCTCTTGCATTCAGGTAAAAGCTTCGAGTCACGTAACTTTTTTCTACAGTCATGTCATTTTTTCTTGCAGTGACGTAAAGTTTCGAATTCCGTAAAAAGCTTCGAGTCCCGTAATTTTACCCCCGAATATCACTTTGTTCATTTTATTATGTATTTTAAATAAGTATTTTATATATTTTGTTCAAGGTTGGCTTACAAGAAATAGAGACAACCATGCTCCTCAACAAGCATACTGTAGAGTATGCCGCAAAAGTCTTCGTGCTCATCACACGGATTTACAAGCCCACTGCACACGAGAAACACATTTAAAACTGTCGGAGAGTACTGACATAAGAAAACAACCAACTATTGCTTCTACTTTCAGCACGAAGAAGGATAAAGGTAACGAAAAAAAGAAAAGGGAATTAAAGCTCGCTGCGTACATCGCATGTCATTCAGCTATTAGAAGCGCGAATCATCTTTGCGAAGTTTTAGAAAATTTAGATTTACAGTTACGCGAAACAAAATGTGCAAATTTAATCAAAAATGTCATAGCGCCAAACATGCTCCAAGATTTGATACAAGATGTTAGTGATGGACCTTACTCTCTAATAATAGACGAGTCAACAGATGTATCGTCGTGTAAGTTTTTATGCCTATGTATTAAGTACTTAAGCAAAATGCAAAATAGAGTTATTACGGACTACTTAGGGATTATACAAGTCGAAAAAGCAGACTCTGTTACTTTACATTCGGCGATTATTGCTTATTGTAAAGATATCAATTTAAAAATTGAAAATTTAATTGGATTAGGAACCGATGGCGGAAGTAATTTGTGCGCCAAGAAACGTTCGGTATTTGCTTTCTTGAAAGCGGACAACGATAAGTTGCAATTAATTAGATGTATATGTCATTCACTGAATAATGCCGTTTCAGCTGCCTCTTCCCACTTCCCAGCTAACGCTGAATTTTTGTGTCGCGAAGTTTACAGTTGGTTTTCCCACAGTCCTTTACGCCAATCAGAATATAAGAAAACTTGGGATCTTTTAAATACTGGGTTTAATCTTGATGATGATGATAATAGTAACAATAATGATGGTGAAGAAGAGGCAGCCGCAAAAACTAGTTCAGAAAATGATTGTATCAAAAATAAAATTAAAACTTTTCGAAAATTTGTTAAGCTTTCAACCACCCGGTGGCTCGCGAGGTACAATGTAGTGAAAGTCCTTTTAGAAAATTACAAAACGTTACAAAGCCATTTTAATATATTTGTCCAAACAAATACAGAAAAATGCACTACAGCTCGATTACTTAGTACTATATTGAACGACGAGACCATTTATTTATATCTCTTAATTGTAAAACCGATATTAGGTGAGTTAAATTATACAAATGCTTCTTTCCAGCGTAGCAATGTGGATTTAGGACGAGCGTACGATGATTTGAGTAGTTTAATAATGCTTTTAGCAGGGAAAATTTTAAAACCCACATTTATGTCTGGAAATCCAGAAGAAATATTAAAACACTTAGATAACCCTTTGCACTATTTACCTGTGGAAAATGCGGATTATGGCATCGATTATAAAAATGCTGTAAAAAAAAGTAGTATTACTCCGGATCAAAAGTTTGATCTCGAAACAAGAGCGTTTAATTTTATTAAAGCACTATGCTTAGAAATTTCTTCTAGGCTACCGGACAATATACATTTGTACAAGAAACTGAAATTTTTATCTCCATCGACATGTTTATCTCAAACCAAAAGACCACAATTAGAAGAGTTACCATTCCTAGAGATATTTGCGTCCACCGATCTTAGCGTTCTGGAAACGCAATGGAATCGATTGATAACCATTGATTGGGCTAGTTATTTTGGAAAAGATAGTTTGAAAAATAGCTATACCTTTTGGCCTATGGTGTATAATTACAAAAATGCGGGGGGGAAGTTCATTTTTAGAGAATTAGCCTCGTACGCGTTAACATTACTTGTATTACCGTCTAGCAACGCCGTAGTTGAGAGAGTTTTTTCGATCATGAACGTTATTAAGAACAAGTTCAGAAATCAAATGTTAATTAAAATGTTAGATAGTTTATTAAGAATCAGATTAAGATTTTATGCAAACAATACTTGTTGTAATACATTTGTACCCACACCTGCAATGCTAGCAGACTTCAATTACAAGATTGTTTATTCAATGAATACATGTGAAAAAGAAAATGTACTGCAAGATCGAGAAGAGATGGAAATCATAGATTTATTAGAGCCGTATGACATACCTTGCATAAGCATACTCGAGAGATGAATCAAATAATTTTTGTCTGTTTATTTCACTATAAGTTTTTTCCAGAAGGGAATTTATTTTAAAATATCATTTCATTCATTTTAAAATATTTATCTTGTTTTAATTATTCTAGAAACTTATAAAATAATAATATAAGTAAGCAAATTATAATTTCTACAATGTGTAGATTACATTTTATTACATATTCCAAACCAATGTCTATTGTAACATTATACCAACATTGTTCATTTTAATTAAAAATAATATGCTAGATTTTAAGTAATAATAAGCTACATTTAATCAATGTAAAAAATGTAAATCACCGTGAGATATAACTATAACTACATTGTATTACATGAATATGCGCGCGAGTGCCTGTGTCGATATATGTACATGAATATTTAAAATAACCCTTATTTTAAGATATTCTAAAATTTATAAAATAAAAATATGTATTATTACAATTATAATTGTTTTTTATAATTTATGTATTTATGTAAACTTTACCAACTGTATAAAGGAATTCCAAAGGTTACTAGAATTGGAGTTATTTGTTTCGTAATTCAAACCTTTTTCTTTTATTAATCGGTCAATTATGATTTTTCTATAGGACTTTATTAGGTAATGCAGGTGAAAAATTGATGAAAGATATAAATATTCGATTAATTAATAAATGATTTTTTTAAGGTTATTTAATTTAAAGATCTTGATTTTGTAATTTAAATATATTTTTAAATTAGGTAGTGTGATTTCTAGAATAATTAGTTTAAAGATTCCTATTTAAGCATAAAATCGCCAAAAATCGCCAAACAAGGTAAAATTTAGCCCCGAAAATCGCCATCGCCACATTTAAAAACGAAGTCGCCACCAGAAGCATGAATTCGCCATTTTGGCTATAAATCGCCTATCCTGGGCACACTGCTGCCGTCTGGTGACTTCCCTCTCTCCACTCCGCCACCAATGGGTGAATGTACATAAGGTTGTGACTCCAATAGAGTACAGAGTGCTGTTTCGCGTGCTGTACGAGTGCTGTTTCGCGTGCCATGTCGTGGCAGCACGCGTGTGGAACGTTTAGTATTTATATCTAGTGTAAAAAGGTCTCGCCAGTTATCCTCTGCGCATCGCCAGCTGATTTGAAAGAAAAAGCGAACTTATTTATTAATAATAAATTATTTACAAAATTACAATGTATATTTAATACTTTTATTATGTATAATATCATTACATTTCAATATATATTTATGTTTATTTTTGCAAAAATAAAGAAATACTAAAAAAATTTATATTTATTATTATTAAAAAAAGGCATAGAAATAAATTGATAATACATTTGAAATTTTTAAAATTTATTTCAATAGCAAATATAAAAAGTTATACATTAGTAAATATTAGTAAAACATTAGTAAAATATTAGGTATTAATACCTACGGAAAAATATTATACGATACAGAATTATAAAATTCACTTATACAAGATACAAAATTACAAGTAAAAGGCAGCAATGGTAGTATTTCACAAAATTTAATAAAGAATAATAAAAAGCATTTTTTTTTTACGATTGAATTTAATTATATTCACTCATTGTAGTACTTAATAAAATTCATAAAATTTGAAAAAGGAATCTAAAAACATTCTTATTAAACTTAAAAAAATTACTAATACAAGATGAAAAATTAGAATCATTATTTTTTAATGTAATTTTTAAAAATTTTCATTATTTTTAGAAAAGCTGGGCCTTTTTTTTGTTTAGGTAACATATTAAAATTCATTATAATGATGTTGATTCTGGCTACAATGGATGTTTTCATGTTAACATTTTCAACCTGCATTTTTGATAAGGCTTTCAATTCGATATTCGATGGCTGTTCCCTCTTCCTTTTCTTAGAAGTTTTAGTATAAATATTTTTGTCAGAAGTTAACATTCTCCGAGATCAACTGGCGGTGCGCACATGCGCAGGGCCCTTTCTACATATGTGTGTTCTGTCTGTTCTAGACAACTTTTCTCTATGTCTGTCTCTGTCTTACATAAACGGAACAGATCTAACTGTCTTTGTCGGGAACACACAGAACACACAGAACACACATATGTAGAAAGGCCCCAGAGGATAACTAGCGAGACCTTTCTACACTATAAGATATAAATACTAAACGTTCCACACGCGTGCTGCCACGACATGGCACGCGAAACAGCACTCTGTACTCTATTGGAGTCACAGCCTAAGCGCCGCGCCGTGCTGCGCCGTGCCAAAGAAGATAGACCCTAAGGGCCTTTGCACGCTAAAAGCATAACGCGAAGGAATAAGGAATAAGAGGGCATAAGGTGGACATAAGGTACTTATGCTCCGCTTATTCCTCTTATGCCCGTGTTGTGTACGCAACGAAACGTGCATAACCTCTTGATTTTTTTGGAGTAAAGTTTTCGAAATGAAATAGCTTACTGTAATTATTAATTGACTCTAATTGGTTACAACGTAAAAAGTTGACAAAATAATAAAACTTGAGGGGCTTTTGTATTTTATCATTTCAACGTGCAGAAGTGAGAAAAGTTTTCTTCTTAATCATTTAGTGATTATTTTTATAATAATTTATAGTGTAGACATTTTTGAACAATGGATGAAGGGGTAAATGTTTACTTACAATTTATTATTAAAAAACTTACTCCAAAACAAGCAATTTAGGGGTTATGCACGATCCGTTGCGTACACAACACGGGCATAAGAGGAATAAGCGGAGCATAACAGCGAATCCACATTTCATGAGCTATGCTCGATGCGAAGTCCGAAATCTGCAAGATTTATAACTCTATGGTTATAAATCCTATAATAATTTTAAACATAGAGTTATAAATCTTATAGATTTCGAACAACAACTTTTTTTTGGAAGGCATCGCGCATCGCGCATCTAGCATAGCTCATGCAATGTGGATTCGCTGTAAGTACCTTATGTCCACCTTATGCCCTCTTATTCCTTATTCCTTTGCGTTATGCTTTTAGCGTGCAAAGGCCCTAATAGAAGCGCAAAGCCTGCAGGGAAAGTGAGGCACCCCGAAGCGTAGTAGGTACCCTGACCACGCACGGCGCGACAGTCGATTTCCGAGCGCTCCGTGAACAGCTGACTCAGGGGACGCACGGCCGATAACTTACCACCCATGCCGACTGCAATGGTAACACAATAGACATTCCGTATTTATTACTAAAAAACTATGCGTTATAATAATGTCAGTTATCGACGATAATTATAAGCATAATAAATTAAGCAGTAAAACGTACTCCAAAAGAAGTTAACGTGAAACTGATATCCTTAAACCAAATGGGGAAAGAATTTATATATTACATCTATGCTATTCATGTACGTAGGTGACGTTAGTTCTGTGGATAACGTTGTCGGCTACCAATCTTTTTGATTCGAGTTCGAATCTCCTCTACAGTAACTTTTTTTTTTAATAATTGTTAGAATTGCGGGTCCTCTTAAGCCGCTGCCGCACTCGCCATCTCATATCTACTCTAGCGCCCCTTTAGATACTGAGCACGGCTCTGTGCGGAGGGCCAGTCAGTGCTCTACGAGAGCTAAAGCGAATGACATCGCGTCCGAGTCAGATTATACTTTTACTTATACTTATATTTATATCTGTGTTTTATTGATTAGCAAGTGTCGAGTGATCTGTAGTTCTAATAAATTACTTATTATACTTTAATACTCCGTGTGTACGTGTATACTCATTTGTGTCCTGGATTCCTGCTTCCACCATCCACATATACTTATCAATAATATATAAAAAAATCTTTGAAAATTGAAAACCATTTGTTTGCTTTTTATTTAGGAAGATTATTATAAATGTTGTTCTTAATATTTTTAATACAAGTTATTTTTTTACAAAAAATAAATCTATTTTTAAAATTTTAATTTTATTTCTTTATACTATTTATATTTCTTAAATTTTTTTTATACTGTATATTTGTTTATAAATATTATTATGTTGGAACAGCTTTCCGCACGACCAGGTGGTACTGTTCAGCGTGCGTTGGATATTTTTTTTTTATTTTATTTATAAATTATTATATAAAAAAATTTTAAAATACTTCATTATAATCTCACGACATGTAGAGATTATCTTGAACTGTTCAATAATCTTTTTATATAATTCTTATAAATAAAACCGTGGAATCCATCGCCAGTAGCCCTACACACCATTTTAAAAATAGATTTATTTTTTGTAAAAAAAATCATTTTTATTAAAAATATTAAGAACAACATTTATAATAATCTTCCTAAATAAAAAGCAAATAAATGGTTTTCAATTTTCAAAGATTTTTTTATATATTATAAAAAAAAAATTACTGTAGAGGAGATTCGAACTCGAATCAAAAAGATTCGTAGCCGCGGAGAACGTTATCCACAGGACTAACGTCATCTACGTGTGTGAATAGCATAGATGGAATATATAAATTGTTTCCCAATTTGCTTTAAGGATATCAGTTTAACGTTAACTTCTTTTGGAGTACGTTTTACTGCTTTATTATGCTTGTAATTATCGTCGATAATTGACATTATTATAACGCATAATTTTTTAGTAGTATATACGGAATGTCTATTGTGTTACCATTGCAGTCGACATGGGTGGTAAAAGTTATCGGCCGTGCGTCCGCTGAGTCAGCTGTTCACGGAGGGCTCGGAAATCGACTGTCGCGCCGCGCGTGGTCGGGGTACCTACTACGCTTCGAGGTGCCTCACTCGGCCTATGCGCTTTGCGCTTCTATTACGGTCTATCTTCTTTGGCCGTGCTGCCGCTGCGCTGAAGCTTAGCTCTGCCGTTCCGTTCCATTCGTATATTCTTACAAAAAAATGAGCAGTTGCATGTCTATGATATTTATAAATCACGGACGATGTGTATATGCTCCAAAATGAAAAGTTAAATAAATGAAGGGATAGTTTAGATGACGAACAGTTCAAGAACAAAAGTATTTTAAGCCGAGAAAGAAAACACAAGACCCAATTCATATGATATACTATGAATTATAAAATTGATTAGAACATTGGAAAATGCAGCTATTGATGAATAAGATGGAATTAGGCGATAATGGGATGTCCTTTAATCAGTTCAAATAAATGATGAAATTGATTAAAACTCGTGTTAATAAATCTATAAAACTCTTCATGATCCTTTAATGCAAAATATTTAAATAAAGTGCTATATAAAGCACAATGAATATTTCTTTGAGGTATTGGTAAATGTGGTCGAACCCACCACCTTCTGCAAGATTGTTGTTTCTTTTTTTTTTAATTTTTTTAACAATCTCAATAACTTTAGGCTGCGTCTACATAGACGCTTTTAACGCGCGTTCGGCGCGCGTGTGGGTGTAACTGATACCGACAGACGGTAACCGGGTTTAAAATAAAACACTAGAAATAGCACTAGAGATATTACATTGTATAGCAATTACATTGTATAGCAATAAATTGTATAGCAATAATATTCATTGTAGCAGATTGGAGCAGATGGAGCAGATGTAAGGCCCGAATTCATAGTCGTAAGTGAGACGTGAGACACTGAGACGGACTCAAGTAAGGTTTGAATCCATGCATTAGTATATCTATATATACTGTACTTGAGTCCGTCTCACATCTCACTTACGACTATGAATTCGGGCCTAAATATTGCAGATCACTTTCGAGCGCTCTTTTACAGGTTACGCCTATGTAATATCTCTAGTGCTATTTTTAGTGTTTTATTTTAAACCTGGTTACCGTCTGTCGGTATCAGTTACACCCACACGCGCGCCGAACGCACGTTAAAAGCGTCTATGTAGACGCAGCCTTAATGAAATTATACATTTTTCTAATTTTTTTATTTTGGCTTCAATCATATGATCATGACCATGAAAATGATAGATGTACGACATCGATCTATAAAATTGTATCATTAACAATGGAATATAGAAACGGAACTATGGACCAGCGCAAGCAGAGAACCGCGCAGCGCAGCGCGGTGCAGGCGCAGCACGGCGTAAGGGAGATTGTACATAAGCGCTGCGCGATCTTACGCTACGCTACGCTGCGCGACCCTGCGCTGCGCTACAGCATTCCATTCCTATGTTCTCCTATGTTTTCCTATGTAATAGGAACAATCGAAACTCCACGGCAGGCGCTGGCGCAGCGTAGCGCATCTTAAGGGGGCTAGACACCTTTTTTCTCTGAAATAGGAAGTCACATTTTAATACATAAATGTAAACTAATTATTTCATACTTTTTACATATAAAAGTGGGTATATTTACCTTACCTTAAAACTTTCTCCGTTGGGCCTTTTATATGGTCCAGAACCATAGTCATCGATGAAACTGAAATTTTCCTGTGGATGGATTGACTTCAGATTTGAACTAAATTACTCCTGAATAGCATAATTCTCATATGAGTGTAGGGATTTTTGATCTAATGAGAAAAAAAAATTGTGCTGTTTTTAAGGAGTTTTTTTTTAATTTTTTAAAATTTTTTATATTTTTTTATAATTTTTCTGATGTAAAAATTTTTTCCGACATTTAATCCTAAATCCCTACACTCATATGAGAATTATACTATTCAGGAGTAATTTAGTTCAAATCTGGAGTAAATCCATCCACAGGAAAATTTCAAAGGTTATGGATAGTGAAAAAACTTGTTTCATCGATGACTATGGTTCTGGACCATATAAAAGGCCCATCGGAGAAAGTTTTAAGGTAAGGTAAATATACCCACTTTTATATATAAAAAGTATGAAATAATTAGTTTACATTTATGTATTAAAATGTGACTTCTTATTTCAGAGAAAAAAGGTGTCTAGCCCCCTTAAGGGAAGGGCCACATATGTGAATACGCTTGCGTACGAATCCGCATAGCGCAGTGGAGTCACTAGGAAAACTTTGTAATGCCAACTTTGCAGGAAAGTCACTATGGTTTCATGAGGAACTTCTATTGTTGAGAGGGTTCACGAAGTCATAATGATTTTCCTGTACAGTTGGTACTAGCGAGTTTCGCTTAGGCCGTCTAGTGATTCCGCTGTGTCGTACGCATTCATGTGTAAGCGTATTCACATATGTGGCCAAAGCCTAAAGGTGAATGTACATAAGCGCCGCGCTGCGCTGCGCCGTCTTACGCCGCGCTGGGGCCTTTCTACATATGTGTGTTCTGTGTGTTCTGTGTGTTCCCGACAAAGACAGATAGATCTGTTCCGTTTATGTGAGACAGAGACAGACATAGAGAGAAGTTGTCTAGAACAGACAGAACACACATATGTAGAAAGGGCCCTGCGTTGCGCGGTTCTCTACTTGCGCTGTCCATAGTTCCGTTTCTATATTCCATTGTTAATGGTACAATTCTATAGATCTATGTCGTACATCTATCATTTTCATGGTCATGATCACGATTGAAGCCAAAATAAAAAAATTAGAAAAATGTATAAATTCATTAAAGTTATTGAAATTGTTAAAAAAATAAAAAAAAAAAGAAACAACAATCTTACAGAAGGTGGTGGGTTCGACCACATTTAGCAATACCTCAAAGAAATATTCATAGTGCTTATAGCACTTTATTTAAATATTTTGCATTAAAGGATCATGAAGAGTTTTATAGATTTATTAACACGAGTTTTAATCAATTTCATCATTTATTTGAACTGGTTAAAGGACATCCCATTATCGCCTAATTCCATCTTATTCATCAATAGCTGCATTTTCCAGTGTTCTAATCAATTTTATAATTCATAGTATATCATATCAATTGGGTCTTGTGTTTTCTTTCTCGGCTTAAAATACTTTTGTTCTTGAACTGTCCGTCATCTAAACTATCCCTTCATTTATTTAACTTTTCATTTTGGAGCTTATACACATCGTCCGTAATCTATAAATATCATAGACATGCAACTGCTCATTTTTTTGTAAGACTATACGAATGGAACGGAACGGCAGAGTTAATAAGCTTCAGCGCAGCGGCAGCACGGCGCAGCACGGCGCGGCACAGCGCAGCGCTTATGTACATTCACCGTAACGTAGGATCGCGCAGCGCTTATGTACAATCTCCCTAAGACGGCGCAGCGCGGCGCTTATCTACATTCACCCAATAAGAGGTTGGGTTTGTAGGGAACAGAAACAATAATAAAATTGATCTTTTGGGTGTATTTTTGGCACTTTGATAACGTAAATTCGCGGTTTCTACTTTACCGATGGTTAGTCACTTGCGTTTTCCAGAGTTATAGTAGGTAACGATGAAATCGAAATACGAGAAGAAAAATGTATGTTGTAAGATCTTGGGTTTTCAGTGATCAGGAGTCGAAACTAAATATTATAAGTTTTTTTTAATCAATGTAAAATTCATCAATTAAAATCATTTTTATAAGTCTAACACGTCAGAAATTGATTTTACATGAAAATTCAATGGAAAAAAGTTTTGTTTAAATATTATCTACAACTTTTGTATTTAACATTTTTATGTAAAATCAAATCCTGTCAAGTTACAGCCGAAAATCGTTCATTTTTCACCTTTTTTGCCGTTTTTCGTAGTTGTGTTAGCAAATATTGCTCGTAGCGAAAAATGCCCAACAGAAAAAAGTATCTTTTAATTAGTTTTAGCAGATATACCTGTAGATATTAACTTCAAATTAATTTTTCTAGACATTACGCTTAAAAATTGATTTTTTGAAACGTTTCTTTGTGCTCGCATATTTAAAGTTTTTCATCGATCTTTCTCGTTAGGGGACTACCGGTTAGGTATAATTAGAGGAGTATTTTCCCGGAATCCCGGTGAAATCGATCAAAAATTCATTAAGATAATCAGGTAACTTGATTACATACGAACATACAGGCATACATACATTGTGGAAAGTCCCTAAAAACGACTCTGGGTAGGGGGAAAATCATTTATATACCTCAAATTTTAGGTATAATAGGGTTAACTAATTTTGCTCTCGCGAAATTATAAGGCTCTCCCGAGCAGCGGTCGTGCCTAAAAATTTCGTTATAATAGCACGCGCGCCTACGTAACATAAACTGAGAAATTATTTTCAAAATGGTAATACGAAGATACATTAATTATAAGTGTATTTTAGATTTACAATTTGAAAAAAAATCGCTGTTATAAAAAATGAATGTGCTAATGCCGACGTTAAGGCAGTTCAAACTGCTTGTGAGAAATTACCTGCAACAGTTTGCTGTTCAAGCATGTTTTAATGCTTCCAAAGTAAAAGACCGCAGGGGTATAAACTACACAAATCAATGGTTTTATGAATGCTTAGTTTTGCGAATCAAAAGAAAAACAACTTATGATCATTTGAGAACGCATAAAATTCTATCCCTATCTACTTTGGAAACTCTTAGTCGCTATATGAAAGCAATGAAATGAGCATACGGGTTCAACGAAACCGTATTCAAAATTTAAAAAATGAAAACTGAGACTATGGATTCTCGTGATGTACGAGGTAAGTTATAATATTTTACTACAATATGCCCCCATTGATGAATGAAAATTATTTCAAAATCATATACCGAAGGAACGGCGAGCTTTACGTATAAGAAAGCTTTTTTCAAATAAGAGAAATCGTTTTGAAACAACAAACAGGAGGGCGAAAGTAAAATTGACATTTTTTTCTTTTACATTTCTTTTTACAATCATTTATAATAAATTAATATACATCTAGTGGTTTTTACAAAAAATAAAGAAATTGTAATTATAAAATAAACAAACAAAAAAACCGCATCGGCCCCGCTTTTCAGTGTCAAAAAGAGACCACGGTCGAGAATGGAATAAAATACTATATGCAACACGGGACGAAAGAAGATAAATTAGAGAGATGCTACTTTCACCCCTTGTTGCATAATGTACTATTCTTTTAATTTATTAATTACTAGCAGACAAAAATGAGATAAACTTACATTCTGTATAGAAATATTATAGCGAAATCTATAATAAATTATACAGGCGTCTGTGCCACATTAATGACAAAATTTTAAAGATAAAATAATTGTTTATCTATGTTGGTTTATTTCGTTTGACTTTATTTGTTTGATAAATCTATAATTGTTAATAATTACTATAATATCTATGTGTTGTTAAAAAAATAAACACTTTAAATTTGCATTTTCAAAAAAGCCACTAACTTACTTTGTGGCTTTCTTGAAAATGCAAATTTAAAGTGTTTATTATTTTTTGTATCTGGGTTGATCCTCATCATCGTTTTCTTATCATTGAATTCATTATGGAGTTTAGATATAATAGTAATTAGTCATTCTGGCACGGACGTAGTTTGTCGCCTGAGCGAAGCCAGGGCGACAAAAACACCCGTGCAAGGATCACCCGCTTTGCTCACGTGTATCGAACGTGTATCCAGTTGTTTTAACGGAGTGAGCGAAACTCGCTGAGATTATGAATAAGATCAGTGATTGCGTCTTCGACGAGAGGACGGAGAGTGGGAAGTGGGGAGGGGTGGAGATTGGATGGGTCTGAAGTTTGGAACGTTGGAGTGCAACGAAATAAAAAAAAATAATTCATTTTACTTTAAGTTTATACTAGTATTAATTTTGCGTGTAGATTTAGTGTTTTATAGTATAAAATAACTTTATAACAAAGATTTAGATAAAATGTCCATTGTTCAATAACTTTAATCAATCGTAAAAAATTATTTCATTGCACTCCAACGATGCGAACTTCAGACTTATGAGATCGGAGGGGGGGGGGGGGCAGCCTCCTCACAAAAAAAATAAATTATAAATAAAAAAAATAAACTCAAATAAATTTTATTACAACATTTTAAACGAAACTAAAAATATATTATAACAAAAAATAATTATTTTTTAAATATGTTAAATTCTCTTTTAATTTTTTTTCCTACTGAGGAACAATATTAATTGTAACAGAACAATTATTACAATTAATTAATTGTACAGAAAAAGGTTCGTTCACATTATTAATATTTGAAGTGTTCACGGTTTTCGCGAAATAAATTTTTATTTGCTGTCGGGTATTCAATTGGTTCAGCTTCAAACACAGTCGTATCACGAGAAGTGGAGGGTTTTGAAAGCATATCCTCAGCAGTAGCATTGTGCGATAACTTTAAACGCTTTGAGGATGTTGTTGCATTTTCAGTAGATTCACTAGAAGGACTGATAGATCGCTTTTGTTGTACCTAGCTGTCACGAATTGGGACTCTGCAGAGGTAGATGGATTGATGCAAATTGAGCTGGTTATTAGATCTCCAATTTGTTTTTTATTATTTAAGGAGGCATCAATATATCCTTCCGCTATGCTATTGGATTTCCAGCTACCGTGCCGCTTGAGTGTTGTAATGTCGGCGCCGGCTTCAACCAAAAGAGTAGCGGAAGTTCTTCTAAAGCAGTGTCCAGTAAATATGTTTCTGGATTTGAAAAATTCAAAAATGTGGCTACTTTTTTTGGCATAGCGCCAAATGTATTTACTCCAATCGGTTGCATTATACATTTCCCAGTGTATAAAATTCATTAATGATTGTAAATGAGCGTGAAATGCTTATCTTAGTTTTCGGGATAGTGATTAAGAACATTGTGCCATGATCTTTTATGTCATTCATTTGTATGTTACAAAGTTCTTCGCGCCGGCAAGCTCCAGTTATTTCTATAATCATAGCAACCTAGAAGAAAAATCAATAAAATAAAATTTCTTAACATTATAACCTTTATTATATTATTATTATTATTATTATTATTATTATTATTATTATTATTATTATTATTATTAATATAATTGGTATTTTACTCACTTTAATTGCTAAATACTCGTTATCAGGTGCTTGATTACAGAATTCTGATATTTGCTCTGATGTCAAGACAGATGATTTTTTTACCTCATGCGATTTATTTTTCTGTTGTAGTAACGTAATAAATTTTTTGTAGTTACCAATGTCTACGTTATCATACGCATTAATAGTGGCCTTTAGTATGGAAAATCGGGTCCTTAAGGTTGATAGGGCAAGATTTTTCGATAGATTGTCAAAATAAACAAGAAAAACCTCTTCACACCCTTACGAAAAAAACCTGTAGGATGCCCTACAGGATTTCCTATAGGAATCCTATAGGATGTCCTATAAGACTCCTATAGGATTTTTATAGGATTCCTATAGGATTCCTATAGGAGATCCTATAGTTATTTCGCGAGTTAAACCTGTAGGAATTCCTATAGGAAAATCTATAGGAAACAATATGTATGATTTTTCCTGTAAAATCCTATAGGAATTCCTATAGGAATCCTATAGGAATCCTATAAAAATCCTATAGGAGTCTTATAGGGCACCCTACAGGTTTTTTTCGTAAGGGCAGAACGAATTGTTGTTTCCTCATAGAGGAAGCTTTGTAACGGTGACAAAAATTTTCGAAAAAAAATGTTCAAAAAGATGTTTTAAGGCGATATATGAGGAAATCCACGGAACCTTTAACTGTTTTGATACTTTTTTCTTAAAGTAATTTATTGCTGCTATTAGTTGAGCGTGCGAAGCAGATAAACGAAACAAGGTGTAAAATCTTCAATTTTTACGTAGAAAACCAGTCCGGTAATCCATATTAGTGTGGTAATCCATAAAACAGTTAAAGGTTCCGTGGATTTCCTCATTTGTGTATATTAGTTGATTTTGATCATTTTTGTTTTCGTGGGTGTATGTGTGTGTGTGTGTGTGTGTGTATTTGAACTCTTCATATCTCCGAAACGAATTGACCGATTTTCGTCGGGTAAAGCTTATTCTCTTTGTCTCGCGGGAAAAGAAAAGTACCCTGATGGATTTGAGTTTTTATTGATTTTCTTTTGTTTTATAACCAAAAAACGATTTTGAATTTTTAGTTTTTTTGATTTTTTCATATCTTATAGTCATTATTACATAATATAATAAACTTTTCTTGAAAGGTATTTAAATTACCTATATTTTCCTTTTTTAAAATTTAAAATATCTTCACTCTGTCAATTGTTATTAAGGAAAACTTTTTTATATTTCATAAATTAATTTCTCAAAAAATAATTTATTTATTGATTTGAAATAAATAACCAGTTATTACACTATTTGAAGACTATATGTGGTTAAAATTTCAAGAGATTATCTTCATTTGTTTTTTAGAAAAAAATTATTTTAGAAAAAATTTGCGTTTTCGTTGTTGCACGATAACTAGAGCAAAAATTATCCAATCGTCCTGAAATTTGGCACAGATGTAGCTTTTATATACCTTCAGATCGAGTTCGTTGCCCAAAAAAATCGGTCCATTACGAAAAAAGATATTTGAGGTAAAAAATTTTTTTTTTAAATTTTTGACTCACATTTTCTCAGAGATTACTTGATTTATCGACTTAAAATTTTAACCACTTATTAAACTTATAGAAGACTATATTTGGTTAAAATTTCAAGAGATGATCTTCATTTGTTTTTTAGAAAAGAATTATTTTTCATGCCCAAACTTTTAAGACGTTTTCCCACTGTTGATAAGTCAACTCCCAATGACGTAAACAATTCTTTAAGTGTTTGACATGAGTCTTCATTGAGCAATGCCTCCAAATCATTATCTTCAAATTTTTTTTTCTGACCAGGTAGCTGCTTGTCATCCAAGTCGAAATCACCAGCTTTAAAACGTGCAAATCACTTCCGACACGTTTGCTCAGTTAGAGTATGCTCACTGTACACTTCCACTAAAATACGATGAGCTTCAGCTGCACTTTTGTTCATATTAAAGTAATGAAGCAAAACTCCCCGCAAAAACTCTTTACCCTTATAAAAATATCCTATAGAAAATCCTGTAGGAAATGCTATAGGAAATCCTGTAGCCCTATTAAAAATAATCACGTGAGTACTCACGTGAGTACTCACGTGAATACTCACGTGATTATTTTTAATACGGAGGCATCCCGTAGAAATGCTATAGGAATCCTATAGGATACTCTATAGGCAGTCCTATATGAAATTCTATATAGGAATTTCTATAGGAAATCCTACGTGAATTTCGCGCTTTTCCTGCAGGAAATCCTATAGGAAATTCTGTAGGTAATTCTGTAGGAAAAACTGTAGACAATTTTACATGGAAAATGCTGCAGGGAATTTTGGAGTATTTTCGTGAAAACACTTTATAGAGGTTTAGCATCTTATTTAGCGCTGTAACATCGCATAGCAGAATCAGTGGCAAACAGTCCTAGGTAAGGAGTTGCCCTCGGAGACTGCCGTGCACGACTGCCGGCGCCTTACCGGTTAAGCTTAGTGAGCTCAGATATCAAAATCAAGGTAATCCTTGTCATATTGACTCTCCGTAAAGAGTCGTTCGAACGGTTGAATCTCATGGCTTTACATACCCTCGCAGTTCCAATGGGTTTATGAGAGTCCCGTCTGCTGCGCCCCATAGCGGCATAGCAGCGAACATACATAAACGAGGCTCTGGCGATAAGCTTCTGCCGCATGCCGCAGTGCAGCGCAGCAGTCAGGACTCTCATAAATACATTGGAACCGCGAGGGTATGTAAAGCCGTGAGATTCAACCGTTCGAACGACTCTTTACGGAGAGTTAATATGACAAGGATTATCTAGATTTTGATATCTGAGCTCACTGGGCTTAATCAGTAAGGCGCCGGCAGTCGTGCACGGCAATCCCCGGGTGCAACTCCTTACCTAGGACTGTTTGCCATTGATTCTGCTGTGCGATGTTACAACGCTAAATAAGATGCTAAACCTCTATAATATGTTTTCACGAAAATACTCCAGAATTCCCTGCAGGATTTTCCATGTAAATTTGTCTACATTTTTTCCTACAGAATTACCTACAGAATTTCCTATAGGATTTTTTATAAGATTTCCTGCAGGAAAAGCGCGAAATTCACGTAGGATTTCCTATAGAACTTCCTATATAGAATTTCATATAGGACTGCCTATAGAGTATCCTATAGGATTCCTATAGCATTTCTACGGGATGCCTACAGGATTTCCTATAGCATTTCCTACAGGATTTTCTATAGGATATTTTTATAAGGGTATTCGGCACAAATTTTGACATATTCAATAAATTATAAGGTGTTGTTATTTATGATTTGAAAAAAGGTTATGTACGGCAAATGGCGTCCTATGATAGCTGTTTACGATGTATACATTACTGTAGGTACCAACGAAATAGTGTACTACTTGTGTCATCTCTTGTAAAACGCTACGAATTAATTCCAACACCCAATAAATAGCTATAATCTGTAAAAATTTGAATTCATTGTGTCGACTAGTTTTTAAGAAAAAAATTAAAATATAAAAAAAATGAGTTTTGTATGTCCAACGATTACGGGAGTAAAATTGACTTAATCGCTTCGAAATTCCTTGTAGAGGTAGATTTTGGATAGCTCTCGGTCGAGTTCTTTGGGCAAAATGATTAGTCCAGAAATTTCAAATATATTTGAGGTTAAAATTTTTTTAACCTTTTTTTCAAATTATAATTTCTCGAGAACGGCTCCATGTATCAGCTCCAAATTTATAGACAATTTTGTATGTGATATAGATAATATGTGTGCGAGTTTTCATCTAGATCGTACGATTACTTTTTAAGATATTTGATTTTGAAAATTTTCGTATTTTACAAAGTCATTTTCTTTGTCGCATGATAACTAGAGAAAACAAAAATTGGTTTAATCATGTTGAAATTTTGTGGAGATGTAGAGTTTATAATATATTATCGTATAAGTCCTTTAGGTAAAAGAATTGTCTCATGATTTTTAGAGATATTTAAGGTTAAAATTTTTTTACGATTTTTTTCAAAATCGTAATTTCTCAATGACGACTTCATGTATCAGCTTGAAATTTATGGACTATTTTCTATGCGATATAGGCAATACCTGTGTAAAATTTCATTCAGATTATATGGTCATTTTTTGAGATGTTTGATATTTAAAATTTTAGTATATTTGAAAATGACTTTCTTTGTTGTCGCACAATATAACTACATTAAAATTGTTTTAATTTCTTTGATATTTGGTGGAGATGTAGAGTTTGTATATTATATATTTATTAGAAGAGTTCTTAGGGTAAAAGAATTCGTTTATGAATTTCAGAGATATTTGAGGTTAAAACTATTTTAGCCCTCTTTTAGAATCGCAATTATTCGGGAACGCATTTATGTATACTAGAAAATGGAAATGACATGCGCTATGCGCTATGCGCGCGTGTTGTGTACCTGCTTTGTTTTGTAATAGCCATTTATTATTTTTAATTAAAGGTATAACCCAATTAAGTTTGAGGAAGCCACGGGCCAATGAATTGGCAGCTGTTTTTTTCATAGTATTAAAAAAATAAAAACTTTTACCAAAAAACTGTCAAACTGTCTTCATAACGTGATAGGTTCCAGACCTATTTTGGAGAATATTTAAACAAAAATGACGTAGTGTTCTTCTATTACAATTAGCAATAACACTAAATAATCAAGTTCTTCTGAGTAGCGGTCGTGTCTAAAAAGTGTAAAACCATGGAACTTTTTTTTTACTTCATTATAGGTACTAGACCTATTTTTAGAGAACCTTTTTATAGAAAGTGATCTGATCTCTGTCTTATTACTATTAGCAATAATAATAAATAATGAGGCTATTCTAACAAGCGGTCGTGTCCAAAAAGCGTTGAATAGTCGAACTTCTTTAACTCCGTTACAGGTACCAAACCTATCTTAAGAGGAGTACTTACTATAAGTAATTACAATATATTTGCATGGTACTATATTATAGGTACCATATCTATTTTGAGAGCAGTACCTTCTATAAAATATTACAATATACTTTGCATGATACTAAGAACAATAATAATTACAATGTTCTTTGAAGTGCATTAGCAACGATTGATACACAGCAAAAGTTGTCAAAGAATTTGTAGCTATCAGACCTACTTTAAAAGAACTACTTATTATAATAAGTGACGCAGTCTTTTTCTGTTACTACTAGCAATAATTATAAATAATTAAGCTCTTCCGACTAGTGGTCGCACCTAAAAAGCGTAAAGCTGTTGAATTTTTATAACTTCATTTCAGGTACCAGACTTGTCTTGAGAGTTGTACTTGCTATAAATAATTACATTATCCTTTGCATGGTTTCATTATAGGTACCAGACCTATTTGGAAATGAGTACTTTCTATAAAATATTGCTATATATTTTGCATGTACCGTTTAACTCATGCACATAAGGTGGACATGTTTCTAACTCAATTCCCTTTTCTCTATATAATCTACACATATCTCTATTCAAATATTCAGTGCCATTATCGCACCTTAGTTTCTTAATCCGTTTCCCGGTTTTATTTTTAAGTAAATTTATATACTCATCAAATTTATCATATACTTCACTTTTTTTACTTAATTGGATAAACTTTAGTTACTTTACTATAATCATCAATAAAAGTAAAGAAATATTTTTCGTTATTTACTAAGTTTTTTTTTTTATAATTTTGTACTGGTTATTTACTAAGTGATTGATAATTTGGGTTATTGGGTTATTCTCTTATTTATTAAGTTTTTTTTTAATTTGAGTTATTCGGTTATCGGTTATTTACTAAGATTTTTTTTTAAATTGTAATAATAAGGCATTACTCCAATTAGAAAATTTGAATAATCAATTCCGAATCACTTATTCATTGGAAAAAAGAATTTTGTGCTATCACAGGGTACGCTAAATGGAGTTCCAAATTACTTATTTATTGGAAAAGAGAATTTTTTCCATCACCAAGAGTTAATATTAAGGTTGTTTATTAAATTAATCAAATAAATACAGGATTGAAGAATAGAATCATTTTCGGATGAAATGAACCACCAATCGATGTCTAATTCCGGGTTGAGGCGTACGGGTAGGGTGATCGCCCGACGCTGGAGCCTGCACCCCACCCGTAGGCTACATCAGAAGTACTGTACTGCCGCGACATACCAAAAGCTAGACAAATTTTCAGTTCTGCCACTAAACACCTTTTGCCACTTGGAACATACGGCAGCTGTGATGCTTTTAAATGAATATATTCATCTATTTGTCAATAGGATCGTTTACTTATTCTCATAAGGAGATTTATTTCTTTCTAACGTGTTTGCTATTGTCCTGTTCTTTAAATATGCTACTGCACATACTACTGCTGGCTAATACCTTTTCTCTATTTTAGATTCGTCTAATACAGTGCAACCCCGTAATAAGCCCGCCTAAGCTCGTAAGAGGAAGAATTTTTTCCATAAACGGTATACCCCCTCCACGCACTTTTCCCTCGAGTATCTAGCGCCTTCTGTCTCTCTCTCTCTCTCTTTCTTCGGCGCGTGACCTCTCAATAAGCGCTCTGACGATAGTCAGTTTGTTGACAACATTGAAGGGCACATAATATAACGTTTTGAGAGTGAATATCGTTTGCAGTATAAGAAATTGTGCTGTGCATAAAAATTTATACTTTTATTTTTCTATTAAATTAATACATCGTCAATATCTCGATATAAAAACAGACTTATTTAAAATTCCATAATCGTCAATACCTAATTTCAGTCTTTAAATTAATACTGTTTGCGAAATATCACAGTCTAAACTTAAAGCTATATAATATACAGTGGTAAGTCAGAATTAAAATAGTGATATCACAGATAGGAAGTAGTGTAGAATAATTTAAAATGACTAGAAATTAGATTGACTAGAATCACTATCACTGAAGTTATCAGATCGTTATTAAAGCTAACACCTCACATTCACTCTCACCACTCGCGCTAATAAATACATTCATACATACAACACTGTGTACATGGGACAATACATAACACGTATTACATAAATAGAGAATTTCGCGGGTGGTTAGTCAAGGTCAAGGAGATGCCTTCTCAGAGCAGTTTTAAATCTGCTGAGAGAGGAAAAGTTTCTTATCGCAGCAGGCAGGGAATTCCATAGGCGTGCACCTTGTACTCGAAGAGATCTATCACTAGTTTTGGTGCACGTCAGGGGTATTGTTAATTCTTTAATTTCACCTCTAGGTGTAGCTCTGGGTACATACCTAGAAAAGATACTTTCTAGATAGTCGGGAGTATGCATGCGCATGATCTTGTACATAAGTACCGCCATGAAATAGTGTCTCCTCGTATCAGTGCGCAGCCAGCCCAGAGCTAATCTGTGAGGTGAAATATGATCAAACCGTCTTACACCTAACACATATCTCACACCAGAATTTTGCAGTCGCTGTATTTTTTCCCTTAGTTCTTGAGACGCATCAAGAAAAACCACCGATCAGTAATCCAAATGCGGGAACAATAGAGAAGCCACGAGTTGTTTGCGCAGAGTCTCAGTGGTGTACTGCCGGAAAAATCGGAGCGCGTACAACACGATTGAATTTTTTTGTTACCTGATTTATATGAGCTTCCCACGATAGTTTTGCGTCTAGCACAACACCAAGACTAGTGACGGTATCAGAGAAGGGAATGTAGGCTCCGTCTCCAAGGTCAATCGCCCTCGGCATGGCACCAGAGTAAAATTCGTTCACAAACTTAATGCCGCCAAAAACAATTGCTTTCGTTTTTAGCTTGTTAAGTTTGAGACCGGCCCCCACTGCCCAATCCGACACAGCCATTGCTGCTTGCTGCACTGTTCGAATTCCCGCATCTACATCGTCTCGGGGAACCTGTGTATAAATTTGTAAGTCATCTGCATACAAAAGATGCTTGATGTATCTCGAATCTAGGGCGTCACGTATGTCATTTATGTAAAGGCAAAATAACAGGGGTCCCAGAACCGATCCCTGTGGTATCCCGAGGTTCGTACTTAACCATGAAGAAACGCCCTGCGTACCTGTATAAACGCATTGGCGCCGACCTGTTATTTAATCCACGAGAGAGCGGTTCTAGAAAAACCCGCCAACTTTAACCGTTCGAGAAGTCGAGCGAGTAAGATTGTGTCGAATGCTTTACTAAAGTCGAATAGGGTAAATGTGGGTATTACCGCGGACGCTGCAATTACCGCGGATCGACGAAAAACGCTCTGCAATTTCATTTTTCATAGTATAATTCGGCATTTAATATTTATTCGATCATACAAAATATTAATTAATATAAGAAATCGTCTTAAAAAGAGAATAAAGTATGATTTGTATGAATATATTACATTATTGTCTGGCCATCCGCGGTAATACCGTCATTTGTATACAAATACGATTGCTGGTATTACTGCGGCATTGGTCCAACGTAACCTCAAAACAGTGAAATCAAGAAGTCTACAATATATATGAGAACATTTGCCAACTGCTATGTTCTAAATGAAATATGATGTTAAAATATACAGATATGTTCATTTTTTCGGTTGTAAAATTATAAATAATATAACAAGCTCAAGGTAAAATTCAGTAGTAATACCCCCGCGGTAATCCATCATACATACGGTAAAACCCCCGCGGTAATTCAATCATACCCGCAGTAATATCAGCCTCGGATCTATTTTTTAGATTGCATTTATTAATTAACTATATGTTTTTTATCATATGATAAGAGTCATTTTTGCATTTCTGGTAAGTTAAAGAAGAGTTAAAAAAAGAATTCAACTTAAATCATCGAGGCAAAGCTTTTAATTCGTGTACTATAAGACGCCCGTGCTGAAAAACCGCGGTAATACCCACTTTTACCCTAGTAAAAGTATCGTGACATATTTCTTGTCGATGCCAAGTCTTATATCCTCAGTCAGTTTTAGAAGCGCCGTCTGGATAGAGTGGTGCTTTTTAAATCCAGTCTGTAGAGGATCCATGATCTTCTTGAATACTATAAACTCTTGAATTTGGTCACAGGTTTTATTTATGACTTGGGAAGGGAAGGTATAATAATATATATTCATTAATATTTTGTTTACGTAATAAAATATTTGTCGCCCTGAAAAGGGCCGATTGGAAAAACATTAAATATTAATAGCAGTCTTCGCAGGAACATGCTGTATCATCGTCATCGTCTTTCTCGTCATTGTCATCGTCCTCTGTATCGTCTTTGTCGTTGATGTTGATGTTGCTGACAAATAGTCGCACCTTCACACGGTCCATGTGCTTTTTTAAGATGGGCTCTTCGGGAAGGCGTCTGCGAGGTGTTGCGGGGTGAGCGGGTATCTCCAGGATCCCGGTGATGCGCTCTCGCTCCCAACGCGCTACACACACGCACACACACACACGCACACACACACATCCATACAGACATTTTTCAAAAATCATGTATTTTGATTCCTTTAACACCTCGAAAACAATTATAACATGTTTTTACAACAACTCAAAAAATTACTATCACAAAGCTTCCTCTAGGAGGAAGCAAAATATTGTAATTATTGTTGTTAATACTATTGAAAGAATATTGCAATTATTTATTGAAAATACTTCTTTCAAGGTAGCTCTGGTACCTATAATGAGGTCAAAAAAGTTTAACAGCCTTGCGCTTTTTAGACACGGCCGCTAGTCGAAAGAGCCTGATTATTATTATTGTTAATACAGTAGAAAAATATTGCATCATTTTTTATAAAATACTTCTGTCAAAATAGATCTGGTATCTATAACCTCTTGTTTGTAACAAAAATTTGATTGCGAAATAAAAATATTAAGTAGCGTCATCTATGAGTAAACTTGGTTCCTGGCTACTGTATGATAGCGCTGTTAATACTTCATCGTCGTTGGTGAACCCTGCATTATCGACGTAGGTTGATAATAAAATTCAAAATCGAGTACAATACCCCCTTAATTTATTGTGTACATAAAATTGAAGTAAAGCTAACAGTATAGTACATTATGGCACAGGTGTGGAAAGTGATTATTTACCGCATAAGACGTTTTTCGCACGATCGAAGCGAGTGAGAAAAGTCGAATGTGGTAAAAATCACCTTACGCACGAATTTCATACAGTATTTTATATTACGAGGACTTAAAAATCACGTCAAAGTTGTGATTTTTAGGTTAGAGTGGTATAAAAACTATACGCGGCGCCATCTGTGAGCAATTTCAACACTGAAATCTGAAGTTTAAGTTTAAGTTTGATTTATTGGCACTTTAGATACATCTATACAGCCATAACACGTAAATGACTGAAATCTGAATACGGTAGAGAGCGCTCTCGCCATCTATCGGGGATTATGCATAACTTGCCAATATCTGCTTTACCATGTGAGACTTATTACTAGATTTTTCGTGCTCACATGGCCTTAAGGGGATGCCTTATACCGGCAAAGTTTTCTGCCGTTCCGATTTTGAGAAATAACTAATCATTAATATTCAAAGCGCGCTCAAGTCTCCAAAATCCAAATAGATAAGAATTTTTTAATTTATATAATAAAAACACGTTTTATTGAATACAGCACCACACTCCATTTAAAATACCTAATCCTATCTAATGATAAAAGTGAAAGTAGTAGATTATGCACCAAGGACGCAAATGTATCATTCTTGGCGAGTGCGAGCTTTGGGGCCGAACGCAGCGAGGCCGCCAAAGCTTGCACTCGAGGGAATGATACATTTTGCGTTCGTGGTAGCATATACTATTTTTTTGTGCAAAGGCCGCAAAATGACTTTTCGCGGCCCGTACAGAGGCCTCAAAATACTAAATGTATTTTGTGGCCTAGGCCTTACATTTAGTATTTCGCGGTCTCTATACGGGCCGCAAAAATTCATTTTGCGGCCTGAGGACAAAAAAATTGTATTACTCACAGTTGCTCCTAAATATTGTAGTCGTATAAAGCTCACGACAAAATTTAATTCAACTGAGCGAGAAGCAAGACTAGCTAAAGAATTAGTCAAAAAACATGGAATTTTAACCAATCCAAATCCCAAAAAGGAAAATCATTGTCTGAAGAACTTGAGATTTGTGTACGTGATTTTTATTCACGTGATGATATGAGTCGAGTAATGCCTGGCATGGAAGATTTTACTTCAATAAAACAAAATGATGGGAGTAGAATTCATAAGCAAAAGCGTTTATCATTATATAATCTTAATGAATTATATATATGAGCTACAGCGAGCGAGAGTTGAGTTAATGTAGCGCCACGTTCTGATTAGTACGGTATTATGGGAATCGCTTTTTACTATTTTCGCCCGAAGATACCCGCATTGTGGTTATGTAAAAAAGCCGTATTGTTTTCGTTGATGCCTGCTTGGCAGCGGTGTGTGCACGATACAAAAAAACGCTGTGATTTATCGCACGCCACAAGTAATATATGTGTCGTTATATGCACCAATGAAATTTACACCGAGCGAAGTTGACTTAAAGAGCCATGCGAGTGTCTGCCCCGTGTAATATTTTGCTTTAACACTTCTTTACTTCATATAAAATATGTCATTTCACGTTTAGCTAGGCTCATCATTATTGGTGACATTCAACGGTGTGTGTGTGTGTGTGTGTGTGTGTGTGTGTGTGTGTGTGTGTGTGTGTGTGTATGTGTGTGTAGGTGTGTGTATGTGTGTGTGTGCGTGTGTGTGTGCACTGACGTGCACAACAAGTCTTTAGATACTAATGATTTTTTGGATTACATGTCAAACATTGACTTAAACTTTGAAATCTTTGAAATATATCATCAAAATAGTATTTTTCATCACTACCTAGTCCGTAAAATGCGATTTCACGGTCCGAGTGTAGCACGATTACACGAGGGTGAGAAAACTTATGGCCGAGTGATGAACCTTATTTTTTTATATATTTGCCCGTGAAATACGATTTTACGGAGACGTATATCAAAATAGTAGTTCGGTACTAGGCCGTAAAGTAACATTTTACGGACCGAGTAAGGTAAAAGTACCCATTATGAAACATCGCTCAAATCGTGACCCCTTCATGGAACAGTTTGAAATATAGTAAAATAAAGTCTATTAATGATACAGATAAACAATATCAAAATGTTATCTGAATAGTGAAGGTTTATTATGTAATATGCAAAGAAATTCGCATTTCTACATGATAATTATAATTTTAAAAAAATATATGACTGCGTGTATTCTGAGATCGATTCAAATCTGTGGCTGTTGAAGTCAATGGTGCTGGTTTCATACGTTTTATTTTATTAACTGTAACTATGCACTCCAACACTTTTCAAATATCAATCTTTTTATAATATGCAGTTTTTTACTCATAGATTAAAATTTTTCTGTAGTTTTTCTGCAACAGTAAAGATTTTCAATAAATATTTTAGTGTTTCATAATTGCCGCATACAAACGAGCGTAGTCCGAGTTTACGGAACAGCCAAAGGTGGCATTCCAAGTTCAGAGACCTCTGTCTCTAAGTATGTCCCCTTTATGGAGCGCGTTTTCACTCAACAGTTTTATACTACATTTCGACACGGGTGGGGAAGTCGATTATTTAGCTGGTGTGACTTTTTGCACGAGCGAAGCGAGTGCGAAAAAGTCACACCACCTAAATAATCGACTTACGCACTAGTTTCGAACGGTATTTTATACCACGAGTGCCGAAAAATCATATCAAAGTTGTGATTTTGAGGTTAAAGTGGTATAAATACTGTTACGAACTTTTTTGATATAGAATTCATTTGCCACAAATTGTAAGGTAATTGCAGAGTGTCAATATACGGACTCAATATATTAAATCAGTTTTTCATTCGACAATTTGCAAGAGCACATGAGCCAGCAACAACAACAGCGGAGAAGAGGCGAAAATTAAGCAGCTGAAAATTGAACCGCGAAAAATCGCGTAGGTATCAACACTAGGTCCAAGATGAGTCGTCCAGGAGAGACCGGACCGAATTTGGACTATAAACAAGCTAGTACCAGCGGTTTTTTTATCTCTCTAACAGACAGGCCCCCACCAATGCGGAAAACTAAGGACATAGTCCTCCTGTGACTACTTTAAGTAGAAACGGGTTATCTGGTAACCGGTGTATTGTTTGTTACAAAATTTTCTTCTATTATTAGGTGCGTCCACGAACGCGTCGCGTTCCTATCGCATTTTCTTTTTCTTTACTAGGAGAGGGTCAGGCCTCCGGATCACGGATTCGGCTCAAACTTTGGGATATGTTTTTGGATGTACAAATATGAAGAAAGACGCAATATTAGATCCTAATGCTAAGAAAACTCAAGTTCTGGACATTTTTAGCTTTATCTTGAAAAAAAAAAACCACGACAAAAACCTTGGTAAGTCTTGAAAGGTTTAAATATCACTTCAAAAAGAGAAAATAAAACTAGATAAAACAAGTTCTCATTTGTTTCTCAGAATTAAAAACCGCTGCCAATTCATTGGCCCGTAGCTTCCTCAACCGTAATTTGTTGATTCCTTTAATTAATTTTTAATAACAAAATTTATAATTTTTAAAAAAATTTATTGCATAATTATAATTAAATTCATTTGTGAATATTAAAAATTGTTAATTTTTAAATTTATTTATTTATTTATTATTTATTTATATCAAATTTATATAAATTTTGAGCTGATAAATAAAGTTATCATTTGAAATAAAAGTAAAATATCTATATTTTATAATAAAACAAATAGCTATCACGGTTGTTTTGTTATTAACAAAAACGTGTTTTTTTTTATATTTCATAATTCTATTTTTTTAAGAAAAAAAATTGATAGCTATCATTGTCGACCTCTACAAGGTCGAAGAAGAACAGCTTAGTAAGCCTGTCATAAGAATAACTGGCATCGAAAATGAATTCAAGTCTGATATAAAAGCAATCGAAAATGACATAAACCAAAGAAATTTTTCAAATTTAGATACAAAGGGTAACGTATTACACGTAGCTGGCAATGACAAAAACAGTAAAGTAACGGTCATCATGCAAATAACGGGTGAAATGCACAAACATATTAAAGAAAATAAAGACAGATTATTCGTTGGTTATCAGAATTGCAAAGTTTACGATATAATAAATGTGAAACCATGTTATAAGTGTGGTAGATTGGGTCATAATGGCCAAAGGTGTAAGAACAGCCCAACCTGTTTAAAATGTGCGGGAACGCATCTAACAGAAAAGTGCACATCAGAGAAACAGTGCTGCGTCAACTGTAGCTTCTCAAATAAGACATTTGGAAACGACTATAATACTGATCATGTTACCACTGACAGACAAGAATGCAAAATTTTGAATGCTAAGGTAAACAAGGCTATGAACACTACTGAATATATAATAAAACCTGACTTACCGAGATACCTCGGTAAGGTAGATAACTTCAAGAAACGGACGCAAGAGTTAACTAAATCACCAACTACATTACGAACTCAGGTGGGCGGAACTGAATTAATACTGGCAAAACCCAGGCTTGGAAGTTCGTCTTCACTTACATCGATAACAACAAGATCTAGATTCTACTCACAACAAGACCTCAGCCTGAGTTCGCCTACCAAAAATACGCAAGAGGGATCAACAAACTTTTAATTTAAGTGATACAAACTTTGGCAGTGAGATTGAAAATTTTAAAAAAGCTCTATTGCAAAAGTGTTAATAGGAAACATGAACTAAAAAATAAACTAAAAAATATATATAATAAACAAATGTATACATATTGTTTTACTTGCGTTAAGTTTTGAGAATTATATTGACAATATTAAATGTTTAAGGTTTAAATATTTAATACTTAGTATATAAGCTTTAGTGTATAAGTATAGTCTTAAGTATTCATGTACCAGCCCTCGTACAGGTAGTTAATATCTATCTCTGAGGACTTTACTCTATGTAATTTTGTTCTGGTTTAATAAATAAATAAATAAATAAATTGTTCTTTTGTTATTAACAAAAACGTTTTTTTTTTAAAAGTTCATAACTCACAAATAAATTGTAATAATGCAGAATATAATGCATTCATAATGCATAATTCATAATTATAATAGATTATAATAGATATAATTTTTAAACATTTTATATCACAGCGCGTTTTTTTAAAATAAAATATAAATCTTTTTTAATTTAGAGATTAAATTAATGATAACATCATTGGAGTTATGAGTTTAAAAAAAGAACACGTTTTTGTTTTTGATGATAACTAAAGAACCGTGATAGATAGAAAATTAATTTTTTTTAGAAAGTATAGGTATTGTTATGTGTTCGTCTACCATCATCGAACATAAGAACAAAAGCGTTGCCAAGCGACTAGTTTGTTGTTCTCGATTCGAGTTAGTTACTTGATTCGAGACGTTGTTGTTGATAACATGTTTTATTGTGTGTGCTTATGATCTTAAATAAAGTTATATGTTATTCTTTTGTAATTATGGTTATTATTAATTATTGTATGTGTGTGAGAGTGTAACATTTTGGGGGTTCGTCCGGGATTTTGGGGATGAAGTGGGCGGATTTGAAAAATCAGCAAAAAAAAAACGACGTATACACCGCTCTGTGTACCCTTCCGATCGAAGACCAGAGCACGGGCTACTGCCGAAGTTTCTGCTGCCGAAACTGCTGCGGCTAATACTACCGACACTGATTGATGGCATGCGCTTGGCGGCTCCCTTATACAAGTATAAAGTAAACTGCGGCATACAAGTATAAAGTAAACTACAAAGATTTTCATGTATGAATACCTACATGGATTTTGCTCTTCAGATAATTCTGCATACAATTCTGCAGAATGCTCCTCATTAATTTTGAACATTTTATCTGCAGGATTTCTATACCTAGAGTTTTTCGTAAAGGTTTTTCTGCAGGTTTTTATAGCTGTAGACAATTATAACTTATTAGTATACCTACACTTTTTCGTGAAGGGTTTTCTACAGGATTTTTTTTTCGCTGTAGAAAATTATAACTTATTTGTTAACCTGCAGTTTTCGTACAGTTATTTCTGCACGATTTTTTAGCTGTAGAAAGTTATAACTTCTCCTACACATTTTCATGAAGGTTTTTCTGTAGGTTTTTTTGCTGTAGAAAATTATAACTTATTTGTAAACCTGCAGTTTTTCATGCAGTTATTTCTACAGAATTTTTTAGCTGTAGAAAGTTATAACTTCTTTATATTCCTACAGATTTTTATGAAGGTTTTTCTGTAGGATTTTTTTTTGTTGTAGAAAATTATAATTTATTTGCATACCTGCATTTTTGTCGTGATATTGGCCTTTTTAAGTTTTGCATACAAATATAAATTAATTTCATATTATTACTAACAAGGAGATGATCAGTGGTGCGGGTCCTGGAATTGGCTAAAACGGCAGGAGGTACTTCTTTATGACAAATAATGAGACACCGTGTCTCAGGGTTTTTGTGAATGGGCCTTTTTTGCCGAGATTCAAGCTATTTTATGTCTAAAATGAACAATTTTCGATAAAAATGGGGTTTCTTTCTTTGATAATAGCTTTCTGAATATTTCAGTAATGTAAATGGGCTAGAGAGTTTATAAAAGAAGGCAAAAAAAGCTTTAATTTAAGCTGTGTTTCATTAAAAAATGTCGATTTTTAAAAAAGTTATATAGGCTATTGAATATAGAGTAAGAAGATAGCTTAAAATACCACCCGTTAAATGCTTCAAAAAAATTCGAAATTTTTAGTGATCTTCTTACTCTATTTTCAATAGCCTATAACTTTTTTAAAAATCGACATTCTTTAATGAAACACAGCTTAAACTAAAGCTTTTTTGCCTTCTTTTATAAACTCTCTAGCCCATTTATATAACTAAAATATTCAAGAAACTATTACTAAAGAAAGAAACCCCATTTTTATCGAAAATTGTTCATTTTAGACATGAAATAGCTTGAATCTCGGCAAAAAACGCCCATTCACAAAAACCCCGAGACACGTGTCTCATTATTTGTCATAAAGAAGTGCCTCCTGCAGTTTTAGCCAAATCCAGGACCCGCAACCCTGATCATCTCCTTGTAAGTAAAAAAACAAAAAGTGTAAACTTTAAATATTTATTAAAGACACATACAAGATACCCAAAATGCATATTTAAACTGAGAAAATAATGGTTTGATAAGAATTATTAATTATTTTGTTAAAATTTATATACTTATTTGTAAACCTACGTTTTTTTGTGAAGATTTTTCTTCAGGATTTTTTTAGCTATAAAAACTTAAAATTATTAAAATTAAAATTAATTAAACTTATTTGTATACCTGCAATTTTTCGTAAAGGTTTTTCTGCAGGATTAATTTTGGTGTAAAAAATGATAATTTATTTACATATCTACAGTTTTTCGTGAAGTTTTTCTGTAGTATTCTTTTAGCTGTAGAATATTATAACTGATTTTCAATAATTATAACTATGAAACTCAAGTTAATGATATAAAATTTTAGTTTTATTTTTTGTCTATTTTAACAGGAAATAAAATTGGTTTTTCTAAGTTTCTCTGCAAAAGCTTAATAGAATTAGCTAAACTTTTGGAAGTTAACTCAAAATATATGTACAAAGTGCAGATAACTAATATTTCTGCAAAGTATCATGTATCGCGTGTATTAAATGAAATACATTCTGGATGTTCCATATATTTATGTTTCAAGTTCGGGGTTCCCTTAATACTAAATATGAGGCGTTTCACGTCAACTGTCCCAGTGCGGCGCGCGAGCGCCAAATCGTGCTATATCCCCACGTAAAAAAAATTATGTTCATGTGAACTTTATAGGGAATTTAGATTCATATGAACTTCATATAAAGTTGGCCAATGAGACTGAGCCGACCTTCCATTTTTGCAGTTTTAATTAACTTTATGTAAAGTTCATATAAAGTAAACATCATCAATGTATATAAAAAGCTTATACAAAGCTAATACAAGATTTATAAAAAGTTTGAAGTTATTACAACTTCATATGAAGTTCATATGAACTTCATGACGCTCCCGCAGATTGGTTGGTCGTCCTAACCTGACTGCTGGTCGATTTCTCGGCAACAGTCAGGACGACCAACCGACCTGGCAGAGAGTAAGAGCGAGGATAAGAGTTCAAGCGTGCTAGAGATAGCGCTGTCGTGCTGCGAACGCGGTGGGCGAGAATGCGCGCGACTGTGACAGAACTGCGTACGTCATCTTCGAGGAGAACGAGTATATATACAAGCGCGCGTGCGTGCGTGCGTGTGTGCGTGCGTCAGTGCCGAGTACAACTCGAAAATTGGATAGTAGGGAAGACAAAGTGCTGTTCCTCTTGCACTCGCCCTCGTCGCGTAGCCTACGACTCAGCGTACTTACTCTTCATGCATTTCGACGACTGCCGGGTGTGTATACGAGACACATTTTCAGTTGTACACTAACAGATAAAAGCCCACCGCTTGTCTCTCCTGTACACTGGATAGCTGTGACCCGCGATGGTTTGGCGATCGTGCGGAGCATCAGTACCGAGGGTCTCGACGACGTCGATATGATGAGCCCGTGACAACAGTCACCAGTTCAAGAACATGTACCGCAGCCTACTGTTGTATGGAATAGTTTACCTGGAAAAATCAAAAAATTCACAAAGAACATCTTTCTTAAACAAAAATATCGTTGTTTAGAAATATATTTCAAAATATGTAGATTTCAAACATTAAGAGGTTACTGCCGCGACTTATGTATATTCATTCATTACGAAAAAGTCTAAATAATTTTTTACTTATCTGATTATTTTCTCTGCTACGATTCTGCAAAGTTCTTCATAATATTTCTCGTTGTAGGTCGATTTCCATCCATTTCCATAAAATACAATGTCGATTGGAAAAATTATGTGAAAAACATTTTGATAACTGCAGCTGACTGAAATTGATTAAATGTTCTTCGTTACATAGATATAGTTATACAAAACAAATACATGCGGTTGACAACATACAGTGTGAAATTTGTAAGTATTTGTTTTGTATAACTATATCTATGTGACGAAGAACATTTAACCAATTTCAGTCAGCTGCAGTTATCAAAATGTTTTTCACATAATTTTTCCGATCGACATTGTAATTTATGGAAATGGATGAAAATCGAGCTACAATGAAGAATTGTATGAAGAACTTTGCAGAATTGTAGCAGAGAAAATAATCAGATAAGTAAAAAAATTATTTAGACTTTTTCGTAATGAGTGAATATACATAAGTCGCGGCAGTAACCTCTTAATCGTTCTACACATTTTGAAATCTGTACATACATACCTTCCTATTACACTTTTTCACGTATTTCTAAACAACGATATTTTTGTTTAAGAAAGATGTTCTTTGTGAATTTTTTGATTTTTCCAGGTAAACTATTCCATACAACAGTAGGCTGCGGTACATGTTCTTGAACTGGTGACTGTTGTCACGGGCTCATCATATCGACGTCGTCGAGACCCTCGGTACTGATGCTCCGCACGATCGCCAAACCATCGCGGGTCACAGGTATCCAGTGTACAGGAGAGACAAGCGGTGGGCTTTTATCTGTTAGTGTACAACTGAAAATGTGTCTCGTATACACACCCGGCAGTCGTCGAAATGCATGAAGAGTAAGTATGCTGAGTCGTAGGCTACGCGACGAGGGCGAGTGCAAGAGGAACAGCACTTTGTCTTCCCTACTATCCAATTTTGGAGTTGTACTCGGCACTGACGCACGCACACACGCACGCACGCCGCGCGCTTGTATATATACTCGTTCTCCTCGAAGATGACGTACGCAGTTCTGTCACAGTCGCGCGCATTCTCGCCCACCGCGTTCGCAGCACGACAGCGCTATCTCTAGCACGCTTGAACTCTTATCCTCGCTCTTACTCTCTGCCAGGTCGGTTGGTCGTCCTGACTGTTGCCGAGAAATCGACCAGCAGTCAGGTTAGGACGACCAACCAATCTGCGGGAGCGTCATGAAGTTCATATGAACTTCATATGAAGTTGTAATAACTTCAAACTTTTTATAAATCTTGTATTAGCTTTGTATAAGCTTTTTATATACATTGATGATGTTTACTTTATATGAACTTTACATAAAGTTAATTAAAACTGCAAAAATGGAAGGTCGGCTCAGGCTCATTGGCCAACTTTATATGAAGTTCATATGAATCTAAATTTCCTATAAAGTTCACATGAACATAATTTTTTTCACGTGGGGATATAGCACGATTTGGCGCTCGCGCGCCGCACTGGGACAGTTGACGTGAAACGCCTCATATTTAGTATTAAGGGAACCCCGAACTTAAAACATAAATATATGGGACATCCAGAATGTATTTCATTTAATACACGCGATACATGATACTTTGCAGAAATATTAGTTATCTGCACTTTGTACATATATTTTGAGTTAACTTCCAAAAGTTTAGCTAATTCTATTAAGCTTTTGCAGAGAAAACTTAGAAAAACCAATTTTATTTCCTGTTAAAATAGACAAAAAATAAAACTAAAATTTTATATCATTAACTTGAGTTTCATAGTTATAATTATTGAAAATCAGTTATAATATTCTACAGCTAAAAGAATACTACAGAAAAACTTCACGAAAAACTGTAGATATGTAAATAAATTATCATTCTCTACAGCAAAAATTAATCCTGCAGAAAAATCTTTACGAAAAATTGCAGGTGTACAAATAAGTTTAATTAATTTTAATTTTAATTTTAATAATTTTAAGTTTTTATAGCTAAAAAAATCCTGAAGAAAAATCTTCACAAAAAAACGTAGGTTTACAAATAAGTATATAAATTTTAACAAAATAATTAATAATTCTTATCAAACCATTATTTTCTCAGTTTAAATATGCATTTTGGGTATCTTGTATGTGTCTTTAATAAATATTTAAAGTTTACACTTTTTGTTTTTTTACTTACAAGGAGATGATCAGGGTTGCGGGTCCTGGATTTGGCTAAAACTGCAGGAGGCACTTCTTTATGACAAATAATGAGACACGTGTCTCGGGGTTTTTGTGAATGAGCGTTTTTTGCCGAGATTCAAGCTATTTTATGTCTAAAATGAACAATTTTCGATAAAAATGGGGTTTCTTTCTTTAGTAATAGTTTCTTGAATATTTTAGTTATATAAATGGGCTAGAGAGTTTATAAAAGAAGGCAAAAAAGCTTTAGTTTAAGCTGTGTTTCATTAAAGAATGTCGATTTTTAAAAAAGTTATAGGCTATTGAAAATAGAGTAAGAAGATCACTAAAAATTTCGAATTTTTTTGAAGCATTTAACGGGTGGTATTTTAAGCTATCTTCTTACTCTATATTCAATAGCCTATATAACTTTTTTAAAAATCGATATTTTTTAATGAAACACAGCTTAAATTAAAGCTTTTTTTGCCTTCTTTTATAAACTCTCTAGCCCATTTACATTACTGAAATATTCAGAAAGCTATTATCAAAGAAAGAAACCCCATTTTTATCGAAAATTGTTCATTTTAGACATAAAATAGCTTGAATCTTGGCAAAAAAGGCCCATTCACAAAAACCCCGAGACACGGTGTCTCATTATTTGTCATAAAGAAGTACCTCCTGCCGTTTTAGCCAATTCCAGGACCCGCACCCCTGATCATCTCCTTGTTAGTAATAATATGAAATTAATTTATATTTGTATACAAGACTTAAAAAGGCCAATATCACGACAAAAATGCAGGTATGCAAATAAATTATAATTTTCTACAACAAAAAAAATCCTACAGAAAAACCTTCATAAAAATCTGTAGGAATATAAAGAAGTTATAACTTTCTACAGCTAAAAAATTCTGTAGAAATAACTGCATGAAAAACTGCACGTTTACAAATAAGTTATAATTTTCTACAGCAAAAAAACCTACAGAAAAACCTTCATGAAAATGTGTAGGAGAAGTTATAACTTTCTACAGCTAAAAAATCGTGCAGAAATAACTGTACGAAAACTGCAGGTTAACAAATAAGTTATAATTTTCTACAGCGAAAAAAAAATCCTGTAGAAAAACCTTCACGAAAAAGTGTAGGTATACTAATAAGTTATAATTGTCTACAGCTATAAAAACCTGCAGAAAAACCTTTACGAAAAACTGTAGGTATAGAAATCCTGCAGATAAAATGTTCAAAATTAATGAGGAGCATTCTGCAGAATTGTATGCAGAATTATCTGAAGAGCAAAATCCATGTAGGTATTCATACATGAAAATCTTTATAGTTTACTTTATACTTGTATGCCTGGCTGTCTCCAGAGAAATCAGCAGATAATCCAGCAGGGAACGCTGCAGATAAATCTGCAGGAAAAATTGCATGATTTCCTGCATATTTTGTCCATAAGGGCGCTCACCCCGCAACACCTCGCAGACGCCTTCCCGAAGAGCCCATCTTAAAAAAGCACATGGACCGTGTGAAGGTGCGACTATTTGATAGCAACATCAACATCAACGATAAAGACGATACAGAGGACGATGACAATGACGAGAAAGACGATGACGATGATGCAGCATGTTCCTGCGAAGACTGCTATTAATATTTAATGTTTTTCCAATCGGCCCTTTTCAGGGCCAAAAATATTTTATTACGTAAACAAAATATTAATGAATATATATTATTATACCTTCCCTTCCCAAGTCATAAATAAAACCTGTGACCAAATTCAAGAGTTTATAGTATTCAAGAAGATCATGGATCCTCTACAGACTGGATTTAATGCGTGGCTGTCTCCAGAGAAATCAGCAGATAATCCAGCAGGGAACGCTGCAGATAAATCTGCAGGAAAAATTGCATGATTTCCTGCATATTTTTTCCATAAGGGCGGGTATCTCCAGGATCCCGGTGATGCGCTCTCGCTCCCAACGCGCTACACACACGCACACACACACACACGCACACACACACATCCATACAGACATTTTTCAAAAATCATGTATTTTGATTCCTTTAACACCTCGAAAACAATTATAACATGTTTTTACAACAACTCAAAAAATTACTATCACAAAGCTTCCTCTAGGAGGAAGCAAAATATTGTAATTATTGTTGTTAATACTATTGAAAGAATATTGCAATTATTTATTGAAAATACTTCTTTCAAGGTAGCTCTGGTACCTATAATGAGGTCAAAAAAGTTTAACAGCCTTGCGCTTTTTAGACACGGCCGCTAGTCGGAAGAGCCTGATTATTATTTTTGTTAATACAGTAGAAAAATACTGCATCATTTTTTATAAAATACTTCTGTCAAAATAGATCTGGTATCTATAACCTCTTGTTTGTAACAAAAATTTGATTGCGACATAAAAATATTAAGTAGCGTCATCTATGAGTAAGCTTGGTTCCTGGCTACCGTATGATAGCGCTGTTAATACTTCATCGTCGTTGGTGAACCCTGCATTATCGACGTAGGTTGATAATAAAATTCAAAATCGAGTACAATACCCCCTTAATTTATTGTGTACATAAAATTGAAGTAAAGCTAACAGTATAGTACATTATGGCACAGGTGTGGAAAGTGATTATTTACCGCATAAGACGTTTTTCGCACGAGCGAAGCGAGTGAGAAAAGTCGAATGTGGTAAAAATCACCTTACGCACGAATTTCATACAGTATTTTATATTACGAGGATTAAAAATCACGTCAAAGTTGTGATTTTTAGGTTAGAGTGGTATAAAAACTATACGCGGCGCCATCTGTGAGCAATTTCAACACTGAAATCTGAAGTTTAAGTCTAAGTTTGATTTATTGGCACTTTAGATACATCTATACAGCCATAACACGTAAATGACTGAAATCTGAATACGGTAGAGAGCGCTCTCGCCATCTATCGGGGATTATGCATAACTTGCCAATATCTGCTTTACCATGTGAGACTTATTACTAGATTTTTCGTGCTCACATGGCCTTAAGGGGATGCCTTATACCGGCAAAGTTTTCTGCCGTTCCGATTTTGAGAAATAACTAATCATTAATATTCAAAGCGCGCTCAAGTCTCCAAAATCCAAATAGATAAGAATTTTTTAATTTATATAATAAAAACACGTTTTATTGAATACAGCACCACACTCCATTTAAAATACCTAATCCTATCTAATGATAAAAGTGAAAGTAGTAGATTATGCACCAAGGACGCAAATGTATCATTCTTGGCGAGTGCGAGCTTTGGGGCCGAACGCAGCGAGGCCGCCAAAGCTTGCACTCGAGGGAATGATACATTTTGCGTTCGTGGTAGCATATACTATTTTTTTGTGCAAAGTATTTTGTGGCCTAGGCCTTACATTTAGTATTTCGCGGTCTCTATACGGGCCGCAAAAATTCATTTTGCGGCCTGAGGACAAAATATTGTATTACTCACAGTTGCTCCTAAATATTGTAGTCGTATAAAGCTCACGACAAAATTTAATTCAACTGAGCGAGAAGCAAGACTAGCTAAAGAATTAGTCAAAAAACATGGAATTTTAACCAATCCAAATCCCAAAAAGGAAAATCATTGTCTGAAGAACTTGAGATTTGTGTACGTGATTTTTATTCACGTGATGATATGAGTCGAGTAATGCCTGGCATGGAAGATTTTACTTCAATAAAACAAAATGATGGGAGTAGAATTCATAAGCAAAAGCGTTTATCATTATATAATCTTAATGAATTATATATATGAGCTACAGCGAGCGAGAGTTGAGTTAATGTAGCGCCACGTTCTGATTAGTACGGTATTATGGGAATCGCTTTTTACTATTTTCGCCCGAAGATACCCGCATTGTGGTTATGTAAAAAAGCCGTATTGTTTTCGTTGATGCCTGCTTGGCAGCGGTGTGTGCACGATACAAAAAAACGCTGTGATTTATCGCACGCCACAAGTAATATATGTGTCGTTATATGCGCCAATGAAATTTACACCGAGCGAAGTTGACTTAAAGAGCCATGCGAGTGTCTGCCCCGTGTAATATTTTGCTTTAACACTTCTTTACTTCATATAAAATATGTCATTTCACGATTAGCTAGGCTCATCATTATTGGTGACATTCAACGGTGTGTGTGTGTGTGTGTGTGTGTGTAGGTGTGTGTATGTGTGTGTGTGTGCGTGTGTGTGTGCACTGACGTGCACAACAAGTCTTTAGATACTAATGATTTTTTGGATTACATGTCAAACATTGACTTAAACTTTGAAATCTTTGAAATACATCATCAAAATAGTATTTTTCATCACTACCTAGTCCGTAAAATGCGATTTCACGGTCCGAGTGTAGCACGATCACACGAGGGTGAGAAAACTTATGGCCGAGTGATGAACCTTATTTTTTTATATATTTGCCCGTGAAATACGATTTTACGGAGACGTATATCAAAATAGTAGTTCGGTACTAGGCCGTAAAGTAACATTTTACGGACCGAGTAAGGTAAAAGTACCCATTATGAAACATCGCTCAAATCGTGATCCCTTCATGGAACAGTTTGAAATATAGTAAAATAAAGTCTATTAATGATACAGATAAACAATATCAAAATGTTATCTGAATAGTGAAGGTTTATTATGTAATATGCAAAGAAATTCACATTTCTACATGATAATTATAATTTAAAAAAAATATATGACTGCGTGTATTCTGAGATCGATTCAAATCTGTGGCTGTTGAAGTCAATGGTGCTGGTTTCATACGTTTTATTTTATTAACTGTAACTATGCACTCCAACACTTTTCAAATATCAATCTTTTTATAATATGCAGTTTTTTACTCATAGATTAAAATTTTTCTGTAGTTTTTCTGCAACAGTAAAGATTTTCAATAAATATTTTAGTGTTTCATAATTGCCGCATACAAACGAGCGTAGTCCGAGTTTATGGAACAGCCAAAGGTGGCATTCCAAGTTCAGAGACCTCTGTCTCTAAGTATGTCCCCTTTATGGAGCGCGTTTTCACTCAACAGTTTTATACTACATTTCGACACGGGTGGGGAAGTCGATTATTTAGCTGGTGTGACTTTTTGCACGAGCGAAGCGAGTGCGAAAAAGTCACACCACCTAAATAATCGACTTACGCACTAGTTTCGAACGGTATTTTATACCACGAGTGCCGAAAAATCATATCAAAGTTGTGATTTTGAGGTTAAAGTGGTATAAATACTGTTACGAACTTTTTTGATATAGAATTCATTTGCCACAAATTGTAAGGTAATTGCAGAGTGTCAATATACGGACTCAATATATTAAATCAGTTTTTTATTCGACAATTTGCAAGAGCACATGAGCCAGCAACAACAACAGCGGAGAAGAGGCGAAAATTAAGCAGCTGAAAATTGAACCGCGAAAAATCGCGTAGGTATCAACACTAGGTCCAAGATGAGTCGTCCAGGAGAGACCGGACCGAATTTGGACTATAAACAAGCTAGTACCAGCGGTTTTTTTATCTCTCTAACAGACAGGCCCCCACCAATGCGGAAAACTAAGGACATAGTCCTCCTGTGACTACTTTAAGTAGAAACGGGTTATCTGGTAACCGGTGTATTGTTTGTTACAAAATTTTCGTCTATTATTAGGCGCGTCCACGAACGCGTCGCGTTCCTATCGCATTTTCTTTTTCTTTACTAGGAGAGGGTCAGGCCTCCGGATCACGGATTCGGCTCAAACTTTGGGATATGTTTTTGGATGTACAAATATGAAGAAAGACGCAATATTAGATCCTAATGCTAAGAAAACTCAAGTTCTGGACATTTTTAGCTTTATCTTGAAAAAAAAAAACCACGACAAAAACCTTGGTAAGTCTTGAAAGGTTTAAATATCACTTCAAAAAGAGAAAATAAAACTAGATAAAACAAGTTCTCATTTGTTTCTCAGAATTAAAAACCGCTGCCAATTCATTGGCCCGTAGCTTCCTCAACCGTAATTTGTTGATTCCTTTAATTAATTTTTAATAACAAAATTTATAATTTTTTAAAAAATTTATTGCATAATTATAATTAAATTCATTTGTGAATATTAAAAATTGTTAATTTTTAAATTTATTTATTTATTTATTATTTATTTATATCAAATTTATATAAATTTTGAGCTGATAAATAAAGTTATCATTTGAAATAGAAGTAAAATATCTATATTTTATAATAAAACAAATAGCTATCACGGTTGTTTTGTTATTAACAAAAACGTGTTTTTTTTTATATTTCATAATTCTATTTTTTTAAGAAAAAAAATTGATAGCTATCATTGTTCTTTTGTTATTAACAAAAACGTTTTTTTTTTAAAGTTCATAACTCACAAATAAATTGTAATAATGCAGAATATAATGCATTCATAATGCATAATTCATAATTATAATAGATTATAATAGATATAATTTTTAAACATTTTATATCACAGCGCGTTTTTTTTAAATAAAATATAAATCTTTTTTAATTTAGAGATTAAATTAATGATAACATCATTGGAGTTATGAGTTTAAAAAAAGAACACGTTTTTGTTTTTGATGATAACTAAAGAACCGTGATAGATAGAAAATTAATTTTTTTTAGAAAATATAGGTATTGTTATGTGTTCGTCTACCATCATCGAACATAAGAACAAAAGCGTTGCCAAGCGACTAGTTTGTTGTTCTCGATTCGAGTTAGTTACTTGATTCGAGACGTTGTTGTTGATAACATGTTTTATTGGTGTGCTTATGATCTTAAATAAAGTTATATGTTATTCTTTTGTAATTATGGTTATTATTAATTATTGTATGTGTGTGAGAGTGTAACATTTTGGGGGTTCGTCCGGGATTTTGGGGATGAAGTGGGCGGATTTGAAAAATCAGCAAAAAAAAAAACGACGTATACACCGCTGTGTGTACCCTTCCGATCGAAGACCAGAGCACGGGCTACTGCCGAAGTTTCTGCTGCCGAAACTGCTGCGGCTAATACTACCGACACTGATTGATGGCATGCGCTTGTCGGCTGGTACTCCAGCCTACTCTTCTTCATGAAACGCTCTTGGAGCTTTAAAATTAAACCAGATGTGTACAACCCTACATTCTAATACACAAACAACACCAACAACCTCCGTAGTCTACATGAGTAACAAGAACACACAGCGTATTAGGTTAGATGATAATTCATTGGGAAACACGAGATCACTTGTTGAAAATTCGGTAACACCAATCGATTTAAGGTTAGGTTATAACGTAAAATCTGATATTTATGATAACCAACTAATAGTACGTCGCCTTTGTCTGAGTATTTAAATCAGTTCAATTTAATTGCAATTGTGTATACGTATATATGCTTTCTCTTTAAGTTCACACCGATCAGGGTCGTAACTTTGACTCTAAACTAGTTAAAAATTGTCCAACCTGCTAGGAATTCGAAAAACTAGGGCCACACCATTACACATATAACCGAATGATCAGGTAGAAAGACAATAAAACGATACTCGAATACTTACCTAAATATATATCAGATAACCAAGAAGATTGGAATCGTTTGATTTCCTTGTGTATTTTTAGTTTACAGATCATCAGTACACTCAACAATTGAGACCATTCCAGCGGAGATGTACACCGGGACTGATTTGAGACTTCCTCTGGATTTTATTCGAGGATATCCTCCTGAAGAAGAAGAATATTCAAATTATGGAAGCTATGTTCGGAAACTGTCTGTTAAGAAGATCAATGATGTCGTTTTCTGCATCCAGAAGACACCAAAATACAAAAAGAAGATCATTTATTTTGATCAATGACGACTTACCACGATAGGTAATTTCTTCTGCTCTGCTCACGGTTATTTTGAGCCGTGGTTTTTCCCGTGAGACACAGGGCAAATGCCAGAGCAGGGACAGAGGTCAGGTGCCACGGCATGTCAACTCCCCACTTGTGTCCAAGAATTACCAACAAGACTCTACCCACCGATAATGACATGAAGATACCCGGATGAGTCAAGGATCAACCCGCTTAAAAGTAGACAATTTCAAAAAGATTTCAAGATGATTTCAAGATGTTTTCAAGAATTCAAGATGGACCAATTCAAGAGACCGCCCTTTGGCCGTGTGCGAAGGATCAGCCCGCTTAAAGATGATGCCATTTTGATTCGGTTTTGGAAGAGGAGAACCATTCTTCAAGAGACGGGCCCTTTGACCGTGTGCGAAGGATCATCCCGCTTGAAGAAGACGTCTTCTCTTTCGTTTTATCTTAAGATTGTCGAGACGACAATCTAAAAGGATGGAGAATAATGACACGATGATACCCAAAAATGACGATTCTATTTTTTAAGAGACGGGTCCTTTGACCAGATAAGTCAAGGATCAACCCGCTTAAAAATAGATGATTTCAAGATGATTTCAAAATGATTTAAAGAATTTAAGATGGACCAATTCTGATTGTCGGGACGACAATCTGAAAGAAGGGGGAATAATGTTATTTGTTCGTCTACCATCATCGAACATAAGAACAAAAGCGTTGCCAAGCGACTAGTTTGTTGTTCTCGATTCGAGTTAGTTAGTTGATTCGAGACGTTATTGTTAATAATATGTTTTATTGTGTGTGCTTATGATCTTAAATAAAGTTATATGTTATTCTTTTGTAATTATGGTTATTATTAATTATTGTATGTGTGTGTGAGTGTAACAGTATTTTAATTCTCTTTCGAATGCCACCCACCCCATTCAGATACATAGAGCCGTTCTCGAGAAATTACGATTTAAAAAAAATGTCAAAAAATTTTTAACCTCAAATATCTCTGAAATTTATGGACCAATCATTTTGCCCAAAGAACTCGACCGAGAACTATAAAAAATCTACCTCTAAAAGGAATTTTGAAGCCATTAAGTCAATTTTAATCTTGTAATCGTTGGACATACAAAACTGATTTTTTTCATTTTTCAATTTTTTACTCAAAATCTAGCCTACAGAATGTATTCAAATTTTAACAGATTATAGCTACTTATATTCTGTATTATCATTATTTTTCTCAAAAAAATTGACCGTTAAGTTTAGGAGATATAAGCTTCTAAAAAAAAACACGTTTTTGTTAATAACAAAAGAACCGTGATAGCTAGAAACTTTTTTTGTTTTAGAAAATATAGGTATTTTAATTCTCTTTCGAACGCTATCCATCAGATTCGAATAACTCGATCCTATCATTAAAAAAAATCAAAAAACAGTTTTGATAAAATCGAAAATTTGAAAAAACAAAACAAAAAAAATGAGACCTGTCCGGTCAAAATCGACCAAGTAGAAGCTGAGATCCAGGCGTACATACACACACACACACACACACACACACACACACACACACACACACACACACACACACACACACACACACACACACACACCACACACACACACATCCATACAGACATTTTTCAAAAACCATGTATTTTGATTCCTAACACCTCGGAACACAACTCGTATAACATGTTTTTACAACAACTCAAAAATTTACTATCACAAAGCTTCCTCTAGGAGGAAGCAAAAATATTGATTCTTTCAAAATTTATGAAAGTTTAAATTTAAGCAACAAAAATCCATTAAAATATGCAAAAGTCAAGCAGTAAACTTTACGGGTTTAACACTGCATTTTCATTGCTCAACTTCACTTGCAAATTAATTAAGCTAACGTTTTAAGCGTAAATTCAAAAATTGAGGGCCCGGAAACAGAAAGGTAACATAGCCGGTTCAGGTAACACACGATATGTCACCTTTCTGTTTCCAGGCTCTCTCGGGCCAACTACTCTCAACATAGAAACAATTATATATTTCAATTTCTAATATACTAGGATTATTACAATAGTTATAATTAAGTACACTTATAAACATATAATTTTTTATAAATAATTTTTGCAGTTTGTATCTATATTGCGCGAATAACTGAATGTCCAAAGACTTTTGCACCGTAATGTAAACTGCCAGAACCATCCCACCAATTTTCATCGGACAAAGCTCATTCTCTTCGTATAAAAAAAAACCGCTGCCAATTCATTGGCACGTAGCTTCCTCAAATTTAATTTATTGATCCCTTTAATTAATTTTTACTTCTAATATTTAAAATTTAATACTTTATCTTGTACGGTTAGACTAAGTAGGAGAAGGTCATGGGTCCAGATTCAGTTTAAACTGTGCGTTATATCTTTTTTCATAATGGACCGATTTTTTTGGTCAACGAACTTGATCTGAAGATATATAAAAGCTACATCTGTGCCAAATTTCAGGACGATTGGGTAATTTTTGCTCTTGTTATCGTGCGACAACGAACACGCAAATTTTTTCTAAAATAATTTTTTTTCTAAAAAACAAATGAAGATATTCTCCTGAAATTTTAACCAAATATAGTCTTGTGTAAATTTAATAAGTGGTTAAAACTTTAAGTCGATAAATCAAGTATTTTTTGAGAAAACGCGATTCGAACATTTTTTTAAAAAATTTTTAACCTCAAATATCTTTTTTTCGTAATGGACTGATTTTTTTGGGCAACGAACTTGATCTGAAGATATATAAAAGCTACATCTGTGCCAAATTTCAGGACGATTGGGTAATTTTTGCTCTTGTTATCGTGCGACAACGAAATCGCAAATTTTTTCTAAAATAATTTTTTTCTAAAAAACAAATGAAGATATTCTTCTGAAATTTTAACCACATATAGTCTTAAATTAGTGTAATAACTGGTTAAAATTTCAAGTCGATAAATAAAGTATTTTTTGAGAAATTAATTTATGAAATATAAAAAAGTTTTCCTTATAATATCAAATGACAGAGTGAAGATATTTTAAATTTTAAAAAAGGAAAATATAGGTAATTTAAATACCTTTCAAGAAAAGTTTATTATATTATGTAATAATGGCTATCAGATATGAAAAAATAAAAAAAAATAAAAATTCAAAATTCGTTTTTGGAAAATAATTTTTTTTCTAAAAAACAAATAAAGATAATCTCTTGAAATTTTAACCACGTATAGTCTTCAATTAGTGTAATAACTGGTTATTTATTTCAAGTCGATAAATAAATTATTTTTTGAGAAATTAATTTATGAAATATAAAAAAGTTTTCCTTAATAACAATTGACAGAGTGAAGATATTTTAAATTTAAAAAAAGGAAAATGTAGGTAATTTAAATACCTTTCAAGAGAAGTTTATTATATTATGTAATAATGACTGTAAGATATGAAAAAATAAAAAAAACTAAAAATTCAGAATCGTTTTTTGGTTATAAAACAAAAGAAAATCAATAAAATCTTAAATCCATTAAGGTACCTTTCTTTTTCCTCGAGAGGAAGAGAATAAGCTTTACCCGACGAAAATCGGTCGATTCGTTTCGGAGATATGAGGTGTTCAAATACACACACTCACACATACACACACACACACACACACACACACACACACACACACACACACACACACACACACACACACACACACCCACGAAAACAAAAATGATCATAATCAACTAACATACACATATATCGCCTTAATACATCTTTTTGAACATTTTTTTTTTTGAAAAATTTTTTCACCGTACAAAGCTTCCTTTATGAGGAAGCAAAAACTCGGTACACTGACTCATCTAAGTGTCTATCGATTTTCTTTCGTTTTATAACCAAAAAACGATTTTAAATGTTTCGTTTTTTTGATATTTGATATCTTACAGCCCAATATTACTTAACATAATAAACTTTATGTGAGTACAATTAATCACTGAGTGGTTGAATATCTCATGAAAATCTGTGTACACAGATGTATAACATTGAATTAATCTTTTATTTCATTGCCAACCGAGCAACAAACATTTCATTTGTATATGGGGATTTCTCAAGAACTTTTACTATTCATGTTAATGCATCTTTCTAGATCGTTTTAACCTGCTTGAAAAGTGAAAAGCGTAATAACCACTCAGATTTGCACAGCATTTGAATTTCAATTATTTTTTTTTATTTTTCTGTATTTTGTTTACTTTTATAAGACCAAAATGTCTTCAAAACATTATTTTTCATCATAGTAAATGATAAGTAGCGAAAAATGTGCACGTTTTCAGGGCGTAATGTGTCACTTTACGTATACTGATTGTTACTAAGATGTGATATATATGCGTGATTTTAAGTAAAAATGCTTAGTTTTATATGTTCTCTCCGTGGTAGTAAATAACCTTCTTTCATTGAATAATAATGAACATCTCGCCATTTTTAATTTCACTATATGATATTCTAGTAATTTGGGTTTCATTCTTGTAAAAAAATTGAAGATTTTATATTATAAAATCTAATAAAATATCCACGGAGATTACAGGACAGAATCTGCGCGCTTTTGCTGAGAATCACCCACATGCACAAGCAATGCGCGCGCGCACACACCCACACACACACATGCGCGCGCGCACATGCACACACACGCGCACACACATACGCACACATGCAACCAAGTATAAAAAGTCATTTCCTATGCAGTTATGTCTATGTGTTGGGGCGGGCGAGCGGCTCTTCTCAGAGACGTGCTACCCAGCACTGATTGTGCTGTTTCCTATGCAGTTAAAATTTGAATTTTTGTTTAAATTGTATTATGTTGCTTTTATTTTTTAACGGAACTAAAAAATGAGTTTTGCAAACTTTTTTGTATTATTTAATACATAAGTAAGCCGTTAATTTTTTTGTAAAAGTGTGCTCGAAGAGAAATTTTTCTTTTTTCAAACATCGAATATTAAAAGTTCTGGAGACATCTCCATATACTGTAACATTCTTATCAAATTGCAAGTACTTGACGTAATAAAATGTTTATTTTTTTTTCAACAGTAAAGTCTGTAGGCTAAAGCACAGTTTTAATTTTAACTTGAAAGAATTAGGACTACCACTCCTGAAGTTTCATAATGTTCAGGAAATTTGCAATTCTATTTTGCGTGATTTTATGCTCCACTGAAATTCTTGGCACGTTTGAATTAATTCGACAAATTATAGAAACAAAAGACTGGAATATTACGCGAGTACGAACTGTAGAAGAAAGAGATGCGCGGAGTGAAGAGTTTGTTGTTCTTGATTTCGTAAGTATTGAAAAAAGCACTACGTATCATTAATACTATTAAAAAATACTTTAGAAAAATTTTACTTATTAGTTTTATAAGTAATAAATACTAATTTTCTATGTTATTACATTTTTGGCTTCTTGAATATTTGAATGCTTAAATAATAACATTTTAAAGTTTAAATAGTTTTTAATTTTTTTTTATTTATTAGACAAATTTTTGGCTCTTTTATAACACTAACAAGGGGAGCACCAGGAATGTGGATCCTGGATTTGGTTGATACTGTAGGAAGCATTTCTTTATGACAAATAATGAGACACGTGTCTCAGGATTTTTGTGAATGGGCCTTTTGTTCCGAGATCCAAGTTATTTGATGTCTAAAATGAACTATTTTTTATAACTAGCCAAATCGATGAGTGCTGCGCGCGCTGTAAAGAATAATTTATTCCTTATAAGCCGGAAATCTTTTTCTTTTAATTTTGATGCATCTTTAATAATTGATATAATACTGTGGTACATTTACTCTTAATGAATACAAAATTTTGAGGCTAGAAACTATAAGCTTATTCAAATATTTTTTTTTCGGGAAGTATACTTCTGGCCATCACTTTAACAAATAATTAAAACATGTTATTTATTTTTTTAAGCTGCAACCCACATTAATTTAATTATTATTTCTTTTACTTAACACTTAATACTTTTCACTTTAATTATTTTCATTCCAATAAATATTCCAATAAATAATACCGAACTATCAAATAAAAATGCATATTTAATTTAAAATTCTCGCGTATTTTATCCAAGAGCCAATCACAGATCAAATCTATAGAGACTTCACTTCTTCCGGTCATCACTTTTTTAAGAAGGGATCATTTTCATTCCAATAAATATTCCAATAAATAATACCTAATTATCAAATAAAAATGCATATTTAATTTTAAATTTTCGCGCCTTTTATCCAAGAGCCAATCACAGATCAAATCTATACAGGCTTCACTTCTTCCAGTCATCACTTTTTTAAGAGGGGAAAATGGAGTCTCTTTAGTTGTAGATTTGACGTCCGCAACGATTGCGTACTTATTTTTTTTAGCTTAATTTTTTTTTGGGAATTAGTCGAGCACGACTTTTTTCCCCGAAAACCTCGAACGTACACGCACCCGCGAGCTTCGGAGAAGCTCGCGTTACAACTCGGTCGATGGGCCGCACCCTCGAACCGCGAGGAGTGAGCGGCTCACAACCTCATCTGCAGCCCATCTGCTAATATTTTACCTCCGCCTTGAGGTAGCCAATCAACGAGCTGGAAAACTTGCCCCATCTCTCGCCGAGGTATTCTGCCCGACTACGAAATTTCGGAGCTCTCTCGCTCTCTGTGCTCCGCCGATAGGCCTTCTCTCGCCAGGCTCTCACACCAGGTAGCCTCACCTGCACTCCCGCCAATGGCAACTTAGTCGCCATCGGCATACAGGGAGTGACACATGCCGAGTCCTTCTCGGTGTCACTTGGACAAGGCAGGAACACCCTGGGGAGAGTCTCGCTGGACCGTAAAAAGAACGCGATCGTGTATCAGCTCTCTCATTTTATTTATTTTTCATATTAACTTTTTTATAATCTTATTTAATCTTTTGCTCTACCACGTTTGAAATTTTATTTTAACCTTAATTTTGTTTAACGCATTTTTTTTAATCACCTCAATCTTTATCCTACATCCTCTCATGTTCTCCGACGCTGAACTTACATGAGCTTTCTGAATATTTCCGTTATGTAAACGGGCTAAAAAGTTTATAATAGAAGGCAGAAAATGCTTCAATTTAATCTTTCTTTCGCTAAAAAAATTCGATTGCTCAAAAAGCTATAGGCTATCAAAAATAGAGTAAGAAAATGACTAAAAATTTCTCTTTTTTTTCAAGCATTTAACGAGTGGTATTTTAAGCTATTTTTTTTTCACTCTATATTTAATAGCCTATAACTTTTTGAGAAATTAAAATTTTTTAGCGAAAGAAAGATTAAATTAAAGCTTTGCCTTCGTTTATAAACTTTTTAGCCCGTTTACATAACCGAAATATTCAGAAGGCTATAACTAAAGAAAGAGACCTCATTTTTATAAAAATAGTTCATTTTAGACATAAAATAGTTTGGATATCGGAACAAACGGCCCATTCACAAAAACCTCGAGACACATGTCTCATTGATTATCATAAAGAAGTGCCTCCAATAGTTTCAGCCAAATCCAGGACCCGCATTCCTGGTGCTCCCCTTGTAAGTTAAATACATTTAACCTTTAGAAGGTCGGTATTTCCCAATTTTGTATTTCATATTTATTTATTTATTTATTTATTTATTTATTTATTTATTTATTTATTTATTTATTTATTTATTTATTTAATAGTAGTTAGATAGTAGGCCCTTGTACAGAGAATAACATTGTGAGGATAAAAATAATGAGAAGTGATGCCTAAACAATAATCTTATACTAAAATAAAACGAATTTTACATAAGTTTAATTAATAGCAAAAATTAAAACTCTTAGTCTACGCTTAAAAATATCAAAAGAGTTGACGTTACGTTTATTGCTCTATATGCTTTACATATTTGTGTACTCTCAGTACTGTAGAATATTACTGTTTTTGACGAATTATACGACCAAAAGATTTGCCTTAAATTTTTTAATGTGATGTTACGGACAATACAACCTTAAACCGGAGTTCCAGGTGTGTAACTCCTTTTCAAACCAGACTTCCAAATAACATCTTCTTAAACTCGACTCCCAAATAACGCATTTTTAAAGTGGATTGCCGCCTTTTAGTTCAGAATTTCCTATCATGGCTGGAGCCGATATATCAGCTTGCCAGTCTGAAAGAAAAAAGAAAAATTTTCGGATATTCAATTTTGTAAATAAGGGTTATATATAGGGATTTTAAGTGACCCCAAACGCGATGGTAATGTTAAATTTCGAAAATTTTTATATCTCGCACCTTTTTCACAACAAAAAGCCGTTAAATGTTCAGTTTTTCAACTCTACTGTACCAGTACCTAGAGCTAACTACGTGGAAGTTTTGTTCGCGTTAAAATGGATTCTCCGTGTACAATCTGGCTATTTAGCTGCATAACTGTGTGCTTTAGTGTATTTGAACACGTATACATGTGTTGTTTACGTAAAATGATGCGCCCCCCCCCCCCCCTTCAGGGCCGATATATCAGCTGTCTGGCCTAAGTGCGAAATTAGTACATTACGCTACCAGTGCGGGAAAGTAGATTTTCGTCTCGTGTGACGTTTACACCCGAGCGAAGCGAGGGTGGAAAGGCACACGAGACGAGAATCTCTTTCCCGAAGATGTAGCGTACAGTATTTTTTGATACAACGTGTGGAAAGCTAGATTTTGAACACACGTTTTTTGCCGAGCGTGTGCAAAATCGAGCTTTGCGCACGAGTATCGAAAAATACATACTAAATGCGTGAAAGCGATTTTATCCTCGTGTGGACGTTTGTGCCCGAGCAAAGAGAGGGTGAAAAGGTCACACGAGGTTAAAATCACCTTCTGGCTCGTATATCAAACAGTATTTTTTGACACGATGTGTACAAAACTTGATTTAGTGCATGCTTTTTTATTCAAGAGTGTGCAAAATCGAGCTTTACACGCGGAGTGTCAACAAATATTTAAGATAGATTTCTAACAGAATTTTAAATAATTTGCGCACTAAGATCATAATAATACAAATAAATTTATATTTATATTATCATAATCTTACCCAAATAAATCTGCATTATAATTAAAACATGTTCAATTACAGATCGGACTTGTTGAACAGTATTCTGGTTACACTGCAGAAGAATATGACGTCACAACAGACGATGGGTACATTTTAAAATTACATAGGATCAGCGGTGGTCCCCACAGTCCTCAACGGTTTGGAAAACCATGTGTTTTCTTTGTGCCTGGTCTTTTTGGATCTTCGGATTTTCAAGCAGTGTTGGGACCAGATCAAGCTCTGAGTAATATTATTAACATTTTTTTTTTTATACAAATCATTCGTAGACTTTATATTGTAACCAGTAAAAATTCAATGCAAGTGCTCAAAAATATAACTAAGTAATAACAAAATCAATTATTATTTTACAAATCAGCATTTCAACTGGCGGATGCAGGTTACGATGTGTGGATAGGAAATGTTAGAGGTACTACATATTCCAAACAGCACGTTAGATTTTCCTCTGTAAAGAGTAACCCTGACTTTTGGAATTTCAGGTAATGGAATGGTATATTTCGCGAAATATGTCTATAAAATCATAGAAAGATTAATTTATTAAGTGTTTCTTATATTTTACTACAGCATGGATGAAATGAGCACTATTGACTTGCCCAAGTTCATAGACACGGTATTGGAAAAAACGGGTCAAAAGAAATTGACGTATATTGGTTATTCGATGGGAGTAACGATGAGTTATATACTTTTATCCGAGAAACCAGAATACAATGATAAAATGAACGTCGTCATTAGTATTGCTCCAGTAGCCTTTTTCACTCCTCCGTACAGTCCACTAGTGGATTCGATTTTAGTAGCCAGCCAACCAGCAAAGGTAACTACATAACTGAGTTTTTTAGTTGTTATACTTTGAATACACTAAACTTTAAGAAAAAAATACTTTTTTCCAATCGCATTCTCTCGTAGACAATCGTTGTAAAAGAAAGATTCAAGTTTAAAGTAGGGTCATTTTAATCATATTTTAAAAATAAAGCTTATGCCAAAAAGAAACGGTGCCATAAACGCATTTTTAATGCGGTTTGACATTGTTTTGGTATACTTTAAAGTGATCGAGAATAATCAGTTGCGGAGAAAGTGCTGTAAAGAAAAATTTTTTTTTACTTTTTTGGGAACGCCGAAGTAGCAGAGCTTTGGGATTTTTGGGAGTTATGTTGGTATTTTATTCTAAAAAATCAAGTAAAAAATTACTATAGAAAATGTTAATACTTTTTCAAAAACAAAATGATATTAATTTCTTAATTCTATATTTAGTATCTTCCTTTTCAAATAGTAGTGATAATAAGTTTTTTATAATTAATTTTGCAGGCTCTTGCGGTTACTAATCGAGTTTATGAAATACTTCCTCAATCAAAACTAATTCATATTATTGGCAAAGATGTTTGCACAAGTGGTTTGGGAAAAATATTCTGTGAAACGTTCTTCGCATCAATCGTCAATCCAAAAAACATGAATTTTGTGAGTGTACTTTTTAAGAATCATTCCTTCATATATAAATATGAAAATCTGGTGTTTTGAATGCGCAACTTCCTATAGATTAGAATAGAATAGAATAGTTTTTATTTGTAAATTACAAAATAATTAAGTTACAGTCTACCATCTCGCATTCGCCTTGTACTTTTTAAGAATCATTCCAATTTTGAAATTCAATTTTTATTTTTATTTACTATACTTGTCTTTTTTATAGACTACACTTCCGACCATTCTCGCTTATGTTCCAGCGGGCACATCACTGAACACACTAGATCATTACTTGCAAATGATTATTTCAGGTACTTAATCATACATAGTCGCCTTATCTATTCATTTTCATTAAAATTAAAAATTCGTATTTATAATTTTAATTTACGAAAACCATATTTATAAATTTAAATAAATAAAATAAAAATTTTTTATTTCACTTTAGAAAAACCCAGAAAATATAGTTATGGTTTACTTGGAAACAGGGCAATATACGGTAAAATTATACCACCGAAGTATGATTTTTCAAAAATTACTTCTCGCCAAGCTCTGTTTTATTCTGAAGATGATGTATTTGTTAGTGAAGTGGTAATAAAGCGATTTTTGAATAATATTATTTAAATTTGACAACATTTATTAAAATTATTGTTTTTAGGATGCTGCAACGGTGAAGAAAAATTTGAAAAATGTCGTTGCTTATGAAAAAGTTCCGAAAGGATATAATCACTTGGACTTCATGTGGTCTGTAAATGCAAAAGAAGATATTAATGACAGAATATTGGAAGTCATAGAAGAAAATTTATAAACTGAGTTCTTTTTTTATTGACTGTACAAGCTAATGATGTAACTGTTGATGTTCCCGTTTCGAATAAATATTTTAATAAAATACAATGTAATAGTTTAATTGTCTCTATCTCTTAAATTTTAAAGTTAATTTGCTGTTTAAGTAAAAACAAGTATTCCGACGAATGGTGACAGTCGATACCATATCGTAGGTCGCGTGCACAGCGTTCGCAGAGGATCGTCTGGGGTCGCTTTCCTCCTTCGGTGATTGTGACATGATTTATCATGAAATAAGGTCAATCAGTAAATGAAGGAGGGCACGGGGCGAAAAATGCGTAGAGATTTTTTCGCGGACGTTTGACTATAGGGATACTTGTGTGTGTGTGTATATATATATATATATATATATATATATATGTGTGTGTGTGTGTGTGTGTGTGTGTGTGTGTGTGTGTGTGTGTGTGTGTGTGTGTGTGTGTGTGTGTGTGTGTGTGTGTGTGTGTGTGTGTGTGTGTGAAAATCTGGTGTTTTGAATGCGCAACTTCCTATAGATTAGAATAGAATAGAATAGTTATTTGTAAATTACAAAATAATTAAGTTACAGTCTACCATCTCGCATTCGCCCAGGCTCATGTCTGTGAGACGGGGAAAACCCAATAGGCAAACCACGTGGGATAAATCCTATTAGGAAAACCCGCCTCAGGATGGTTCAAAGTATTGAACATAATTAACATTTGTGTACATTATATCGCAATCATATAATCATCACAAACATAGTCAATGGCAATCGCCAAGTCACGAAGTATCACATAATTGAACTTAGTTATTCTTCAATCTAGCGGTTACAGATTGAATTCATCACATTGCTTTATTCATACGATGTACGTCAGAAGATTAATCACAAAACGATTTTAGTACTGTTATAAAAATAGCAGTACACGTCTATATTCTATTTACATATATATATATACAGTCGACATCGCATGACCTTTGTATCAAGTACTTCCTAAACGCCGCTTTGAATTTACTCGCCGAGGAAACATTCTTAATATCGCGAAGAATCGAATTCCACAGTCGCGTACCCTGGGACCAGCAAGAATCCAGCCCTACGTCAGTTCGTGATGACGGAACTATAAGTTCTCTGCAGTGAGTTCTACTCGACGTTCTATCTTGGCACTTTTGAAATAAGGGAGCTAGGTACACTGGCTGACCCAAATTTATAACTTTGTACATTAAAACCGCTGCAAAATATGCCCTTCTCTCCCTTAAGTCAAGCCACTCTAGCTTATTTCTATATGGGCTGATGTGTTCATCTTTCTTAGCACCACTTACATATCTCACACATGAATTTTGCAATATTTGCAGTTTCTTTTGAAGTTCACGCGTCACGTCAAGATACACTAGCGAGCAGTATTCTAAATGAGATAACACGAGTGAGCTTGCGAGCTGCTTACGTAAGATCTCGGTGGTGCAGGATCGAAACCGTCTGAGTCCGTATAGGGCTCTGTTAACCTTTCGGCTAACTGCATCCACTTGCGCTTTCCACGTTAGTTTCGAGTCCATTACAACATCGAGATTAGTTACAATGTCGACAAAGGGGACGAAAACGTTGTCCTGAATCTCAATGTCAGACAAATGCATACCCCGTAGTATGTTAATATTGTGGTTAGATCCAAAAATAATAGCATTAGTTTTTCTTACATTGAGACTGAGGGCGTTGTCGACGGCCCATGCCGCCACTGCTCTACCTATAATCGACAAGTGTCGTATCCCTTCATTCAGCTCGTCTATGGTTGTCTGCATGTAAACTTGTAAATCATCTGCATATAGCAGGTGCCCGACACCACTCGATTGTATGTTCCCATGTTAAAAATGCAATCAACTGACGTTTTGAATGCGGCATTCAAAAAGTCAATATATATATAGGGATATTATTTCTTTAGTCACGTAATCGTCTTATACATGGGATTTTGCTATAGTTTCCTGCTAAAATGGCGTCGCGCATTCAAAACACCGGTATTATGTTTATATATACATATACACGGTGTCTCATTTTAATCTATACAGACAAATATCTCCGAATGCAGGCCAGATACAGAAAAATGGTTCAGATGAAAATTGTTCATGACGATGGGGGTCAAATTTTAGTCACCTTCAATTTGACCTTGAGATCATTTTTCAAGGTCATTTCAAGGTTAAGATCATTTTTTCAAATTAGAACCCCTATTTCTGATGTCGGAATCGGATAGAGCCGGAAATTTTACGTCCAAAACCGTTCTTTAAAAATTTTTTTGTAAATTCCACTAGGTTAAATCAAGGTCAAATGCTTAAAAATTAGTCATAACACGAAATTTCATAGTTGTCTCAAGCAGAACAAGCCTTGATAAACCTAACCAATTAAGAAATTTCTGTGGTCGCCAATTGTGAATATGATGTTAGGTTTCTGTGGGGTGCGATGCGATGGTACCGCATGGAGGCTGAAATATCCCAAATGAGGTCATTTTGAATCACTATGAAAATCACTAAAAACACATTCTGAGAGCTTCAGGGGTCGCTGATTATAAATTCGAAGTCAGATGCGACGCCGGAGTACCACATGGAGATTGAATCGCTTTAAGTGGGGTCAATTTTCCAATTTCCATGAAAATCGCTAAAAATACTATCCTGGGAGTTTTCGCGGTCACTTATCTACAGAAGTTCCAGCAACATTGCTCTATTGGCTTTAAGCTCTTTTTGATAATACCGGGTCCTTACTTTTAGCGTTACCCAGAAACAACGACGCGGACGTAGTAAGGCCTATTTCCTTTGGGGTGCTTGTTTACGTGAGTCCCTTTGCCTCTTACTGGGGTGCTTGTTTAACGTGAGTCCCCTTGTCTCTCACCATTATTACTGCAGTTGACATTATCTATCCATGGAGTACATGTTAAAAGTTACCTCCGTTGGCTTTCAGGCACAGGCGTAATGGCCGTTGGAAATGATCCACAGTCCTGAGCAACGTTGCTCTAGAAATGGATTCGCAAGCTCTACGAATTCTATCCATAAAAGCTTCCCTTGTTGTAGGCCGTTGAGAAAAAACTACATTTTTTACGTACCCCCACAAGAAAAAATCTGGTGACGTCATATCTGGTGAATTAGCAGGCCAGTTAACTGGACCTCCTCGTCCAATGCACCTGTCATTGTAGTTGTTATTTAAAAATTCTCGAACGATTCGTGCAAAATGTGGTGCTGCACCATCTTGCTGAAGCCACATTCTTTGTCTTGTAGCTAGGTCGACGTTTTCCAAAAGTACTGAAAAATGATCTCTTATTAGTTCTAAATAGCTGTTTCTATCGACATTTCGCTCAAAGAAATACGGACCTATCAAGTAACCATTGACTATTCCACACCACACCATTGTGCTCCACCGATTTTGATGATCCATCGCTCTGTGCCAGTGAGGGTTCACATTTGACCAATAATGGCAATTGTGTCTGTTCAGTCGCCCATCGCTACAAAATTTTGCCTCATCCGAAAAAAGGACGTATTTGAAAAAGTCTGAATCATTTTCTATCATTCTTAAAGCCCAGTGACAAAATTTAATGCGCAATTGAATATGGTTCTGCCTTAGTTCCTGAACTAAAGTTATATGGTAGGCATGATAGTCAATAATTCTCAGAATCCTTGAAACCGTCGAACGGGAAATACCAATTTCTCTTTCAATTTGGCGTGTGCTAATATGCGGGTCGAGATGAACAATTGCTAAAATAGTCACGACACGAGCATCGTTTTCATCGTATTCGTGGTGCCTGCGCTGACGAATAAGGTGGCCACCGCGAGCTCTTTGAGTTAAAGTTCTGATTGTCAAATCAGTAGGATGTCTCCTTTGTGGATACAACTCAGCATAGCGCCTAGCTGCTGCACGATAATTACCATTACATTGCCCTAAAACCATTATCATTTCAACTATTTGATCAGCTGGATAATCAACCATGATGTAACTTTATTTATAGACGAGATAATTGAAAAAGATTTAATTTTTAAAATATTGAGAGCAAATAAACCTTCGTGTCTTGGAAATTTAACTTAAGTTACAAATTCAATACAAATTGTTGAAAATTCAATTCTTGCTTTTTTTCAACAATGTAATAGTTAACACTTGTATTTTAACCTCTTACTTAGTTAATCTTGTTATCAATTATTAGATTTTAAACTTTTGACATAGTTATTCCTGTGATAAAGATAAAAATTTCTTTTACTTTATATTTTTTTACGTAACGCTTATTCCCATAAAATCATGAATTTTCGTAAGTGGGAGGGTGATTTCTTGAGTTATAATAAAAAATGGAAGGTGATGGCATAATTCTGGCCCCAGATTCGGTTTTAGCACATTAAAATTCATAAGAGTTGATGGGTCTGGTGTTGGGTACAGATCCCTTTTTTATTGTATCTGTGAATTATCCAGCTGATCAAATAGTTGACATGATAATGGTTTTAGAGCAATGTAATGGCAATTATCGTGCAGCAGCTAGGCGGCATGCTGAGCTGTATCTACAAAGAAGACACTCTTTGATTGGTTGGGTTTGTCAAGGCTTGTTCTGCTTGAGACAACTATGAAATTTCGCGTTCTGACCAATTTTTAAGCATTTGACCTTGATATAACCTTATGGAGGACACAAAAAAATGTTTAAAGAACGGTTTTGGACGTAGAATTTCCCGCTCTATCCGATTCCGACGTCAGAAATAGGGGTTCTAATTTGAAAAAATAATCTTAACCTTGAAATGACCTTGAAAAATGATCTCAAGGTCAAATTGAAGGTGACCAAAAGTTGACCCCCATCTGGCCTGCATTCGGAGATATTTGGCTGCATAGATTAAAATGAGACACCGTGTGTGTGTGTGTGTGTGTGTGTGTGTGTGTGTGTGTGTGTGTGTGTGTGTGTGTGTGTGTGTGTGTGTGTGTGTGTGTATAATACTTATCTATGCATAAAAGTACGTACATGCCATGCCATCAGCTGATTGATTACATAATTCCGTATTACGTATTAAAAATACCATGCAATATTTTGAGGTTATTGTAGAGCCACAATTTTGTTGTTGTTATATACCTCCTGCACCATTCACTTGATACTACTTAATTAGTGATAACCACTGCGCAGCGAAATTCACCAGCTAATCTAAGCAATATATAATCTATGAAACCTGGCTAAATGCATTTGGCAAATTGCCAATTCTCCTCTTCCTGCAAAATCTGTCCTCTATAATGCAGTAGCACTGTCTACAAAGCTGCGAGTTTCCAGTTCTCTAAATTCTCCAAAGATTTATGTAATAGATCATGTTTATATTCCACCTCCTAAAAGTCTGTCTAATAATTACTTGAATTACTTGTAGCTTATGAAGACTTTGTCGATGTAATAAGAAATTACTGGCAATACTGGTATTACTACTGGTGCTGCTCCTTTGATAAGAATCTGTTCCAGAGATTAAAGACTGTGAGAAAATTCTATAATCTGAAATGAAAAAAATTTTCACAAAGTACTTATTTTTTATTTTTATTTTAAGTTATATATTCATTTTTTTAAATGATATATATAATATATAAATATATGAAACGCTAGTTCCTGGGACTTTTCGTGTGCCTAACGCAAGTTTCTGAGATTTTCAACTAGTTCCAGGACTCCTGGAAGACTTCTATATATAACGCAAGGTTCCAGGACGTCTTAAGCTAACTGTCACATCATGAAAACATTACTTTTTTAGTTATTTTCTCATATTTTCGGTACTAGAAGCGGACACCGCAGGCCCCCATGCGAATCACTACACACTTAGGGTCATTATTTCTTTAGTCAAGCATCAAATTCTCCTCTTTTAGGCTTTTGTTACAACGTATATATAGACGCTATTGTGAAACCCACTTTACTTTTTCTTATGAGATCCCAGAAATTATATATACATACATTTATATATCTTCCTATAGTATATAGTTGTAAGAGGCTTGTAGGGTACCCAGCCCCTCCTCCCCCCTCCTCCCTCCACCTTACAGCCCCTCCTCAACCCCTCCTCAAAATAACGGAAAAATGAGATTAGAAATAGGAGTTTTTAGTATTACATTTGCTCCTCAAAAGTCCTCCTCCCCCTCCTCCCCCTCCTAAAAATACCTCCTCCCCCCTCCTCATATCCCTCCTCTTAATATTGTATTATTTTTCTCATTTTGTTATACATTTCATATATATTACGAATGATTTGATATTGTTAATATTATTGATGTTGTTTTTATATTATTAAATAATTATAATATCAAATGTTATCAATTATAAGGTCAAGTTTAAAAAATTTGTATAAGTTCCCCGTTCCTTTTTGCATGTAAGAAGCCTTAATCACATCAGGGTATGGCTTTAATAACGTTACTAATGATTATAGTTTAATCTAATAATAATACATTAATACTATAAATATAGTGTATTTTATATACCACTCTAACCTCAAAATCACAACTTTGGTATAATTTTTCGGCTCTCGTGGTATAAAATACCGTTCGAAACGAGTGCGGAATTCGCACCAGTGTCGAAATGTACTATAACATGACTAAAATAATTTTTTTTAACAAAATGGCGATATTTTAGAAACAGCACAAACAATTATTGATAATAAATCCGTATCTTTTTGGTTTCTTAACCAATTTTAATTATCAAGGTCTCATTTTATTCTTTCACGGGGACTTGCCCAAGGAAAAATTCAAAATTATTCAAGACCCAGAAAGTTATAGCCAATTGAAGATAATTATTTTTATAACCTCATTCGTGATTTTATAAATAATTATAACTACCTTAAATGTTATCAAATGTATTGGAGGGTGTACGTAAGCGCTGTGCGGTACTGTGCTGTGCGATGCTGCGTGATGCCCATGTTATATTGGTGCGTTGGCTACTTACGGAACTACTTTTCTGATTGGTCGGTATTTAAACATTAACCAATCAGCGGCGTAGTTCTATAAGTAGCCAATGCACCAACAGCACCGACATCGGAAACGCATCGCACAGCACAGTACAGCGCTTATGTACACTCTTCCTAAGGTCACATTTAAAAAATTTGTATAAGTTCGCCTTTCCTTAAATGTTATCAAATGTATTGAAGGGTGTACATAAGCGCTGTGCGGTACTGTGCTGTGCGATGCTGTGTGATGCCCGTGTTATTGGTGCGTTGGCTACTTACGGAACTACTTTTCTGATTGGTCGGTATTTAAACATCAACTAATCAGCGTCGTAGTTCTACAAGTAGCCAATGCACCAACAGTACCGACTAAGTATTGCATTTATAATGAATTGTATATTACCAAGAAAATAAATATATCGTTAATTAATTTGTAATTATATATTCTTTATTAACATAATTACTTAAACCCTAAAAATTTGTTTTTATTGTTTTTATACTCGCTATTTTAAGAATATTTTACTTATTATCTGATCTACTTTAAACGCAGTTATTTTTACTACAAACTTTGTAAATTTGATAGATAGATTCTGTAAATTTATTAGAATTTGTGTTTTTATGCATTTCGGACTATACTAAAATACTTAATAAAACACATGGGAAACCCTTAGTTGGAGTATTTTCAAGGAAAATATGCGAAAATTCGAAAACAGCTATAGAATTTTGCAAGTTGGGGACCATTGGCTAATTCTAAATTAAGTGTTTCTTTGGCAGCCGAGTTATATTTGTAATTATTGAAAAATTTTACAATTAACGTTGTTAGAATTATTTTATAAATATTTAATCATCTCATTTGAACCATAAATTGGATAATTTTAATTATTTGTTTTTTTAAATTTAAATTCCTTAACATCGAAACCATTTCATGAATCATTTCTTACGCCATAGACTAGCGCGCCACTGTAGATGAGAATTCGACGCTCCAACGTGGACGGCCGAACGGCTGTGCGACGTTGCCATTTGCCCGGCACACTCGGAAAGAATCAACTTCCCTCGGGTGTACATTGTCCCTATCATGATCATTAATTTTCCTTTTTACTCTCCTATTATTCGTTTTATCAGTATTATTACAGATAGCACCTAATGGTTTTCTCGAAGTTTCAGAAGTTTCCATTCGGACTAAATACTCTTTCACTTCTTCATCGCCTTTCAAAAACTCTATTTCATCACCACTATCATCATAATTTTCTTCACTAAAACTATCACTGTCATTTTCGTGAGTACAAAATTTTTCTTTCTTTTTATTCCTACTCATTTTTTAGTAATATATTTTTGTTCAGAGTCTCAGAGTCTGAGATAGTTATACCACAATACTTAAACTCTTATGTGTGAACCTCTGTCGACGATCGTCAACGGTCGGTCATACCCATGGTCATTCCCAGCAAGTTAAGGCTCATTTACAACGTCCAGTTTGTTTTAATTACGGAACGTTCCGTAACCTCACAGCACCGGACAGATAATTTTGAAGCGATCCGAAAAGTCGTACCGCAGTTTCCGCATTTCGGAATACGCCCAATAGATAGACTACTGAAATTTTCGTGTCGTGCGCACGTCGTAACACGTGTACCATGGCGCGCGGCCTTCAACAGCTTTTATCGTAAGAATCACGAAATAACCAAGCTAACAATAGCACGAAAGAAATAGTTGACTCTATCACTTGTGTTTATTTTATTTTTAATTTATAATTCTATTAATGATAATTCGATAAGATCGGTGTATATAAGGAAGATTTTTTTTTTCATTTTCACTTATCGCAGTCATGAAGGTTTTGTGTATTTTGTTGTGCGTCACTTTCACGAGCGGCTTTTATATAGGTAAAAGAGATTTTAAATAGTGTTTTTGTTGATTAAAATAAATTTTTCAATTACATATTATATTTTAATTTCTAATAGATAACAATGAAACACGTGAAGAAAAAATTGTTGGAGGAGATTACTTTAGAATAGTAGATATACCATATCAGGTAAATAAATATCAACTAAATTTTGTAATATTCATTCCTTTGCAGCAATTTCTTTAATGTAACTGGTTAAAAAAATAAAATAGTCCATGAACGATATTAATAGACGTACTTGCTTTATCGCATTATGTATTGAATAAATTTCATACAAAACAGTTTATAGAAATTTCAAAGTTTTTCAAAATAATTCAAGAAGAGGTTGAATCTGATTAAAGTTCCTTATATCTTGTATATCAACATCATAATTTCAATATAAATCTTTAAGCCCATATCTCTCAGGATGAAAGTATTTAAATTTGTTTTTAGGCTAGCTTACTTTGGATGAGAACAGATAACTTCTGCGGTGCAACTATTATACATGAATCTTGGGTTGTAACTGCTGCACACTGTGTCCAGTAATATTTCATTTAATTTTTATAATTACATTAAGTATTTCTATATAATAGAACTTCTTACAAAAAATTAAATTAATGTCTTCATTGCAAAATAGTAATAAATCGTACATATCAGTACGAACTGGCAGTGGATACAGGAGAACTTTAGGTAAAGTACACAGAGTTGAGAGACCTATAATTCATGATCATTTTGAGACGCACAGCAAAGACAACGACATTGCTTTAATCAAGGTACTTAAATATGTTTATTTTACCTGTGAATTACTTAGAAAGGATTTAGTATAGATATAATATCACTATTCATGACAATGTTAGTATTTTAATGTGTGTAATAATAGTTTTATACATCTTCAAAACTTATTAAATAAATTATAATGCAAATTTTAATTTTTGATTAAGAACTAAGAACTTGTGACTAACATGAATATTTTCATTATATTTTTCATCCAGTTTGCAGTCCCTATTATAGTTAGTGATGAACAACGACCTATAGAAATTGCAAAGCAACACGATATTCCCAGAGAAGGTGAAATGATGCGGATTTCTGGTTTTGGAAAGATAGGAGTAAGTTCTTATTCCTCACAGAGAAATTTTCTAGAATTTCTTTAGTTAATTTAATTATTTTTAGGAACACCTAGAATATTCTAATGCTTTGAAGGCTGCATACGTACCTGTAATGAATCAAGAAAATTGTGAAAGAGCTTACACGTCACATCCCATAACCGATAATATGTTTTGTGCCGGCAATGGAGAGACTGATGCGTGCCATGGTGATTCTGGTGGACCTGGTGTTATTCATGGTAAACTCTATGGAATCATTTCCACTGGTACAAATTGTGCATCGACAATATTTCCTGGAGTGTACACTAGGATGTCCAAATACCATGAATGGATTGAAGAAAAAACTGGACTCAGATTCTAAAATTTGTAATCCTAACTTAATATAAAAAATACTTGTTTCACGTGAAAAATAAAATTTTGAACATAAAGAAAAAATTAAGCTTGATTTTTCCTGCTAATAACATCACACGATTAGATACCGAACGATTACTCCCAAAATAAGTATGTGAAAAATACACCAAAATTTTACGGTATTAATTTTTTTTTTGTATGGTTAAAGATTGTTCTAAGATGTACGAAACTAATACCTAACTGAAACTAAACAAATTATGAATGGTATTTAAATTTCTCATTTAGAATACCATTTAGAGTACTATTTACTATAAAGGGGAATGATTGTCATTTTCCCACAGAAAAGTCTCGACTATTTTAAAATAGGTACGCTTTACGATTATTTTATATGTTATTTTATAGGTATTAATTTTTTTTTTGTATGGTTAAAGATTGTTCTACGATGTACGAAACTAATACCTAACTGAAACTAAACAAATTATGAATGGTATTTAAATTTCTCATTTAGAATACCATTTAGAGTACTATTTACTATAAAGGGGAATGATTGTCATTTTCCCACAGAAAAGTCTCGACTATTTTAAAATAGGTACGCTTTACGATTATTTTATATGTTCAATATTATATATATATACACGGTGACCCATTTTAATCGCTACACCCGGATTTTTCGGATCCTAAGACAGATAGGAAAAAATGATTCAGACAAAAGTTGTAGGGGACGAAGGGGGCCAAACGATGGTCCTAACAGCTTTGACCTTGAACTTGACCTTCAAGGTTATTTCAAGGTCAAGTGGTTTTTTTTAATAGGAACACCTATTTTTGACCCCGGATTCGGAAAGAGCGGGAAATTTTACGTTCAAAATCATATTGAGACATTTTTTTTCAAGGTCATTTCAAGGTCATTTCAAGGCCAAATGAAGGTCGAACTCCGAAAAATCCATTTTAAGTCGTTTTTTCCATGAGTCACAGGCTTAAGTGGTTCAAACTGATCGTAGGTTTAATAGGGAAACCAACACACCCAAAACTTTCACATCCTAGTAAAGAAATATCAAACTTGCACATCCGAACCCCATGCTCTTCATAGCCTCACATGCTAAACTGTTACACCAGACATCCCCCAGTCCCACACATCTCTACCCCATGTCTGATGTTTGTTTAACGGAAACTTCAAGATCATTAAAGCTTCTGTTGTAAATGTGTCAACCTTACGTTTAGCGCTACCCAGAAACAACGACGTGGACGTAGTAAGGATTGTTTCCTTTGGGGTGCTTGATTAAAGTGAGTCCCCTTGCCTCTCACTGTTCAGGGTGCTTGATTTAAGTGAGTCCCTTCGCCTCTCACTGATCGGGGTGCTTGATTAAAGTGAGTCCCCTTGCCTCTCACTGTTCAGGGTGCTTGATTTAAGTGAGTCCCTTCGCCTCTCACTGATCGGGGTGCTTGATTAAAGTGAGTCCCCTTGCCTCTCACTGTTCAGGGTGCTTGATTTAAGTGAGTCCCTTCGCCTCTCACTGATCGGGGTGCTTGATTAAAGTGAGTCCCCTTGCCTCTCACTGTTCAGGGTGCTTGATTTAAGTGAGTCCCTTCGCCTCTCACTTATGTGTTTATCTAACCTCGAAGAAAATGTTCGAAATTACGACCATTTGCTTCCAGGCACATAGTCAAACGCCTTTGGAAGTGGCGAACGGTGTTTAGCAAAGTTTGCCTTGGAATGGCAGCGCATGCTCGACGAATTCTGTCCATCATGTCTACTCTTGTGGTGGGCCTTTCCTCAAAAACGGCATTTTTTAAATACCCCCATAAGTAAAAATCTGGTGATGTAAGATCTGGTGAGCAAGCCGGCCATTCAACCGGACTACCTCGACCAATCCATCTGTTACCATACTGCTCATTCAAAAAAGTCCTGACAATTCGAGCGAAATGTGGTGTTGCGCCGTCCTGCTGGAGCCACATTCTTCGTCGCGTTTCTAAGTCAACATATTAGCGTTAAGTACGTGTGTTGATTAACATTTTCTTCGAAAAAATAAGGGCCGATCACACATCCATTAATAATCCCACACCATACCATAATACTCCATCGTCTTTGATGGTTTACAGTTCTGACCCAATGAGGATTAACATCAGTGAGAGGCGAAGGGACTCACTTAAATCAAGCACCCTGAACAGTGAGAGGCAAGGGGACTCACTTTAATCAAGCACCCCGATCAGTGAGAGGCGAAGGGACTCACTTAAATCAAGCACCCTGAATAGTGAGAGGCAAGGGGACTCACTTTAATCAAGCACCCCAAAGGAAACAATCCTTACTACGTCCACGTCGTTGTTTCTGGGTAGCGCTAAACGTAAGGTTGACACATTTACAGCAGAAGCTTTAATGATCTTGAAGTTTCCGTTAAACAAACATCAGACATGGGGTAGAGATGTGTGGGACTGGGGGATGTCTGGTGTAAAAGTTTAGCATGTGAGGCTATGAAGAGCATGGGGTTCGGATGTGCAAGTTTGATATTTGTTTACTAGGATGTGAAAGTTTTGGGTGTGTGGGTTTCCCTATTAAACCTACGATCAGTTTGAACCACTTAAGCCTGTGACTCATGGAAAAAACGACTTAAAATGGATTTTTCGGAGTTCGACCTTCATTTGGCCTTGAAATGACCTTGGAATGACCTTGAAAAAAAATGTCTCAATATGATTTTGAACGTAAAATTTCCCGCTCTTTCCGAATCCGGGGTCAAAAATAGGTGTTCCTATTAAAAAAAACCACTTGACCTTGAAATAACCTTGAAGGTCAAGTTCAAGGTCAAAGCTGTTAGAACCATCGTTTGGCCCCCTTCGTCCCCTACAACTTTTGTCTGAATCATTTTTTCCTATCTGTCTTAGGATCCGAAAAATCCGGGTGTAGCGATTAAAATGGGTCACCGTGTATATATACACACACACACACACACACACACACACACACACACACACACTAGGGGGCTCCGCCCCCGGCTCGCTTCGCTCGCCAACCCCTATTTTTAGCGTGAATTGTTAAAAAAAATATAGTAAAATTTAATACAACTGGAAACTCAATTTTGTTGTTTAAATCTAGAAATACTACGATGTTTTTTTCTATTTAAAGTTCTATTCAAAATTATTCAAGACCCAGAAAGTTATAGCCAATTGAAGATAATTATTTTTATAACCTCATTCGTGATTTTATAATCAATTATAACTACCTTAAATGTTATTAAATGTATTGGAGGGTGTACATAAGCGCTGTGCTGTGCTGTGCGATACGTTTCCGATGCCGGTACTGTTGGTGCATTGGCTACTTGTAGAACTACGACGCTGATTAGTTGATGTTTAAATACCGACCAATCAGAAAAGTAGTTCCGTAAGTAGCCAACGCACCAATAACACGGGCATCACACAGCATCGCACAGCACAGTACCGCACAGCGCTTATGTACACCCTTCAATACATTTGATAACATTTAAGGTAGTTATAATTGATTATAAAATCACGAATGAGGTTATAAAAATAATTATCTTCAATTGGCTATAACTTTCTGGGTCTTGAATAATTTTGAATAGAACTTTAAATAGAAAAAAACATCGTAGTATTTCTAGATTTAAACAACAAAATTGAGTTTCCAGTTGTATTAAATTTTACTATATTTTTTTTAACAATTCACGCTAAAAATAGGGGTTGGCGAGCGAAGCGAGCCGGGGGCGGAGCCCCCTAGTGTGTGTGTGTGTGTGTGTGTGTGTGTGTGTGTGTGTGTGTGTGTGTGTGTGTGTGTGTGTATATATATATATAATATTGAACATATAAAATAATCGTAAAGCGTACCTATTTTAAAATAGTCGAGACTTTTCTGTGGGAAAATGACAATCATTCCCCTTTATAGTAAATAGTACTCTAAATGGTATTCTAAATGAGAAATTTAAATACCATTCATAATTTGTTTAGTTTCAGTTAGGTATTAGTTTCGTACATCTTAGAACAATCTTTAACCATACAAAAAAAAAATTAATACCGTAAAATTTTGGTGTATTTTTCACATACTTATTTTGGGAGTAATCGTTCGGTATCTAATCGTGTGATGTTATTAGCAGGAAAAATCAAGCTTAATTTTTTCTTTATGTTCAAAATTTTATTTTTCACGTGAAACAAGTATTTTTTATATTAAGTTAGGATTACAAATTTTAGAATCTGAGTCCAGTTTTTTCTTCAATCCATTCATGGTATTTGGACATCCTAGTGTACACTCCAGGAAATATTGTCGATGCACAATTTGTACCAGTGGAAATGATTCCATAGAGTTTACCATGAATAACACCAGGTCCACCAGAATCACCATGGCACGCATCAGTCTCTCCATTGCCGGCACAAAACATATTATCGGTTATGGGATGTGACGTGTAAGCTCTTTCACAATTTTCTTGATTCATTACAGGTACGTATGCAGCCTTCAAAGCATTAGAATATTCTAGGTGTTCCTAAAAATAATTAAATTAACTAAAGAAATTCTAGAAAATTTCTCTGTGAGGAATAAGAACTTACTCCTATCTTTCCAAAACCAGAAATCCGCATCATTTCACCTTCTCTGGGAATATCGTGTTGCTTTGCAATTTCTATAGGTCGTTGTTCATCACTAACTATAATAGGGACTGCAAACTGGATGAAAAATATAATGAAAATATTCATGTTAGTCACAAGTTCTTAGTTCTTAATCAAAAATTAAAATTTGCATTATAATTTATTTAATAAGTTTTGAAGATGTATAAAACTATTATTACACACATTAAAATACTAACATTGTCATGAATAGTGATATTATATCTATACTAAATCCTTTCTAAGTAATTCACAGGTAAAATAAACATATTTAAGTACCTTGATTAAAGCAATGTCGTTGTCTTTGCTGTGCGTCTCAAAATGATCATGAATTATAGGTCTCTCAACTCTGTGTACTTTACCTAAAGTTCTCCTGTATCCACTGCCAGTTCGTACTGATATGTACGATTTATTACTATTTTGCAATGAAGACATTAATTTAATTTTTTGTAAGAAGTTCTATTATATAGAAATACTTAATGTAATTATAAAAATTAAATGAAATATTACTGGACACAGTGTGCAGCAGTTACAACCCAAGATTCATGTATAATAGTTGCACCGCAGAAGTTATCTGTTCTCATCCAAAGTAAGCTAGCCTAAAAACAAATTTAAATACTTTCATCCTGAGAGATATGGGCTTAAAGATTTATATTGAAATTATGATGTTGATATACAAGATATAAGGAACTTTAATCAGATTCAACCTCTTCTTGAATTATTTTGAAAAACTTTGAAATTTCTATAAACTGTTTTGTATGAAATTTATTCAATACATAATGCGATAAAGCAAGTACGTCTATTAATATCGTTCATGGACTATTTTATTTTTTAACCAGTTACATTAAAGAAATTGCTGCAAAGGAATGAATATTACAAAATTTAGTTGATATTTATTTACCTGATATGGTATATCTACTATTCTAAAGTAATCTCCTCCAACAATTTTTTCTTCACGTGTTTCATTGTTATCTATTAGAAATTAAAATATAATATGTAATTGAAAAATTTATTTTAATCAACAAAAACACTATTTAAAATCTCTTTTACCTATATAAAAGCCGCTCGTGAAAGTGACGCACAACAAAATACACAAAACCTTCATGACTGCGATAAGTGAAAATGAAAAAAAAAATCTTCCTTATATACACCGATCTTATCGAATTATCATTAATAGAATTATAAATTAAAAATAAAATAAACACAAGTGATAGAGTCAACTATTTCTTTCGTGCTATTGTTAGCTTGGTTATTTCGTGATTCTTACGATAAAAGCTGTTGAAGGCCGCGCGCCATGGTACACGTGTTACGACGTGCGCACGACACGAAAATTTCAGTAGTCTATCTATTGGGCGTATTCCGAAATGCGGAAACTGCGGTACGACTTTTCGGATCGCTTCAAAATTATCTGTCCGGTGCTGTGAGGTTACGGAACGTTCCGTAATTAAAACAAACTGGACGTTGTAAATGAGCCTTAACTTGCTGGGAATGACCATGGGTATGACCGACCGTTGACGATCGTCGACAGAGGTTCACACATAAGAGTTTAAGTATTGTGGTATAACTATCTCAGACTCTGAGACTCTGAACAAAAATATATTACTAAAAAATGAGTAGGAATAAAAAGAAAGAAAAATTTTGTACTCACGAAAATGACAGTGATAGTTTTAGTGAAGAAAATTATGATGATAGTGGTGATGAAATAGAGTTTTTGAAAGGCGATGAAGAAGTGAAAGAGTATTTAGTCCGAATGGAAACTTCTGAAACTTCGAGAAAACCATTAGGTGCTATCTGTAATAATACTGATAAAACGAATAATAGGAGAGTAAAAAGGAAAATTAATGATCTAGATAGGGACAATGTACACCCGAGGGAAGTTGATTCTTTCCGAGTGTGCCGGGCAAATGGCAACGTCGCACAGCCGTTCGGCCGTCCACGTTGGAGCGTCGAATTCTCATCTACAGTGGCGCGCTAGTCTATGGCGTTAGAAATGATTCATGAAATGGTTTCGAGGTTAAGGAATTTAAATTTAAAAAAACAAATAATTAAAATTATCCAATTTATGGTTCAAATGAGATGATTAAATATTTATAAAATAATTCTAACAACGTTAATTGTAAAATTTTTCAATAATTACAAATATAACTCGGCTGCCAAAGAAACACTTAATTTAGAATTAGCCAATGGTCCCCAACTTGCAAAATTCTATAGCTGTTTTCGAATTTTCGCATATTTTCCTTGAAAATACTTCAACTAAGGGTTTCCCATGTGTTTTATTAAGTATTTTAGTATAGTCCGAAATGCATAAAAACACAAATTCTAATAAATTTACAGAATCTATCTATCAAATTTACAAAGTTTGTAGTAAAAATAACTGCGTTTAAAGTAGATCAGATAATAAGTAAAATATTCTTAAAATAGCGAGTATAAAAACAATAAAAACAAATTTTTAGGGTTTAAGTAATTATGTTAATAAAGAATATATAATTACAAATTAATTAACGATATATTTATTTTCTTGGTAATATACAATTCATTATAAATGCAATACTTAGTCCGATTAAAGCACTTATAACTTACAGTACTTGCTAACGAGAGTATAAAATAATACTACAAGATGAGAAAATATTAAACGTTCTTTAGTAGACCAACTACTGACTTATTTCAAATCATAGAGCACTATTATTCGAGATCCATGTCCACTCCAATACTCAAGTTTTACTTGACCTTTTAGGATAAATCCATATATCATCATTTCTCTTTGACTACCAGAATATTTCATAGCAGCTTCGTTTTCATTTACAATAATTGATGAATTAATATATTTATTTTACGTTTTATATATTATTCTCCGACTTCACATACCAGAAAATGGTATATATTTTCCTCCAAATAGGTGACCATTAATAATTTGGTCTGATTCAATTTTGTTCCTATGCATATCAATTTTTACATTTTCTTTAACAACATTTGTTACATTACGAGATTTAGAGGTAGTATCTTCTCCTAATATATCTTTAATATCATTGAGTACATTACAAGAATCATCTTCAACAGCTTGCATTTTCCATGAACCAAGCTTAGCATCAGCATTTACCTAAAAGTAAATATTTATTTCAATGCTTTATACCTACATTTTTTTATAATAACTATGATAACATATTATGTATATTACCTTTACATTTTCTGCACAACTTATACTCAATCCAGTCCATTCTAATTCAAATGACCAGGCTAATGGCTTAGCTGGTGGTGGAATATAGAATCTTCTAGTTTCAATAAAATCATTTATTTGTTCATATTGTTCATTAACCTTAAATAATTTAATGATATTTTAAAGTTGATAAGTAATAGTGGCTTGTTTTCATTTAATATTAAAATTAAATACCTCATTAAGTATTGATAAAACAAATTTCTCACTTGGAGAAACATTATTTTTCTTTCAAGACTTATCCTGAATTTAATTTATATATTGATCAATACTTTCAGCTTTTTCCTTAAAATTGTTGAATACAACTAAAAATACTCGAGCAGCTAATTCTCTGAAATATAAATTTTTTTAGAAACAAAAAATTTCTAAAAAAACGTTCAAGATAACACTGTTTTCTTGATTGTAAGCAGTATAACATAAAATAGCAACAAATACTATTGATGCCAGCAGGTAACTGTCTAAACCTCAACTACTCCATAGATCTGGTTGTTACAAGCGGTTTAGGTGGATAGTACAATACGTGTGCCAGTGTGTCCGCGCGAACGTGGAAGTTTGTAATATATACTCCCGTAGCTACATAATTATTTGACGTTTCATGCTAAACAACTTGAGTAGTTAAACGTTCTTTAGTAGACCAACTACTGACTTGTTCTAAATTATAGAGCTGTAAACATATTAAAACTTAGCACTTATAATTTTTTAAATTACCAATTTTTTAACAGATAAAAATGTTTTTATATCAATATTTACCTTGTATCTTATTACAATATTTTTTCCAAGAGTGACACAACCAGGATTTGAATCTGTTTATACTCCAAGTAAATTTTGTTGATCCGATCAAAGGGCATAGTGTATAATAATTACTTCAACGTGCCATTTTTGTATAAATCAAAGTTTTCAAACACAAATAAATGCATGAAATTAAAGTATCTTGGTTGTGGCCCGAGAAGTTGGATGAGTTGCCTTGATTCTCGGCCATGGCTCTCCACCCCGACTCCTCCGTTGCGGACTGCTATACACGCTGCTCCTCTTTCTCCTTTTCCTTCCCTTTCTTCGCCTGCAAAGCGCGACGAAGATGACGCTATTCGCCGCGTCTCTGTTGGCTCTCTCTGTTAGATCCATAGACATAAGAGAGATAGACTGCGGGTGTAGGTTAGCAAAAGTGGCACCTCTAACCATGTTCGCGCACATGCGTTAGAGGCGGCATACCTTCTATTACATATACCTTCTATGCATCTGTCCCTCTCTCAACGGGTGCCACTCTCGCTAACCTACACCCGCAGTCTATCTCTCTTATGTCTATGGTTAGATCTCATCTAACATAACCTCTAGTGGCTCTAAATACGCTGATTTCACACTCGCGTCGTCTGCGCAACCATTGCGCAACCATTTCTTACGCCATAGACTAGCGCGCCACTGTAGATGAGAATTCGACGCTCAAACGTGGACGGCCGAACGGCTGTGCGACGTTGCCATTTGCTCGGCACACTCGGAAAGAATCAACTTCCCTCGGGTGTACATATAAAGAGCTGTGTCGTGCTGTGTCGTGCTGTGCCTTGCCTTGCCCTTGTCGTGCCGTGCCTTGCTCTTGCTGTGCCTTGCCGTTTCGTTCCTATTTATGTCGGTTTATAAACATGTATTCTATTCTCTGTAGGAAGAAAACGGCAAGGCACGGTAAAAGCAAGGCACGGCACAGCAAGGCATAGCTCGACACAGCACGGCACATTGTCCCATATGGGTGATTCCAAAACTCAGCATACCGGTGTTAAATACTCGTGATGTTTAATTGTTATATTACATATTATTTTTAGATTTTAGATGGACTAAATCAATGGTATTATTACTGCTATACATATACGAAAAAATAAAGAAAGATTTTGATAATCTAAATAAAAAAACTTAATGAATTGAGAGAACATATCAAAGGCAATGGCTAAAGAAAATGACATTTTAAGTGCAGAACAATGTAGAGAAAAATTTAATAAACTTAAAACGCAATATAAATCAATAAAGGATTATAATAATACAAGTGGAAATGATAGAAAAGTTTTTGATTATTATGAGGTGGGTAAATACGCTTTATCACAGTAGTTTTTTGTCATTGACTAGATGTATATCATATATAAATGATTATTCACACGAAATGGATCAAATATTAAAAGAAGATGTGTATGTTGAACCGAAATCTACAGTGTCTTCTGAAAAATTTTCAGAGTCTGATGAATCTTCAGAGGAGAAAGAAGTTAAACGATCAAAAGCAAAAAAAAGAAGAATAGTCTTAATGCTAATGAATTAATGTTATAACTACTAAAAAAACCGCTGCCAATTCATTGGCAAAATGCTTCCTCAAACTAATTTATCGATTCCATTTTTTAAATTAAAAAAAAAAGTAAATTTTTCACAACAAAACTTTATTAATAAATAAAACTGTTTTCTTTGTGGTTCTTTGTTGTTTGTTAAACAATTTGACTGAATATAAAAAAATATCTTTTTTGTTTTTTCATTTATGTATCCTATACAAACAATTAATTATTGTTATAAAAAGTTTTAAAGAAATACATTAGTTTAAGAAAGAAAAGTATGTATTGGCAATAATCTAATAAATATTTGTTTTGAAACAGGTATTTAACTACTATCCTGCCCGACTTAGTGGTTTAAAATTAATCCATCATTGTAACAATCATACAAATATAATAACTAAGTTATACTTCTTAACAAAAGACAATGAATCGTTTTGAAATTTAACAGAGTGGTAGTTTTTTTCATATTCAAGAATCGATATTTTTATGAAATATTTTTATGAAATTTTTACGAAATTCATGTTTTGAAAGTCAATTATTATCGTTGCGCTAGTACACGTTGCCGCGGGACTCAATCTGAAATTACTTTCTCGAGGATATGCCCTAGTACACAATAATTATTTTATTTATATATGATATACAAATTAAATAGAACTATTGCATATTTTGGTCTAAAACTTGATATTTGTGTTTCGGGGCTAATTTGGAATGAGTAACAAAATTTTGACCAACATAACCTCTTGAAATTTTAACACAATGTTGTACTCGATAAGTGTAATAAGTGGTAAAAATTTTGAGTCAATCAATCGAATATTTAAAAAAAAAATACAAATATAAGAAATTTATAAAAAATTTTTAACCTAAAATATCTATGGTCACAACAGTCAGATTTTTTTGGGCAAAGAACTTGATCCTTAGATATAAAAAAGCTAATTCTCTGCCAACTTTCAAAACGATTCATTGACTTTTACTCCTGTTATCGTAAAGGAAAAAAAACGCACATTTTTTATTTATTTATTTTATTTATTTATTTACCAGACAAATTACATAGCGTAATCCTTAAGAGGTAGATATAACTACCTGTACAAGGGCTGGGATATACAAAATAAAAACTTAAAAACTAACTTAAAATTACTTTAACATTATAAATTTCCAATAAAGTATAAACACCCAAACAAAACAGTAGTTATATAATCTATGTTTTTTGTATATAATTAATTAGTTTTTTCTTTTTTTTTATATTTCCCAAAATTACCATTACAGGTCAAACTTTTTAATTGATTAGGAAGACAGTTAAAGGTCTTCAGCGCTACCATGAAACTACTTTTTTTACTAACAGACTTTTTTTGATTGCTGAATACTCTTATTCCTAGTTTTAGATGTACTTTTTAAATATAATTATTTCAGTTCTTTATAGTGATACATTAGTGCTTCCAAATGAAACACTTCCCTTACGTTTAGAGGCCTTCTTTCTACGAAAGAGTTTTTGTATATAAGTTTCAAAATTGTTGTTTGTATATTTTGTAATCGCATTATATTATTATTGTAAGCCCCACCCCATGCTATTATTCCATAATTTATGTAACTGTGAAAGAAGGCATAATATATTGTTATTAGCGATTTAATGTCCAAGAGATTTTTAATTTTTGCAAAGATAAATATTAGATATTTGGTTTTATTTATGATACACTGAATATGCATATCCCATTTCATATTGTAATCGAAAATTATTCCTAGGTTTATAATTAGTCACTCTTTTTATTTCTTGTTTCTGTATTTCAATTTTAATGTTTTTTGGTACACTATCACAATAACTACCAATTGTCATATAGACCATTTTACTAGTATTTAATGAAAGTTTATTAAATGCTAACCAATTTGCAACATTTTCTAATGATTTGTTCATTTTTTCCTGCGCATCAAACCACGTATCTTCACCGGAGATGATGATAGTGTCATCTGCGTAGGAGAGGATTGAATGTTTTCGCATATTTGTCAATAGATCATTAACGTATATAATAAATAAAAGTGGTCCTAATATTGTTCCTTGTGGAACTCCCGTTTCTATTCTTTTTTCAGTACTTATTTTATCTTCTAATCTATTTGATTTCTATTAGACAGATAGCTGGTCATTAAATCAAGCGTTTTCCTCGTATTCCATAATTTTCTAGTTTTTCAATTAGACTTCTATGATTAACAGTGTCGAAGGCTTTTGCTAGGTCAAGAAAAGAGATTATTAATGGTTTACTGTTATCTAGATGATTGAATATAATATCCGTAATTTTGCTGAGTGCATCAGTTGTACCTCTACCTTTAATAAAGCCATATTGTGAATTTGATAATATTTTACATTTTTTAATAAAGTCACAAAGTCTATTATATATTATTTTCTCAAAAATTTTTGCAATATTTGATATTAAAGATATAGGTCTATAATTTGAAATATTAGTTTTGCCACCTGCTTTGTGTATTGGCACTACTTCCGCACTTTTTAAGGTTTCTGGTCATATTGCCAGTTCAATTGATATATTGAAAATATGTTGAAGAGATGTTAAGACAAATGGCGAAATTATTTTTAGAACTTTCGCATTTATACCATTCACACCTCCTGCTTTTTCTTTAAGATCTTGAATAATTTTACTTATTTCATCAATACTAGTAGGGGATATAAATATTGACATTGCATTTCTTGCAATTGGTTTTATGTAAACATTTCTTTGTTGATTAATATTCCTACTTAAATTAGTACCCACCTCACAGAAATAAGTGTTCATAAAGTTAGCTATGTCTTCTTTATTAGTAATTTTATTATTGTTCATATATATATGATCAATTGTCTTGCTCGATTTCTTTGTTTTTTCTAACTTATTATTAATTATTTCCCATAGTTTTTTATTATCTTTCCTACTTTTTTCGATCTTATCTCTTTCAAATTTAAATTTAGCATCTTTTATTACTTTACATAATAATTTAGAGTAATTCATATAATTATTCTTTAATTCAGACAATTAGGACTCATTTTCCATAATTTATACAGTGTTTCTTTTTTTTTTTTACAAGATGTAATGATTGCAGAAGAGATCCAATTTTTTCTTGGTATCATCTCCCTATCTTTTCTTTTAATAACTTTACTAGTTGTAGCACAATTTATACAATTTTTAATCCCATTTATTAACGAGCAGGCTGCTTCATTTGGAACGTGAATCGATAATATAGAGTTCCAGTCTGTTAATGAGGCTTTATTAAAGAGCTTTTTATAGTTAACAATATTTTTTTTTGCACTATTATCTTGTTTATTTAAGTTTACGTTGCCAAGGGCAACTATTAATGAGTAATGGTCACTAATTTGATTAGTGCAAAGTTTATATGATTTTGAAATAAGTGACTTTGATTTTATAAAAATATTGTCGATACACGTTTCATTACAGCTGTTAGTTGCAGGCCTGGTTATTCCTAAAAAACATGGTATATATTCTTTTTCATAAAAATTATTTAGAAACTCCTGGCTATTGTTATCACAGTCCATAATATCTATATTAAAATCACCAATAACCATATGGTTCTTAATATTAATATTGCTATTAATGTATTTTTTAATTGAGTAAATATACTCAGGTTTTTTTATGGAATGTGATCTATAGGTTGCGGAGATTCTTATGGTTTCATTATTATTTATAAGGATTTTTTCAAAAATAATTTTTTTCTCGGAAACAAATCAACGTAACCTCTTCAAATTTAATTAACACAATGTTGTACTCGATAAGTGTAATAAGTGGTAAAAATTTTGAGTGGAAAAATGAAAAAGTTTTTGAGATATTAATTAAAGAAATATAAACCATATTTTCATTAATAACAAATGACAGGCTAGAGATAATTTAAATTTAAAAAAAAGAAATTGTAGGTAATTTAACGGCCTTTTAATAAAAATTTAGTTTATCAAGTAATACTGGCTGAAACAAATTAAAAAATCAAAAAAACGAAAAATTCAAAATCGTTTTTTGGTTATAAAAAGAAAAAATCGGTAAAATCAAAAAGTAGGTTATGCTCTCTCTATTCTCCGAAACGAAGAGAATAAGCTTTTTCCGATGTAAATCGGTCGATCGGTTCAAAAGTTATCGCCTGTACACACACGCACACGCACACGCACACGCACACGCATACGCATACGCACACACATACACACACGAACATTTTTTTTATCAAAAACAACGGATTTTAGGACCAAAAATCTTAAAACATATTTTTGAACATTTTTTGTTTCAAAAATTTTTTTCACCGTTACAAAGCTTCCTCTTTGAGGAAGCAAAAAAAGGAAATGATTCAAAGTTCCATTGTTCATTTGCTAGAAAAAATTGTTGAAAAGGATCTTCTAACATAAAGTGTATCTAAAAATATTTAATATTTAATTATGAATGACTTTTGATTAGATATCCTAATTTAGTTTTGTTTTAATTTATAAGTTTGTTCAGTATTAATATTGATAGATGAGATGAGTTTAAATGTCTTTGCTGCATCGTACTACTTCTTTGCAGCATTTGAAATTTAATTGCTTTCAATTGAGTTTCCTAATTTAAATGTTGTCAAGTAATTTTAAGTATATTCCTAGCCACAAATTAAAAGATAATTAAAAAAAATATCTATTTTTTGTTTATTATTACATAAGACTTATTTTTTTCTTATGCAATCAAACTGTGGTAACACTGCAAAAACAATTTTTTGTATTTGTGATAATGTGAGTTGTGATGTTAGAAAAGTGTAAGATTATCTTTCAGTGCTGCGTTACTGTTTCAGGATGTTCAATGGTGTCATGCTGCGGGGCGAGGCGAGGGACGCCCCTCTCGCCCCGCGGGCGCTCTCCGCTCACCGCGCACCTCCTCACGCAGCCAACGAACTCGGTGTTTTGTTTACGTTTTCACCTACTTCTTTCCCAAATGCCCTGTAAGCGGTCAAGATCCCTCTACGTTTTTATTTTTTGATTATTTTTCTATTCAAATAAAGATCTTTTAACCTAATCTCTTAACTTTTTATAAGAGATTTTTATGTTCAAAGGTCACAATAACCTCACTCTCCGATAAGAGCCTATGTGAAAAACTCGATTTTTAAGAATTTTTTTCTCGAAAAAATGCTCAGTATAAAATATTGAAAAAATTCAAGCTGCTTTTATTTTATCTAAGTAATAATATATTAAAATTTCAAAGACTTCTGTTAACTTTGCTGTAACCATTGAACATCCTTAATGTATACTAAGTCAAAAGTTATGCAATGAATCTTACCCATCTGTTGACTTATGATAAACACAAAAATTTCAAGAGTACCTTAATAATATTTATTTAAATTGTAAGGACTGTTGATAAAAGAGTGCGTTAATATGTAAAAGATTTGAAAAAATGTACTTGTACTGTTTGTACAGATAATAAATAATAAAAGTATCGTTCATAATTCAATTCATATTCTTGTTTCTGTTAGTATTCGTATTATTACCTGGATGTCCTGGATTGAATCTTATTCGGTTTTTAGATAAACTGTGATACTTGTCAATTTGTATTATTATTCATAGTTACAAATTTATTTATAAGGTATATATACATTATAGTATAATTATATTTTGTACAAAAGTCTTAATTTCTACCTTTTGCTTCCTCATAGAGGAAGCTTTGTAACGGTGAAAAAATTTTTTCGAAAAAAAAAATGTTCAAAAAGATGTATTAAGGCGATATATGTGTATATTAGTTGATTTTGATAATTTTTGTTTTCGTGGATGTGTGCGTGCGTGCGTGCGTGCGTGCGTGCGTGCGCGCGTGTGTGTGTGTGTGTGTGTGTGTGTGTGTGTGTGTGTGTGTGTGTAAACTCTTCATAGCTCCGAAACGAATCAACCGATTTTCGTCGGGTAAAGCTTATTCTCTTCGTCTCGCGGGAAAAGAAAGGTACTCTGATGGATTTGAGTTTTTATTGATTTTCTATTGTTTTATAACCAAAAAACGATTTTTAATTTGTAGTTTTTTTGATTTTTTCATATCTTACAGCCATTATTACATAATATAATAAACTTTTCTTGAAAGGTATTTGAATTACCTATATTTTCTTTTTTTTAAATTTAAAATATCTTCACTCTGTCATTTGTTATTAAGGAAAACTTTTTTATATTTCATAAATTAATTTCTCAAAAAATATTTTATTTATCGACTTGAAATTTTAACCAGTTATTACACTAATTGAAGACTATATTTGGTTAAAATTTCAAGAGATTATCTTCATTTGTTTTTTAGAAATAAATCATTTTAGAAAAAATATACGTTTTTGCTGTCGCACGATAACTAGAGCAAAAATTATCTAATCGTACTGAAATTTGGCACAGATGTAGCTTTTATACATTTTCAGGTCCAGTTCATTGCCCAAAAAAATCGGTCCATTACGAAAAAAGATATTTGAGGTTAAAAATTTTTTTAAAAAATTTTCGAATGGCGTTTTATAAGAGAATACTTGATTTATCGACTTGAAATTTTAACCACTTGTTACACTCATTGAAGGCTATATGTTGTTCAAATTTCAAGAGATTATCTTCATTGGTTTTTTAGAAACAAATGATTTTAGAAAAATTTGCGTTTTAATTGTCGCACGATAACAAGAGCAAAACAGGAGCACTTTCGATGATCAATTTCAAACTTTTATAACTTTGGAAGGAATCGATATTTTTTGTTCGGTAAAAACGCAAATGAAAGCTCGTTTTCTCTAGTTTTATTTTCTCTACTTGAAATTATATTTAAGACTTTCTAAAGTTTAATAGTTGCCATTTTTAGAGAAGGTTTTTTTCAACACTTTCTTCAAAATAAAGCTAAAAGTTCCCAGAATTTTAGTTTTTTTTAGCGTTAGGGTATTGCTGTTTTCTTCATATTTGTATATCCAAAAACATATACCACAATTTAAGCTGAATCCGGACCCATGAACCTCTCCTTGTTAGTCTAACCGTAAAAGATAAAGTATTAAATTTTAAATATTAGAAGTAAAAATTAATTAAAGGGATCAATAAATTAAGTTTGAGGAAGCTACGTGCCAATGAATTGGCAGCGGTTTTTTTTTTTCGAAAAAAAAAGTTTGTTGTAATTTTCTGTTCAACTTGCTAGAATTTGGTTCAGATCAACTATTTCTTCCAGAAATTTTTACACAACAAATTTTGGAGTATTAGAAATATTATAAACCATAGCGGAATAGAGATTGTTATTGAACCAAATAGCGAATTTTAAAACAAATTTTTCGCTATTTTAAACCTGTATTTTGAAATGCAAAAGTTCTGTAACGAATTTTCGAATTCTGCGATTTGATTCGAACTACTAAATTCTTAAACGCCTAAGGAAGTTTTTTGGAAAATTCCAGAACTCTATGCATTGTTGCTAAATATAATTTTTCGTGATTGTTACGATAAATGCTGTTAAAGACCGCGCGCCACGGTACACGGTTACCACGTGCGCACGACACGATCACGAAAAATTATACAACAATACATAGACTACTGAAATTTTCGTGTCGTGCACACGTCGTAACACGTGTACCGTGGCGCGCGGCCTTCAACAGCATTTATCATATAACAATCACGAGATAACCAAGCTAATGATAGCACGAAAGAAATAGTTGACTCCAACACTTGTATTTATTTTATTTTTAATTTATAATTCTATTAATGATAATCCCATAAGATCGGTGTATATAAGGAAGTTTTTTTTTATTTTCACTTATCGGTATTGGGGAAGAAAAATACCACCGCGGGAAGGAGGGCGCTTGTGTCGCAAAATAAACATGGTCGCCGAGGGGGTGCACATTAGTGAGTGTTATTATGGGAGCTGTGTAATTTTTAGTAAATTATTAATAGTTAATGGTGAAAAAAAATGTTGTCACTGCCTTTACATAATATATGCGAGTTTACGAAAGCTACAATGTCTTCGAGAAATATGATAGAAGGTCAGAGAGTTATTAATTCTGGAATGATAATTATGTGCGGTGCAAGGTCCAAAAACAGTAAAAGCATCGAGTTATATGCTTTATGCCTTCAAACTAGTGCTCTAACATATGAACCACACGAAATAACTGGAATTTTGAATATTTTTGATAATAATAATACAGATGAAGAACATGATGTATCTATTGAAAAAATGTCATGCTCTTGTAAAGCTGGCTCGAGTCAATCTTGCAAGCATATAGTGGCTGTGCTATTGTACTGTAATAGGTGAGTTATTATTTTTAATGTTAAATGCATACATTTGCAGTTATTATCAATATAAAATATTTATTTATTTTGTAGGCAAGATTTAAATGCTTTGCAGATGGTTTCCTCGACTGACAAAAAGTGTCTGTGGAAGAAACACAAAGCTCCAGTATTGGAGCAATTTGAAGCTCATCCGTTAAAAACATTTTGTTGTGTCAATCAGCAGAGATGGCCCACCCTGTCGGATCAAACTCAAGAAAATATAAGGTGCAGTTTAATTGACTGTTACGCAGAAATAGCTCTCGCTAAACATAAGTAATTTAAATTTTACATAATACTTATTGTTGTTAATTTAATGAAATATGAGTAAAGGTAGTATTTTAATCAATTTATTTTCTGTGCAGAAATCGTAGAATTAATACATTAACATCAAGTGTCTCAAGAGTACCTTTCAAGGAGCTTACAAATGTAAATAGAAGTGTGCCTGAATCAAATCAACCCGATAATGATCAGTACATAACAAAGGACTATATGGACCTCATTATGGAAAACATTGTGTGTGCTGAGGAAATGACCTGTTTAAAAAAATCAGTTTTGATTTAAGTGAATGCTGCCAGAAAACTTACAGTAGCAAAATAACATGCACTAATGCATTGCAAACTGCTAATTTAACAAGAAATTGTAAATCGGAGTGGCAAAAGGAAAGAAAATTCAGGGTGACAGGCAGCAGGTAAACACATTTTTTGTATTAATGTAAAATATAAATTAATGCTGTTTATTTATATTGCAGATGTTAATAGCTTGTACACGTATAACCAAGATAATTGGGTAGAAAAGGCCAGCAAGTACTTCTGGGCAAAAGAATTCAGTAATAAGTACACTCGCCATGGCTGTCAGTATGAAAGCATAGCTAGGAATAAGTACACTAAAGAATGCAATTTATTTGCGCACGAATGTGGTCTAGTCGTTTCAACATCTGAGCCGTGGATGGCTTATTCTCCAGATGGTATTGTCATTAAAGATAATAAAGTTTATAAACTATTAGAAATTAAATGCCCTTATGAGATAGAAAACACAATAAATGAGGTGTTATTGAAAAAGTGCAAATTTTTAGTTGTTGAAAATAATGTTTTAAGCTTAAGAAAGAGACATGCATATTATGGACAAATCCAGTTTGGCATGGCTTTGTTAAATATAAAAGATTGTGATTTTGTAGTGTATTCTAATCTTTCAGATTCGATTAAAATCCTGAATGTTAGTTACGATAAAAACTTTGCAGAAGATTTATTAGTTAATTTGAAAAATAAATATTTTAAAAAAATGTTGCATGTGATATGTGAAAATTCAAGAGTTACATAATTTATTATTATATCTTTAATTTAAAAAAAAATGTTTTTAAAAGACGTTACATGTGATGTAAAAGTTAAAGACTTATAACTTAATTTAATTATAATATTTTTAAGTACAAATTATTTACTGTTGGTACTTATTACAATATTTGAAGAATTAAACAAAGACTGTTCTTATTCATAAAATTGTATCTGTGATTACATAAAACAATGTAAGTAGGTTAATAAAAATAAAGACAATACAATCATTGTATAATTATTTTTTTAATTTATGTAAATCAGCCAATATTTTTTACAATAATAAATTGAGATTATTTATTTTCATTAAATAAACTTAAAATTTATCATCGGCCAGTATAGGTGAATCTAAGTTTGCCAAGCCACAGCAGATAATAAAAATATCGTCAATATGATCAATCATGTGCCAGGGAAAGTTATGATTTAAAATTTGAAATTGTTTAATCCTTTGATTCATTCTTTCAATATGAACCCTGGCAGAAGCTATATCTCTATTTGCAACAGCTTCTTGTTCTGACAATTGATTTCGCTTTTTCATAAATGGAGGTCTAATTAATTGAACTCTTCTCTGCATGCATTCTTCATCAATAAGAAAGCCTCGATCAACCATGACTGCATCTTTTGTACTTTCTAAATGTTGAAGTATTCCACTGTGATTAAAAATTGCCTTATCCGATGCTCTCCCACCAAAAGATTCACTCACAAAGGTTATTAATCCAGCTGGTGTGACTTCAGTCATAAATTTTACTGTCAAATGACTTTTGTAGTGGGAATAAAACTTTATTTGGCACTTTAAGCACTTGGGTGTTTGAATTTTTATCTCAGTACAATCAAGTACTGATGTTGTTGCTTTATATTTTTCAAAACACTTAGGCATATTGCGCAGTATTTCTTCTTTTGGCACTTTCTTAATTACTATTTCGAATGGTTATATCCGTAACTGGTTTAAAAAAAGCAGACAGTGCAGCAAATGTTATATCTAATTTTAATTTAGCTGTTGTCAACAAGATACTATCACGAGTACTTAAGGCGATGTGAACCTCAAAATCAACCCAATTTCATTATTTAATTAATAAACATTAGAACGTTTATTTGGAAAAACAATTCTGTTAGGCGCTCCGTGTATGTAAATACTATGCTCAGATTTTTTTTTGTGCGATTCTATCAGCATTTCCATGAGATACGCTCGTTTTAAAACTGGCAAAATTCGAAGTATTACAGATCCCTACTTATCGGCATTGCGGCTTTTATTTAATTAAATAAATTCTGAGTAGATTTTTGGAAAAACAGCTCTGTCAGGCGCTCCGTATATATAAATACTATACTCAATTTTTTTTTTTTAGTAATTCTATTATTATTTGCAAAAGATATATATGTTCTAAAATTTGTCGGTAAGTACACATTATCTTAATAATCTTTTTCTAGGTGGAGGATAAATATTATCCATTATTTTTGTTAACTCGTCCAAAATTTTAAAACTTTTTATGTTGCACAGCGATATCAACTCTTTTACAGATGTAATAAATGATGACAATGTGACAGTAAAATTATCTGTATTTACTTGCACAGCTTTATCTTCAGAATTATTTTGTTGAATATCACTAAAATCTGTCATTTCATTTCCATTGTTTAGACATGAATCCTTTACATCACTTCTACCAATAACGGAATTTGACATTTCTGTTTTTTGAAACATAACATCTGGTTGATACAATAATTGACAGTCCTCGTCATGATTTTCTGGTTCAATAATTTCATTTTCATGTGGATTCATTTCACACATGTTTAAGTTCACTACGCTGTTTTCATTCACCATTATGACTTCATGATTTTCACATATCTCTTCAACTTTCTCATTATTCTTATCAAACTTCTTATTTATTCTACGCCTGGCTGATATACTCTTAGAATTTTCTTTCACTGAATGTCGACGAACCTAAAAATATAATTATTGATATCTTTACATTTATTCCAAAAATGTAAACAAATGTTTTTAAATTTTATTCTTACAAGTCTTTCTTTTCTTTTTATATTTAACATTTCTTTTTTTTTTAACGCTCTGGTTCTTTTACGTATCTTGGAACAGCATCTTTTTTTAAATCTCGAACTTGTGCTGTTTCATCTGTAAATAATAAATAACATTTACAATCAAACATTTATAATAAAAATATTAATAGAGGTACGTTACAAACTTACTGGGAAAGTAATAGTCATCTTCATTGAAATGTTTTGAACATATAACAAGTTCTTTGTTAACCTTTCGCATACCCAACACTCTTAACCATTCCACTCTTTTATCTACTATTTCATTGTTTCCAAAATAGTTTATTCTTCGTATCTTCATTCCACTTTTAGGTAGTTTATGAAAACTTAGATTTTTATTTATATTCGTTTTGGAGTTACAACCAGGTACAGAACAATATTTCCTACTAAACTCCGAATTTCTACAGTTAGTCACAAATTCCATTTTTGCTTTAGGCAATCTCTTTAAGCAAGTAATTGAGAACAATCATACATTATAAATATGCAGAATGTGACAATTTTTATTTATTTTAAGATAAAATAATATGATCTTCCATAAAAAAACACAACTGTTTGTGTCCCCTCGGCCGACATGTTTTTTAGTTCGCGGAGCGGCCACAAGTGTCGCATTGCAATTTTAGACTCCCAATAATGAAGGTTTTGTGTATTTTGTTGTGCGTCACTTTCGCGCGCGGCTTCTATAGATGTAAAAGAGATTTTAAATAGTATTTTTGTGGATTAAAATAAATTTTTCAATAACAATTTCAATATAAATCTTTAAGCCTATACCTCTCAGGATGAAAGTATTTAAATTTGTTTTTAGGCTAGCTTGCTTTGGTTCAGAATAGATAACTTCTGTGGTGCAACTATTATACACGAATCTTGGGTTATAACTGCTTCACACTGTGTCGAGTAAGATTTCATTTAATTTTTATAATTACATTAAGTATTTCTATATTATAGAACTTCTTACAAAACATTACATTAATCTCTTCATTGCAAAATAATGGGTCTGAAGTTTGCATCGTTGGAATGCAACGAAATAATTTGTTACGATTGATTAAAGTTATTGAACAATGGAAATTTGATCTAAACCTTTGTTATAAAGTTATTTTAGAGTACATTCACAGTAGCGCGTGCGCGAGTGAAATGCTCCCGTGAACCTCGGCCCATAGGTATCACCAGTATAAATTGGAGGTGACCTGTATGCATCCCGGGCTTGGTAAAGAGGCACATTTAGTCTCTAAGCTCGCACGAGACGATCGCGCGCGGGGGAATCCAGCCCATTGCGCTCTCGCGCGAGGGGACGCTATATAGGAAACGCAGAAAACGCTAGAATACGCGTGAAACACTCACGCACGAGCTTGGACGCGGGAATCTCTTGGACGCGGGATTAGTTCGTGAGTCCGCACGAAACACTCGCGACTCCGTGACTGAGCACAAAACTCTAGCGCGAGAGATGACTCCGTGTGACTGAGCGAAACGCTCGCGTGCTAGGTTAGTCCACGAGTTCGCAAAAAACGCTCGTGCGCAAAGTTGAACCATGGGCCTGCTTGAAACGCTCGCGCGCCAAGTGTAAGTCCGCACAAAACGCTCGCACGCGAAGAGAATCCGTGGGTCCGCAGGAAATGCTCGCGCGCGCAGTTACTTGAGTAGTGCGCACGAATCGCTCGCATACGATGTCAGTTCGCGAGAAACGCTCATGCGCGAGGTTAGTCCGTGAGCTTGCTCGAAACGCTTGCGCTCGGAGTGAGTCCGCATGAAACGCTCGCGCGCGAGGCCAGTCCGCGCAGAACGCTCGTGCGCGAAGTGAGTCAACGTAAAACGTTCGCGCACTAGGGCAGCGCAAGCGCGCGAGAGAAGCGCTCACCCGCAAGGGAAACGCTTGCACGTGAGAGGAGCGCTCGCGCGCGAGGAGAGGTCGAGAGAAACGCTCGCGCGCGTGGAACTCTCGCGCATAAAACTCTAGCCCGAGGGGAGCCCGAGGGGACCGCTCGAGCCTGAGGGGAGCCCCCGCGGTCCGCTCGCGCACGAGCGTTCCACCCATACACGAGGGGAACGCGAGTGGTTCGCTCGTGCGCAAGGAGAACGCTTGTACGACAGGGAAACGCGAACGGGCTGCTGGTACGCTAGGGGAACGCTCGTACAGCAGAGGTACGCGAGACGAGTAGTCTGCTCGTACGGATGGGAAACGCTCGTACGTTAGAGGAACGCAGGACGTCTGATCGTATAGATCCGTAGATAGATCAAATTACTCAATTTGTGGATGTGATACTTACATCAAGGGCTTGATCTGATCAAACGGAACTTCAGACAACTAGTTGTTTTGTTATAAATAGCAGTAGTAATCAGTTGTGCTGCTACAATTAATCAGGACAAAAAGGAGCATCACCGTCAGATTGTCAGGGCAACAATTTTCAGATAAGTATGAGTAACCTCAAAAGTTTTTGAGGAGACTCAACGTATAATATCTCACTTTTTTACTTAAAAAAAAGAAATAGGTTCTTTGTGTTTTTTTTTCTTTTTTAGGATGTGGAAGTACACAGGCAACCTCATCTAACGTGAAAGAGCGATGTCATTGTGATGCAGTGGGAAGTTTGTCCAAAAGATGGGATTGTTTGGATTGTGAATATCAATTCACTTAATTTTTGCTAGATAACATTAAAAGTTTTATGAAAAGAAAAAGTCAATTCAAAAAGTTTTTTCGAGATATTTGATTTTTTATACCCCTGGTAGAAAATTAACCATAAGTTGACCAGAATATGTTTAATTTTCTGGTAATTGGTCAACTTATGGTGAAAATTCTGGCCAGAAACCCCGCGTGTTGGCGACAGTTTCTGGTCAGAATCTGACGAATTTCTGGTGAAATAAAATCATTATATTTTAGGTTATGCTTTATATACATAATGATGCTCACTGCAACACTTATCTGAATGCAATAGGCATAATGAATCTGTCATTTTTTAGTAAATAGATTTTTTTCGATTGTACTCCATTTTACATCAAAGCGGAGCAGTAATGAAAAAAATATAATTAGAATGATTTTCAATGTATCATAAAATTTTTATTGTGAAAATAAAAATATAATTAGAATTATTTTCAAGTAATATATCATAAAGACATTACGTCTGACAATCTAGCTAAGCTACAAATTCCTAAACCCATTTTATGCATCGGTAAAATATATTCAATATTTTGTCTTTGGTATATAATACTAATCGGGTGATGGATTTTCATGAGATAAAACTTATATCCTTCATATTTTGGTAATATTTATGATTTGAAAAGTTGCAAATATGAAAATTTCCTTATTTCAAAGTTTCTTATATCTGTTATGATTTTTACCATTTAAAAATGACTTATTGAAGTAATTTATTGAAGTGCAACTCTTCGAAAGAGAGTAACTCTCATAATGTAAGCTAAGCTAAAAGTTTCGAAACCCGTTTTATGCATAGGTAAAGCATTTTCAATATTTTGACTTTCGTATATAACCAACCGGGAAAAGGATTTTTATGAGACAAAGATTATATTCTTTGTATTTTGGTCATAGTTAGGATTTTAAAAGTTTCAAATATGAAAATTTCCTAAATTTAAGTTTTCTTATATCTATTATGATTTTTACCATTTAAAAATGATTTATGGAAGTAAATATCTTTTCCGAGCAACCGGATAATGGATTTTTGAGACAAAGCTTACATTCCTTGTATTTTAATCATAGTTCTGGTTCGAAGAGTTACACTTCAATAAATTACTTCAATAAGTCATTTTTAAATGGTAAAAATCATAACAGATATAAGCAAAATTAAATTTAGGAAATTTTCATATTTGAAACTTTTAAAATCATAACTATGACCAAAATACAAAGAATATAATCTTTGTCTCATAAAAATCCTTTACCCGGTTGGTTATACACGAAAGTCAAAATATTGAAAATGGTTTATCTATACGCCTAAAATGATAATTCTACTTGTATTTTCTTCGTTCATACAGTGGACATTTGATGTCAAATCAAAAGCTTTTATATTCTTTTAACTTGTTTGCATTACTGAGTTAGGTTAATATATAATACACTATATTTAAGATTAAGACTATTCGTATTGATTCTTAAATACACTATTTAAGAATCAATACAAAGTTTTTTATAATAGTATCAAGCTAAGCAATTTTAAATAATATATATTATATTTACATCTGACTCGTAACAGTGAAAATAAAAAATTTTAGATATTATGAATTTTTTTTCCAATACACCTCCCTGCTTATATTAAAATAAAAATAACAAACATTTCGTGTAAGCATATGATTCTATTTGTGATAGTATCCAGTGCCAAGTATTTGGCACTGAAATGCCAAGCATTTCCGAATTAGATAAGAGATGCCATTTGAACGTTCAATCATGTACAGCAAAACAATATCATTATAATCAAAATTAAGAGAACGAATCGACATTCTGTAAATCAGCTAATCCGTCTGTTTTCAAATATAACTCCTAAAATTTTCTATTTCAAAAATTGCTTCATAAGCAGTTGCAAGTAAACACACTTTGGTTTTTACATTATTTGGTTTATTTGGTTTTTACATTTATTTGGTTTTTACATTATTATTATACGTCATTTACAAATGTTATGTGATTAATAGATTGTGGGTCAAACGTTCATGGCCTATAATGACAACCAACAGGAAGTGTATTAAAATCAATTATTTCTCCCAAACACTTTCCTCAGCATTTACTTGCGTAAGTAGAATGTGTGAGCCAGTGCCAAGTACTTATAAACATTTCTTTGACTGCAAAGTTTATGGGTACTACCATATCCTCTTGCGGAATCCTGTTCTATTATTAAATGAATTTTTCTTGTATACCCCGCTGTTTAGGCATTGGAGATTCAACGACTGCTTTATTGTTGGCAGATTTTTTTTTATTTGGTACTGCTGATCCATTTGATTGTGGTTATATTGATCTGGTGTACACTACATATTTGCTTTCATAATCATTATATTATGTTGATTAAATCGTTTAATCATGCTTTGATGTACAATGTGGCCAGATGATTTATCAGTCTTGACAGACCCACTATCATATATCTCATCTAAACTAACTTTATCAAAAAACCTGTAATGTCTACCATTGGATCATCAATTCCAGCTTGCATATCCTTTTTTAAATCTTGATCATCGATATTAGCACACTCAGTAAATAGATCTTTGGTCCCTACATTGATGCAATCTCGATAAAAGTAGGGAGACTCAGAAACCTTGATCCAAAAAGCTGATACCGACATTTTGTTAGGCACATATTCTGGATCTTTTTTTTCACACCTAGATATGTGTTGAATATACAGTTGATTATATCTATAGTTAAATTATATTTCAGTCCATTACATCCATCAGTTTATGGTTTACTATCAGCTAAGGTGGCCCTATTTACACCAATTTCTTGTCATGGAGTTTTTTGGGCTTGTGTATATTGAGAAGCATGCCGAGTCCAAAACTCCTGAGAGGTTAGGACACGAGTTATTACTAAGTCACAATACAATTGAAGTAATGTTGGGTTTTCTTGCAGCATTCTATTTTTCTACTCAAGTTGCTTATTGACTTTACTTTTGAATTTAGGCAAGAGCTGCTGCAGTTGTTCTTTAATCTCATGTCTATTTTGAATCTGTGCTTCCAACCCATTTCTATTGACAAAGTGGAAAGTGGATGATGCACCATCGTGCAATATCACTTGAAATTGTATCTTAGGTTTGTCTTGTTAAATTTTTTGCAATTTAATGTCTGCATATTTGTGACTCACTGATACAACATCTTTATTATGGAGCATCCATGCTAGCTTTTCATCCATCACATACAAGGTCCCATCTCCCTTCTTATAGTGAATAATCTGGCCCACCTGCATCAAACACACCCACCAAAGAAGTACTCATCTTGCGGAGGAGATTTGACATCAACAACCATCACTGACCTAAAGAGCAGAAATAGTATCGCAAGCTATATACAACTTTTCATACACTTCACAGCGCTCGCAGATTAAGTGTGTGGTATACGTATACTTCTCAACTGCATCCTTGGCAGCCGGCGAACCATGCACCAGCGCCATCCCGGAGCGGACGACCTATTATGTCCGGCGTTGCCGTCGGCCTATGAAGTTATATAAAGTATAAGTATCTATAAAGTTAATCATGTTCATATTAGCTAAAAAGTAATAATAATAATAATACTACGCGCAAATCGCGTGTATGTAGCTCACTGAGAACAAAATTTAGGAAAAATTCTAAATTCTTATGTAAAAATTACCATACTGTCGGGTAAAGCCACCACAGACTGTAAAAACGTAAAAAATTACCATACTTTAGGATAAATTTTACAATAAAGTATAGTAAATTTTATTATATTTCTAGCAAAATTTACCCTAAAGTATGGTAATTTTTTGCGTTTTTACCCTGCTAAAAAAAACGTAGATAGAAAAGAATTGGGATTATTTAAAGTTCAATCGATTTTGAGACTAATTCTTGATACCAATTTTCAGAATTTAATTCGATTGCTTTCGATTAAAATTGATAGAAATCGATTCAAAACGATCAAACCAAATCACTCAAATTTAAATTTGAATCGTATTTAATCGATTTCTGTAAATTTTTATCGAAAGCAATCGAATTAAATTCTGAAAACTGGTATCAAGAATTGGTCATAAAATCGATTGAATTTTAATCAATTCCAATTCTTTTCAATCTACGTTTTTTAGCAGGATACAGTCTGTGATGGCTTTACCCGACAGCCTTTAGCAAAAAAAATAAATGCAAATAACTGTTAACAACCTGCTATGAACTGTTAGGAAATGTTATAAACTGTTAGAAACTGTTATAAATTGTTATAAAAAGTTTGGTTTGAGACGCGTATTTCTATTTATAACAGTTTATAACAGTTCTTAAAAGTTCATAACAATTTATAACAATTACTTACAGTTATTCACAATTTCGTCATATATAGAAACGAAGGAACGCGGAGAAATAATTAATAATTTTTTAACAATTTGTAACAGTTACTCGCGATGTCTAATAAACCCGGCGACGAAAAAAAATTTAGATTTTTCAATATTATTATTTTTTATTTTTTTAATATTTATTATTATCCAATCAACTATATAATTGAACTTGCACAACTTCAAAATGAACTTCAGATATCTGCCTAAGATAAACTTGATACCTCTGTCCAGTTTCGAGTTATGCCGCGGACAAATTCATTACACACAGACACACAGACACACAGACACACACACACACACACACACACACACACACACACACACACACACACACACACACACACACACACACACACACACACACACACACACACACATTTTCTAGAAAACGCATATTTGGACTCAGGGAGCTCAGAAATATCGAAAATCATCAAAATCTCGGGGTCGAAAAATTTCACCGTTACCAAGCTTTCTCTTTGAGAAAGCAAAACCGCTGCCAATTCATTGGCCCGTAGTTTCCTCAACCGTAATTTGTTGATTCCTTTCATTAATTTTTAATAATAAAATTTATAATTTTTTAAAAAATTTATTGCATAATTATAATTAAATTCATTTATGAATATTAAAATTGTTAATTTTTAAATTTATTTATTTATTTATTATTTATTTATATCATATTTATATAAATTTTGAGCTGATAAATAAAGTTATCATTTGAAATAGAAGTAAAATATCTATATTTTATAATAAAACAAATAGCTATCACGGTTGTTTTGTTATTAACAAAAACGTGTTTTTTTTTTTAAAGTTCATAATTCATATTTTTTAAGAAAAAAAAATTTATAGCTATCATTGTTCTTTTGTTATTAACAAAAACGTGTTTTTTTAAAAAAGTTCATAACTCACAAATAAATTGTAATAATGCAGAATATAATGCATTCATAATGCATAATTCATAATTATAATAGATTATAATAGATATAATTTTTAAACATTTTAATTCATTTTGTTGGTTGGTTTTTTAAAAATTAAAAAAAAATCATCGAATGCCTACTCAATGACGTTTCCTCGTTCCACACCACCTAGCGGTAGATATCACTGCGCGTTTTTTAAAAATAAAATATAAATCTTTTGTAATTTAGAGATTAAATTAATTTTTGTAACACATGAATGATTTTCGACGTTTTCCTACATAAAAATATGTTCTAAAAAGTGACTTTTTTACCTATCGTGTAAAGAAATTCATTCTCTCCATCTGCTCTAAAATTATGTAAAATCGTGAAAATGAATTTAGCCTTGCTTTTTAGGTTCAAAAACGCATAAAATCAATACAAAAAACCGCTGCCAATTCATTGGCCTGTAGCTTCCTCAACCGTAATTTGTTGATTCCTTTAATTAATTTTTAATAACAAAATTTATAATTTTTTAAAAAATTTATTGCATAATTATAATTAAATTCATTTATGAATATTAAAAATTGTTAATTTTTAAATTTATTTATTTATTTATTATTTATTTATATCAAATTTATATAAATTTTGAGCTGATAAATAAAGTTATCATTTGAAATAGAAGTAAAATATTTATATTTTATAATAAAACAAATAGCTATCACGGTTGTTTTGTTATTAACAAAAACGTGTGTTTTTTTTTTATATTTCATAATTCATATTTTTTAAGAAAAAAAAATTTATAGCTATCATTGTTCTTTTGTTATTAACAAAAACGTGTTTTTTTAAAAAAGTTCATAACTCACAAATAAATTATAATAACGCAGAATATAATGCATTCATAATGCATAATTCATAATTATAATAGATTATAATAGATATAATTTTTAAACATTTTAATTCATTTTGTTGGTTGATTTTTTAAAAATTAAACAAAAATCATCGAATGCCTACTCAATGACGTTTCCTCATTCCACACCACCTAGCGGTAGATATCGTATCGGTAGGTAGCGGTAGCGGAGTTATGAGTTTTTAAAAAAAAACACGTTTTTGTTTTTGACGATAACTAAAGAACCACGATAGATAGAAAATTAATTTTTGTTAGAAAATATAGGTATTTTAATTCTCTTTCGAATGCCACCCACCCCATTCAGATACATAGAGCCGTTCTCGAGAAATTATAATTTGAGAAAAAGGTTAAAAAAATTTTAACCTCAAATATCTCTGAAATTTATGGACCAATCATTTTGCCCAAAGAACTCGACCGAGAACTATAAAAAATCTACCTCTAAAAGGAATTTTGAAGCCATTAACGGGACAAGCCATGGTTAGGGGGTCGAAAAATCGATTTTTTTTTTTATGTACTATTTTGATAGCAAATTTTCCGCTGAATATTATGCTTCCAACCGCATTTCCAAATTCGATTTCGTTTAGAAAATACAGCTAAAACCGTGAAGTCACTTTTTTGCATATTTAGTGATTTTTCTTAAATTATCCATTTTAGATATACTATTGTTAATCTTATATTATTTTATGCTTCACAGCATACAATACTGAATTTAGAACGTAAATGTACATTGACATAGTAGGCAAACTTAACTCGAGGTATAAACCTCGTGTATTTTACTTTTACTCTACTTATACAAAAGTATAATACGTACAATACATATAGATGGTTTAAAATCTCATCTGTTTACGTTCTGTCAGCGCCATAGTCGTTGGGATTTAAACTAAAAGTGTTTTGAATATAATTGAATCTGCATTTTTCAATGCAATTTATTCAGTATTGACAAAAAATTTTTTGTAAATAAAGTGCTGTGTAGAACTCTTTTAACTGAGAGTGTAGAAGACAGCGATTTTAGGTTAACTGCACTGTGCAAAGTGTTGTTAATATTTTTAATTTAGTGAGTTCAGTGAGTGACTTTTATTTGTGTTTTTTAATAACTAACATTATAGAGGATTAGATATTAGCCACTATGGATTCTGACAAGAGAAATAGAACATCAGGAGCTCCAGGAAAGAAGAGAAAATTTGGAAGAAAAAAAAAACATAAAGGATTTAACAAAAATTTAGAGAATGTTTAACAAAAAATCACGAACAAAAGGAAAAGAAGTACAACTTCAGGGAAAATAAAAGATATATCTGTAGAAGCGTCACAAACAAGAAACAGAATAATAGATATATACATTCTGTTCTTATAGCTGGAGAAATTTCTTGTATGTGCAACATGTAAAGGACAAGTTAAAATTATAGAAGAAGATATTCGAGGACTTGGCTCCAAATTTAACATTATGTGCAAAAATTGTTCAGAGAGAAGAATTATAAGCACGAGCAAGCAAGTTGGAGCTCAAAGCAATGCTTATGAAACCAACAGACGCAGTCTTCAAGGAATTTCAAGTTTGATTGGCTTGCGTTCTCAACAAGTTCTTGACATATTTATCAAGAACAGTTTTTGTAAAGCATGTTTAAAGTGGGAAAATAGAAAAGGCACAGAAGAATATGAAGACTGGTTCAGTGATCATCAAGATAAATGTGCAGCAAACCATGAAGGAAGTGCTGGAAAGATGGAAGTCGATGGAGTTGTGGAAATGTTTAGAAGATCTCAAGAAAAGTATAATGTAAAATACCATCATTACATTGGAGATGGAGATTCGAAAGTGTACAGTGCTTTATGCCAGGCCAAACCGTATGGAGATGAAGTTAAAGTTGAGAAGAAGGAGTGTGTGGGACACGTCCAGAAACGAATGGGAACCAGACTCAGGAATTTAAAGAAAAATTTTGGAAAAAAGTTATTAGAGGATGGAAAAACCATTGGAGGCCAAGGACGATTAACAGCAAAAGTAATTGATCAGCTCACCACATATTATGGTAATGCCATCAGAAACAACACGGACTCTGTAGAAAAAATGCTGAATGCTATATGGGCTACGTACTACCACAAGATTTCCACAGACCAGAATCCTCAACATCATTTATGCCCACCAGGACAGAGCAGTTGATGCAAGTGGCAAAAAGCGAAGGCTCAAAAAAAACTAAAAGATTTTCATCATAAAGACAGTATTCCTGCAGTGATTATGGAGCAGTTGAAACCAATTTACAAAGATCTCTCTGAACAGGAGCTGCTTCACAGATGTTTAGGCGATTACACCCAAAATAGTAATGAGAGTTTTAATAATTCAGTTTGGAAGATTGTAACCAAGACCTCCTTCAGTGGTGTACATGTGCTCACAGCAGGTGTTTGTATTGCTGTCACTTGCTTCAACGATGGAAGAGTTGGTTTTCTGAATATTATGGAAGCCTTTGATGTGAAACCTGGAGTAGCTGCAATTGAGTGGGCACAGAAAAGCAATGACATCAGATTATTTCATGCTGAGAGGAATGCCGAAGAAAACACTTTAGAAAATAGGAGAAAACGAAGGAGACTGCAATTGAATTTACCTGAAGAGTCATATGCACCAGGTTCTTACTAGAGTAGGTAAAAAGCTATTTTTATGCGATAATAGCTAATATAATATTTATTAATTTTTTTCTTTTTACAGGTGTGTTATTGGCTCTCATAAAAGGATTAATTTATTTTGAGGTTATTTTTACTGTCAATAACATTTATGACTAACAATGTTTTCAGCCTAGCACGAAAAAAAAAAAATAAGTACAACATTTATTTATTAATCTAAAAAATTTTAAAATATTGTTGAATTAATGAAATTCTTTTTTATAGGTTTATTCAACAGTTAAAATGATTTAGCCAGGACTACTTTCATCTAATTGGCATCTGTTTCATTTTTCCACTAAAGTATATCATACAGAATGAAACAAAAATTTTTGGTAAGTAGTTTTGAAACTTATATAAAGTTATAGAAAACCAAAACTTTGAATTGAATTTCTGAATAACTTGTTTTTTGTATTTACAGGGATTTTGCCGCAGGATTTCTTTTAAATAAAGCAAGCTAGAGGTTTGGAAATTTAGGAGTATCTTTAAAATTGTGTTAGTTATAGAAAATGTGAGGTACTTTTTTGAAAAAGGCTTTAGAAAAAAAATTATAAGATAAAATTACAAAAAATATTGAAATTTTAATAAAAAAAACATAAAAAAATTAGAATTTTCATTAAAAAACAATTTTAAAAATTAAAAAAAAAAAAGTAGCTCACATTTTCTATAACTGGTATAACTACAAAGGTACTCCTAAGTAACCAGACCCCTGCCTTGCTTTGTTCAAAAAATTTCCTGCGGCAATGACATGCCAGTTTCTAATTCAGAAGGGTTTCTTAATCTAATGGACTGCAAGACCAAAATCTTAAACACCTGGATGATGTAGTCTTAAATTATAGGTAATTGTATAACTTAATAATAAAAAAAAGTTTGAACTCTTAAAATTATATATTGGCTTTGTTATTAAAGAATTAATACAATAGCTTTTTTTTCAGGTTCAACCATGGCTTGTCCCCTTAAGTCAATTTTACTCTTGTAATCGTTGGACATACAAAACTGATTTTTTTCACTTTTCAATTTTTTATTCAAAATCTAGCCTACAGAATGTATTCAAATTTTAACAGATTATAGCTATTTATATTCTGTATTATCATGATTTTTCTCAAAAAAATTGATCGTTAAGTTTAGGAGTATAAGCTTCTAAAAAAAAAACACGTTTTTGTTAATAACAAAAGAACCGTGATAGCTAGAAACTTTTTTTTTAGAAAATATAGGTATTTTAATTCTCTTTCGAACGCTACCCATCAGATTCGAATAACTCGATTCTATCATTAAAAAAAATCAAAAAAGAGTTTTGAGAAAATCGAAAATTTGAAAAAAAACAAAAACGCATCGCCCCAATCAAAAAACGGATTTTTGAGAAATGAGACCTGTCCGGTCAAAATCGACTGAGTAGAAGCTGAGATCCAGGCGTATACACACACCCACACACACACACACACATACACACACACGCACACATACACACACACACACACACACACACACACACACACACACACACACACACACACACACACACACACACACACATACATCCATACAGACATTTTTCAAAAACCATGTATTTTGATTCCTAACACCTCGGAACACAATTATAACATGTTTTTACAACAACTCAAAAATTTACTATCACAAAGCTTCCTCTAGGAGGAAGCAAAACAAAAAAAATGAGACCTGTCCGGTTAAAATGGATCGAATATATCCTGAGATAAAACGGCATACGTACATACACACACATCCATACAGACATTTTCTAAAATCATGTGGTTCGAACTTTTATCACCTCTATTCGTGTTTCTAGAGCGATTTAACGATACTTAAAATTTTACTATTACAAAGCTTCCTCTAGGAGGAAGCAAAAAAGTTTATTGGGATAAAACTAATAAAGATGAAAATTTGATTTCTTCACAGAAAAATGGGAATTTCTATAAATTCTTTACATGCCTGTAATTTAAAAACGAGATTTGCTCAATTTTCAAATTCGGATCTTGGTTATTCGTATGCTGAAAAATTGCAATGTGAAGTATTTTTTAATCGAAATAAAAAACTAATTTTATATTTAAACAAAAAAATGAAGGTTGAATCAAATGTTATATAATTGAATATGTGGTTCTTTCTTCAATAATTTTGTGATAAAAAATATTTAAAAAATATGATGATATTTTCATTAAAATATTGCTATTAATATCTTCATTATTAGCATTTTAAGTTGACAAACTGAGTTTAAGAAACTTAAATCGCAATTTATTAACAATTCACTTCATAATATACCTTTTGAAAGGGGGCAAAGCATTTATTAGTGACTGAGAGACTGGCATTCGGCGCTTGGCTACGCGCACTAACTTTGACGGATAAAAATAAGGTTACGTTTACGGAGTTTACTTGGATTTGTTGAAATTTTTACACAAAACCACTTGAATTAATAACAGATCATTGCTACGCATCTTGTGAAATTAAAACAAACAGTTTATGAATTAAGAAAAATTGAGAATAAAAGCTTTCTCGATATTCTTTTATATATATATAACTTTCTCAAAAATTCTTATTAAAAATACTTGAATTAATAATCTATCATTGCTCACATCTTGTAAAATTAAAAATAAACAGTTTATGAACTAAGAATCACTGAGAGAACAAAAGCTTTCTTGACATTTATTTATGGATATAACTTCTTGAAATTATTATCTTAATCTTGTGTAGAAAAAAGTTTACTGTGGATTCTGAAACATTTTAGTGCCTCTTATCATGAGTAAATCATAAATTAAATTATTCTGAGCACTTTTATTCGTTCAAATATTCACAATAACATATCATTTTGGCATTTTTCTGTATTTCAATTTTTATTTTATATAATCTTTTGAAACAGTTTATGAACTAAGAATCACTGAGAGAACAAAAGCTTTCTTGACATTTATTTATGGATATAACTTCTTGAAATTATTATCTTAATCTTGTGTAGAAAAAAGTTTACTGTGGATTCTGAAACATTTTAGTGCCTCTTATCATGAGTAAATCATAAATTAAATTATTCTGAGCACTTTTATTCGTTCAAATATTCACAATAACATATCATTTTGGCATTTTTCTGTATTTCAATTTTTATTTTATATAATCTTTTGAAACAGTGTATGAACTAAGAATTGCTGAGAGAACAAAAACTTTCTTGATATTTATTTATGGATATAACTTCTTGAAATTATTATCTTAATCTTGTACTTACTTACATATAATTTGTTCAGCATACAATGACTCAAAGAATTAAAAGACTTTTTCATTCGTACTTATTTGATTTTTTTTTACAAAATCATAAATATTATTATTTTATAGATTATTTGTACAATCATGAAAAAAATTATTACCATTTGTAGAGAGTGCTTATTGAATAGATGAGATTCGAAGAAATAAAAGGACTAGACAAATTGTGTTGTTTTTTGTAGATTATCCAGAAAAAACGTCTATACTTGCCTTATTTTATACTTTCGTAGAAAGTTTTATATTAGCAATATTATTATTTGTGCAGTCATGAAAAAAGTTATTACCATTTGTAAAGAGTGCTTATTGAATAGAAGAGAGTAGAAGAATTAAAAGGACTAGACAAATTATGTTGTTATAGAACGTACTTAAAAAATTAGCTTTTAAAAAACGTGTTGATTATTTTTAAAAAAAATATTTAAGCTCTCATTAAAGTTTTTGGTACTCAGGTTGACGGATGTTGAGAGAGAGAGAGGGAGAGAGAGTGAGTGGGGTGGGAAAGAGAAGGAGGGAGAGTTTATACAGTCATGAAAAAAATTATTACCATTTGTAGAGAGTCCTCATTGAATAGATGAGACTAAAATAAATAAAAGGACTAGACAAATTGTGTTGTTAGAATTTAACGTACTTAAAAAATAGCTTTTAAAAAACGTGTTGATTGTTGTAAAAAATGTTTAAGCTCTCATTAAAGTTTTTGGTACTCAGTTTCACGGATGTTGAGAGAGAGGGAGAGAGGGGAGGGAAAGAGAGAGAGAGAGAGAGAGAGCGATAAAGGGAGGGAGGGCGGGAGAGACTAATACTTGTCTTAGTTTAAACTTTTGTAAAATGTTTTTTAGATATATTTCACAACTTTTTAAGAGAAAATAATAATTACATAGTGTGATAACATTATGAGGGTTTATTATAGTATAGTATTTTTAATATCATTAGTAAATGATAGTATTGTTATTCACAAAAGTTTTAAATTTGAATGTTTCTTCAAGGAGCTCGATAAAATGATTACATTAGTAAAATTTTTTGAAATAATATAATCAAACGCGTATATATTCTTAGGTATGATTATAATTTAACAATACTATTAATTATTGTAAAGTCATATGAAAATATCATTCTTTTTATATTTTCAGTTTGCAGGAAAAACTTATATACATACCTTATTTTATACTTTCAAAGATTATTATTAAGAAGACAAATTACATAAATACTAAAGGGATCGATATCTTTTTGAACAAATTAGATCTTAAAACGAAGCTTTTAGTTCATATTTTTATAATTTTTTTTCCGAGCATATTATAAGTATTTTCATTTTTTGGTACTAGAAATTGATTATTAAAGCCTTAAATTAGTTCTACTATAAGACTGCTATATGATAATATCATTAATTATTTTATGTAAACATTTATATATTGTGTAAGATTGTACTTACAATAAAAAATAGAGAAAAAATAGAGATTGGAATTATGCACTACAATATGTTGACAAAATGTTTAAAAAGAGCCTTTATGAACTATCTCTCATCATATATCAGATTATTACACGAAAGAAAAATTGTGTTGGAAAAATTACCATTTTTTATATAGTAAACCGTGGGACAGATTAATAGTATATTACGCATCATGGGAGGAAAAAACTTGGACAGTCCGCAGCTCGTGTAAATTGCCACTCGAGTCGAAGGCGAGGGTGGCAAACACAAGCTGGGGGCTGGCCAATTTTACTCCTGTGGTGCGTATACTATTTTTCCTCACATTGAGGCCGAAAATGCCATATTTCCATTTCGGAGCCGGGCGGGAATGAGGCACTTTTGGCCCGGTGTGAGGAAAATATATAAGTACTATGATTGCAATTATATTTAAAATTAAAAACATTGTTTTCATTATTTCTATTTGAATTATAATAATAGTTTTTAGTTTTATTTATGCAAATGTTGAATAGAAAAAAAGTTTTATTTCAATGTTATCAACAACTTTTGTATTTGAAATTTTTGTGTTAAATAAAATGCTTTTGAATAACATAAGGAAAAATACCGTTTCATTACTCCCGATTAATACAAAAATATAAAGTTAAATTTTACACAGTTTAACGAAAACTGTAGACTAATCGCTCACTGATGTTCGTATAACTTATACATGTACACACATGCACACATACACTAATACCGCGAATAGGAGAAAAACAAAAAAAAGAAAACTCAACACTGGTGCATTCGTCAATGGTAATCTGGCTTGGTGCTGCGTGCGTACAGAGTACATCAGCCGTAACGGCCATCTCGGCTATAGGCTGCGGATAGTGCGTTCGTACCAGCGGAAAAACACATGCGATCCACGTGACCGTGAGCGCTCCCTGTATTTAAGATATGATATATATATATATATATATATATATATTGTGACATGGCAAATTGTATGCCACATAAAAGGCAGGAAGAGATCTACGCCTCGACACACGAGCACACACATGCTCGCGCCCGTCCCTCCCTGCTGTCTTCTCCGCGCACTAGTCCTTCCCCTCCCGTATCCAGCAGGCCAGGAGTCGGAGGAACGAACAGCAGCTACAGCGAGGACAAGCTGTAGCTGGGCCCGTATTATGAACGTTTCTCACTTCGACACAGAACGTGTGGTCACGGTGACACACGAATGTGTCGAAGTGAGAAACGTTCATAATACGGGCCCTGGAGCATGAGTGAGCTCGCTTTCCCAGGCGGCTGACAGGAGCAGACGACAGCCGAGAGAAGGAGAGAACGAGAGACGCAGTGGCTCAGCGCTGTATCGGCCATCCGCCGGACGGCGCGTGCGAGCATCGGCCGTATACGGACCGCTCGCGCGCGCCGCAGTGAAGACGACGGCCGATGGACGAACGAGGGGACGGCGGAGAGAGCAGCGTAAGCGCACCGGCCGGCATTTTATCCATTCTGTCGCCTACCGCCGTGCCGCGTGCCGCTACACAGATTTGGCGTCCGGAAACCTCGCGCGGGTGTGCCCTAACCAGCGTCGTCATCGCCGAGAGAGAGAGAGAGGTGCAACGACGGTCGTCGTCGTGGGTCGGCTGTGGAAGCGAGTAGGAGAGAGAGAGAGAGAGAGCTGCAGCAGCGGAAACTCCTGGCCGAGGTTTGCCCCTTTTATTTCCCGTCCCCGTTGTTCCTCGCGTAATGTGTGTGCGTGTCCGAGTCGGGAGTCGCGAGAGACTACGAACTCGCGCCAGCTGTGTCGTGCTGTAGCTGTAGCTTAGATTAGAATTTACTGCTCCCGGCTGAAGCTAGCCGGCGAAGGCTTAGATCGGTGCGAGTGACGCGTGCACCTGGCGCCCGTATTAGTGTATTCATTAACATTAGATTGATATTAATAAAGTACTTAGAGTTTTACCCTGTTGTTTTGTGAACTTAGTAATTACCCGCGAACCTCTGCCTTGATCCCCGGCAGAGCGTTACAAGTGGCGTAGCCAACGTGGGGCCACGGTAAAGGCCGTGGCAAAGTTAAGGGATCCGCGTCGTGATTTCGCCATCGCGGCGCGCACACCCAACGGGGAACCGCGCGGGAGAAGCGTTCTGGCAGCGATTTTGCGCTCCAAGTATCTACCTCGTGCAGGTATTAATCAACGCCGTGAACAAATTGAATTTAGCCAGACGCTTCAGATTAAGTTGCTGGAATGATTTTGTTTCAAATAATAATTTAATTACTTGAGAAATTTTATTGCGATTTGTGCGTGATTTTGCGATTAAGAGTTAATGAGATACTCGCAAAATCACATCTTGCTATAGCTCTAGCCACGCGGCATAAAAGAATTTTTGCAACGCGTTCAGGGAGTGTTTAAGATTAAGAGTAACTTCCTGGACACGCGTGCACGACAGAATCATTTTCCTGTTTTACGTTTTTGGTTTGACATTTTTGTCATTTCGTTTTATTTTACTCTACTTCTTCCCCCTGTGGAGAGATTGCTCGCTTACGCTCCTTTCCGCATAACTTTCCATAAACCTTCCCACGCCTCCGTTATAAGATTTTTAATAGAAACGGGAGGGGAAATTTTCTGAGGGATTGCAATTCGCGGTGCAGGAGCAAGTGCGTAATTGTCGCACTTTACCTTCTCACATCAACTCGGTTGATTGGCTTGATTTTCTTTCTTTGTTTTTCGCTTGCTTTGCTTGTTTTAGATTTAGTCTTTTTGGTTCTGCTAAAGTTAGAATTTGTAATAGTAAAACAAAGTAAATTTTGAGTAAATTTAGATTGCGAAGGAAAATCAACGGAGCTATTCGACCGAGGCTGACTTGAGAAGGTATTCAAGATGGAAAATCATGACTGGAGCTGGGCTTCGCTCGGTGTCGACGAGAATGATCTAATGTGCGTCGACCCGATAGCTGCAGCTGAAGCGCTGAAGCGATCGATTAATAAGTTAACAAACGGGGAAGTCGCGATGACTGCTCAGCGGTTCGGGCTGAATATTCGCTCGGACGCCATCATTTTGCGGAATAGGTTGGAGAGACACGAGATGCGACGCCATTTTGGCGCAGACGCCGCGCCATGGGACCCGGCCAGAGACGAGCCGGCGGACGAGTCCACTTCTGCGCATAGTCCTTCGTCGTCGAGTAGGCATTCTGTTGCACGTTTTTCGCCATCTAGGGTTCCAGTGCAGCCGGTGGTAGCTCTAGAGTCTTCAGAAGCAGAGCCGCTCTCCACAGGCCAATCGATAGGTAGATTTTGCGATCCAATTTCGATGGAGGAGCCGTCGCAGACTTTTACGTCGAGGCTGCACATCGAAGTGAGTGAGCCGCGGCGTGCGGCTGAGCAGCCTACAGCTGGCAGCCATGTTGCTCCAGCGATACAGATTTCTGACGCGCAGAGGCATGTTAGCATCGCCGCGCCGGAAGTGTTTCATGACACGAGGGAGTCAGCTCCTAATCCGCGTGCACAATCCACACGTTATCCTCTCGGTCCACTTCGTGCTCACGGGCATAGCACGTTCATGGAAAATAGTATGGATTTAACGACTAATGTGGCTAGTGCGCGGAACGAGATTCCATTATCTGCGAGTGAAGGAGGGGCGGTGAGGCGGCCGAATGCATTGTTCGACGGTACGTCGTTTTTGCCGCTTCCAGCGTTGTCGTCGCAGCAGATGAGATACCCGGCTGCTCCGTCCACGAGGTATCCGGGAAGAGAGTTCGGCAACGGTGTTTCCGGAGTTGGTTCGCTATCTTCGGCGAGTATTCCTCAGCTTTCAGCTAATGTTGCTCTAGGAAATTTCGACGGCGTAGCAGGGCCTGCTGTCTACTCACAATGTCCAATGCCGCGAGTAACACCAGGCTATCAGGAGCCGCCGCTCATGTCCACAGCGTCGCTCGCCCAAAATTATTTTACAGCTGGAGCTTCACAAGCAGGGGAATTTAGAGCACGAGTCGAGCCGGCGCGCACGTATTACAATCAGTCAGCGCCGCCACCGTCGTTTCATTATCCGCCTGGGTATTTTCCGCAGCCTTTCGTGTCTTCGCAGCCGCTGATGCCATATGCTTCAGTGTATCCTCCGTATCCGAGCAAAGTTCCGCAAGCGCATTCGCATTTTTCGCTTGCAGTTCTGCCGCCTATTGTGACAGGGCTTCATTCAGCTCCAATGCATACGGATGCAAGGTTGCAGACTCACCCGGGGAGATTTGATGTCTCTGCTCCTGGGATGAGTCAAGATGCGTCGTTTTTCGATCGTTCATCGCTTTATAAAGAGAAACGCACGACGGAGCTACTCTCTAAGTGGCATATTACGTTTAAAGGGGATAGGAAAAGGGACCCCGAAAGTTTCATTGCAGATCTAACGAAATGCAAAGAAACTTACAAGTTGACTTTCAAGGAAATAGTGAAAGCCTTGCCATCAGCTCTCGATGATGATTCATGGCAATGATTTCACCGAGAGTATCAGTTCTGGAGGACGTATGAAGAATTTGTGGACGCGTTTCGCCTGCAGTACAGCTTTGCAGATGTGCAGGAGAGACTACGGAAGGAGCTGGAGATGCGCACACAAGGACCAAGTGAGGAGACTTCTACCTATCTGCTGAAAGTGAGAGACCTGCTGGATCAGCTGAAGCCGCCGCTTACGTTAGGAGAGCAGCTAGACCGAGTGTACCAGAAGTTTCATCCTTCGTATCAGCTGCGCATTGAGAGGAAAGATTTTGAAAATTTTCCGGAGTTACAGAAGCTAGGCAAGCGAGAGGAACTGCGGAGAGCTCAGGAGAAGGCGTACAAGCCGCCACCTCCAATTGCGGATTCAGCTTTCCCTGCTTCAGCTTATACTCCTCCGAAGCAGGCGGCAGGTGAAACAAGTCCCAGTGGTTCCGAGCCCACTGGAAGAAAACGAGCTGAAGCTGTCCAGCTCTAGAAATCTAGCTCCGGTCGCAGCCACACAGACGGAAGGAGGAGAGAAGGAGCGATCGTCGAGGGAACAGAAATTCAAGTCGACGGATGGACGGCAAGGAGAGAAGAAAGGTCGGAGACCAGACCCGCGCAGCAAGAGTAAATGTCGCCGCGGCGACAAGCCAGGAAATGCTCAAGCGAAGTCAGCGGAGCGAGAGCCTACGCAGGAACAACCGAAGATTGAAGTTGTTCCCCCAAAAGGGAAATTGAAGGACGTGCAGCGACGGAAAATGCGGGAGCCATGTTTCCGTTGCGGTCAAGCCGGACATTGGAGACGTGAGTGTATGAATGCTGCAGTCTGCCTAATGTGCGGATAGCCTAATACCACGGTGCGTAGATGCACCAAGTGCAATTCGACTATGGCGGCGGGAAACGAGTAAGAGGGGAAGTTAGCGGAGTCAACTCACCCCCTCCTACTTCAGACTCAACTCCTCCCACTTCTGATTCGATTGCGGTTACTCCAGAAAACAGTTCAGCTGGAGTTATAAGCGCGGGAGACAACCCTCAAGTTCTAGCTCCTGAATCACTGATAATGAGAAGCGCTATCAGCAACGTCGAGCCAAGGTTATTCTTCAACATAGAATTGAATGGAAGAAAACTCTTAGGCATACTCGACGATGGCTCCGTTCACTCGTATCTCAGCAAAGACGTCAGCAAGGAATTTGCTGAGAAATTGGAGCAGGAAGCAGCTTCAGTACGCGTAGCTGACGGAGGTGCAGTGAAGCTACAAGGAGTACTGAATCTGACGGTGAGCATCGATAATACACAATTATCTATGCCTTTCCGTGTAGCAGATGAGCTACAGTACGATTGCATTCTCGGAATCGACTTCAAACGGTTGTTTAAGATGAAGATCGACTACGAGAACGATACATGGTGAACACCGAAGGGAGTAGTGCATCAGTTTTACCCTTACGGCCAAGATCCAACCTGCTTCCCAGCTTTAGCCAGCATAGGAGGACTGAGTCGTGCTACAGCTGATCAGCAGTTGCTTATTGACGAAATCAAACAGAGATTGATTCCACCGACACCGGAAAAGCTAGGGTTGGCTAATGTCGCCCCGCATTTCATTGACATTCAAGGAAGTGAACCCATTCGCCAAGCTCCTCGGAAGTATACTCCGAAGATGTTGCAGACGGCTTGGGCTGAAGTCGATAGGATGCTGGAGGAGGGAATTATCGAGCCATCGGATAGCCCCTGGCGAAGCTGCCCTGTGTTAGTTCCGAAATTGTACGATCTGTTCCGATTTTGCATAGACTATAGGCAAGTTAATAAGCATACTAAGTCTATCGCGTATCCATTGCGAAATATGGATGATATACTTGATAAGTTAAGTTCCGCTAAGTATATTTCTAAGCTAGATTTAAGCCAGGCATACCACCAGATTCCGTTGGATCCGAAGTGCAGAGAGGTCACCGCATTTTCAGTACCAGGGCGAGGACTTTTCCACTTCATCCGGTTACCATATGGGCTGACAAATGCTCCAGCTGTGTTCCAGCGCATCATGGATAACCTAATCAAGGCTGCCTGGGAACCGTATGTGTTCGCCTACTTAGACGACGTCATTATCGTCTCGCCGACATTTGAAGAGCACACAAAGTGGTTAGAGATCGTACTCACGGCGTTAAAAGAGGCAAACCTACAGATTAACCTCAAAAAGTCTGAGTTTTGTTGCGCGGAGGTTAAGTACTTAGGTTATATCGTTAACGAGGACGAACTGAAGACTGATGAAGATAAAGTCAAGCCCATCCTCGAGTACCCAGCGCCCATCAACATCCGGCAGTTAAGGAGATTTCTCGGCATGATTGGCTGGTACTCCAGATTCATAGCTCACCTAGCAGGGTATAAAGCCCCGCTAACCAAGCTGCTGAGGAAGGATGTTCGGTGGCAGTGGCACGAAGAGCAACAGCAAGCGTTTGAGAAACTGAAGCTCGCTCTGACGCAAGCTCCTGTGCTTGCAAAGCCAGATCTGTCGTTACCCTTCGCTCTGCAAACAGATGCGAGTGATTATGCTATAGCTGGAGTACTGACGCAGGTATTTAATGGCGAGGAGCACCCTATCTATTTTGTGAGTAGGACTCTGTCGAAGGCAGAGAGAAATTATACTGTCACTGAGAAGAAGTGCCTCGCCGTGTTATGGTCCGTCGAGAGGCTGCGAGGTTATTTGCTAGGCGAGAAGTTTACTGTCATCACCGACCACCACAGCCTGTTGTGGTTGAATAACCTCAAAGACCCAGCAGGTCGATTAGCCAGATGGAATACGGCTCTGCAAATGTACAACATTGAATTTGTACACCGTAAGGGTGCGCTGAACAAAGTTCCTGACGCTCTGTCGCGGACATGGGAAGGAACTTACGAGCTTGTAGCTATAGCCACTGCTACAGCGGAAGATCCGTGGTATCAAGGGAGAATTAGTAATATTGAGAAGAACCCGAGGAAATACCCGGATTGGAAGGTAGTAAATGGCTTACTGTACGCGCATCGTCCGAATAAGACCGTGGATCCGTTGCTGCCGGACATGGATGCGTGGAAGCTCGTCCTCCCTGAAGCAGATCGAGAAAAAGCTCTAGCTGAAGCTCATAACACTCCACAAGCAGGTCACTTAGGCGTGGAGAAGACTTTTGCGAGAGTGGCGACATATTATTATTGGCCAGGCTATTAGCGAGACGCGTGTTGGTACGCAGCTGCCTGCCAAGTATGTCAAGCTCACAAAAGCTCTCAGCAAGCTCCAGCTGGACTGATGACGGAGAGAAACCTGGACGGTCCATGGGTTGTTGTAGCAGCTGATATCATGGGCCCAAAACCTCCCTCGCGTACTGGTAACAGGTATGTAATTGTCTTGGAAGACCTGTTTACTAGATACGTTGAGCTGAAGGCGTTGAGGAAAGCCGATGCTAAATCAGTACTAAAGGCCTTTGAGGAATTGATCGTAAATCGTTGGGGTTGCCTCCGGGTTTTGCTCACGGATAATGGCACAGAATTCTCTAACCGACTGGTGACTGAAAGGTTAGATGAATATGGAATTCTGCAGTCTACTATTCCGCCTTACCATGCTCAAGCAAACCCGGTGGAAAGAGTCAACCGAAATTTATGACCAATGATCAATAGTTTTTTGGCTGACGATCATCGAGATTGGGATTTGCACTTAAGCGAATTATGCTTCGCGTTAAATAGTGCAGTGCACTCGTCGTTAGGAGTTTCGCCCGCGTTTCTCAACCTAGGGCGTAATCTTGTTCCTTCCACATTACTGCGCAATCACATAGAGAATCCTATTCCTACCTCTCCTCCTGATTTGGACAAGTGAAAAACACGAGCCAGCCGATTGCCTGCCTTGCATGATTTGGTATGTAGACACATGGATAAAGCTGTAGCAAGGCAAGCACGCAATTACAATAAAAATCGACGAGAAGTCCTCTACCAAGTCGGAGACCTCGTGAGGCGCCGAAACCATGTGCTATCGTCTGCAGAGGACCGATTTGCAGCTAAGCAAGCGCCTAGATTTATTGGACCGGCTAAGGTGGTAGAAGTCTACTCTCCAGTAGTGTACTTGGTGGAGGATCTTGACTCACAGAGGCGGACGAAAGTATTCGTCAATGATTTAAAAAAGTATACGCCGCCGAGACGTACGCAACAGCTGGAAGCTCAAGCTACAGCCCAAAACCCTGTTGTTGGAAATGATGGACTCGTAGGACGAAAGGCGGATGCCATTCCTGGCCATCGGCCACGCCGCACAGCTCGTGCGATAACCAGTCCAAATGCCGCGCCAGGTCGGCCGAGGACGAGGGCGAGGTCGCCCGCCAAGGCTCCCGCTCCTGCCAGGGCTGGATCCGCTCCTACCGGGGTCGGCTCCGTTCCAGTCATGCGCCGAGGTCGAGAATGACCACGGAAGGCCCCTCCTGCGTAACCGCGGTAGAGATTTTCTGCCGCACGCGCCAGATTTTCTGGCCCTCCCTGAGCCCGGCCATGGCTCCTTTAGTTTCATTTATCTTACCTCTCCCCCTCCATTTGATTCCCTGCAAGCGAAAGCGAGCGTGCTCTTCCGTAATACCTGAAGCAAATCGCAATAAATAAGGACAGTTTAAATGAATAGTTTGGCTAAAGTGTTTTTTTATTCGTGAGAATCAGCATGTTTGATAGGTTGCCAGAACGCCGCTCAAACAAGCTGTAGTCCAAGGGATCGGCCAGGTATGATGCTATTGCAGCATTTTTTTATTTCATTTTGTTTAAAGTAATGAGTGAGTGGAAAATGTCAGAGTGCGGTGTGGAAGTCGCGATCGCTTGCGGTAACTACGAATGGAGAAATTGTAAAGCATTATTGGTGCCAGGTCGCATAGAATAGGACACACACTCACCGGTTACACTCACACAGATTCACACTTGAGCCAAGCTGCAGAAGAAGAAGCTAAGGAACACAAACAACTATACTCACACCGCTGTAGCTAATACCGATTAGCTTCAAGAAGACTAGCTGTAGCGAACGAGCGATAGTTAGGCATGGTAATTTAGGAAAGGTTAGAACAATAAAACGTGCGAAGATAGTCCACCGACTACTTCGAGTTTAGGAGGGGGGAGTTGTGACATGGCAAATTGCATGCCACATAAAAGGCAGGAAGAGATGTGCACGGCGGCCGCGGCGAGCTACGCCTCGACACACGAGCACACACATGCGCGCGGGCATCCCTCCCCGCTGTCTTCTCTGCGCACTAGTCCCTTCCCTCCCGTATCCAGCAGGCCAGGAGTCGGAGGAACCAGCAGCAGCTACAGCGAGGACAAGCTGTAGCTGGAGCATGAGTGAGCTCGCTCTCCCAGGCGGCTGACAGGAGCAGACGACAGCCGAGAGAAGGAGAGAACGAGAGACGCAGTGGCTCAGCACTGTATCGGCCATCCGCCGGACGGCGCGTGCGAGCATCGGCCGTATACGGACCGCTCGCGCGCGCCGCAGTGGCCGGCATTTTATCTATTCTGTCGCCTACCGCCGTGCCGCGTGCCGCTACACAGATTTGGCGTCCGGAAACTTCGCGCGGGTGTGCCCTAACCAGCGTCGTCGTCGCCGAGAGAGAGAGAGAGAGAGAGAGAGCTGCAACGACGGTCGTCGTCGTGGGTCGGCTGTGGAAGCGAGCAGGAGAGAGAGAGAGAGACAGACCTGCAGCAGCGGAAACTCCTGGCCGAGGTTTGCCCCTTTTATTTCCCGTCCCCGTTGTTCCTCGCGCAGTGTGTGTGCGTGTCCGAGTCGGGAGTCGCGAGAGACTACGAACTCGCGCCAGCTGCAGCTCGTGCTGTAGCTGTAGCTTAGATTAGAATTTACTGCTCCCGGCTGAAGCTAGCCGGCGAAGGCTTAGATCGGTGCGAGTGACGGGTGCACCTGGCGCCCGTATTAGTGTATTCATTAACATTAGATTGATATTAATAAAGTACTTAGAGTTTTACCCTATTGTTCTGTGAACTTAGTAATTATCCGCGAACCTCTGCCTTGATCCCCGGCAGAGCGTTACAATATATATATATATATATATAGATCGCGCGCGCGCTTTCTGCTACTAGCCTTAGTGAGTCTATGTTGATTGTGCATGTCCATGGTGTGATGTCAACAATCGCATCGTCTGGCTCCCGGCTTTCCCAGTGATGACGGTGGCTGCTGCAATACGCCGCCCTGGAGAATGTCATCCCTTTCATCATGTTTACTGGTTGATGATAATATTCCTCAGAGATAAGAAGGCAGCGTGTCGACAGCGAGAGAAATTTTCGTAAGCCCTTTCTCGTTCCTAACCTCTCTGATAGGTAAGCTGATGGTACTTTCTCTTGTTACAGGTATCTGGCGACGAGAGTAGTGTAAACGATGGGCACTGCTGCAGAATCTTTCTTGAGTGTGGTGATGTTGCTTGGCTCATTTATTTATTAATCATATGTGGTTTTCAGATACTCAACTTTCCATGTGTGTGTTTGACTCTTATACTAGTGGCTCTGTGTACAGTTAATCTGCTGCTAGTGCCTTCAGCGACTCTCAGGATGGAGGTGTTTTCAGCAATGAAACAACAAATGAAGGTTCCACCAGTCTTTCCCCTCTAATTGTTAGAGGTAGCTGGTGCAGCGAGAATAGTGAACAACAACAATTGCTACAGTATTTTCTTTTATATGGTAATGTTTTTTATGTCATCTATTCATTAGTCATATGTGGTTTCTAGGTGCTCAACTCTCCTCGCTTGTCTTCTAGATCAGTGACTGATCTATTCATGTGTTTTGTTCATTCCTACAGTGAGGCAGTCCTTGAGATTGAGACACGTATGTCAGTCTCTATAGTATTTTCCTCTCAGATGGCTATTAGATAATTCTGAGCAGACTGGCATCCATGGAGTAGTGCCCGCCCTGGGTCATCCAGCCTCATTTTGCAGCTTCCCCAGCTCTACAATGATCTTCAAGTGTTAGTGCTTTAGAATGTGAGGGGATAGATAATTAGGAACTGGGGGGATATCATAAAAGTGCTGTGTGTGTGGTTAGATGCGGGTAAGCAGTTGTTGCTGGTCATATTAGCTCATCTAGTTAATTTCTAAGTTTAGTCAGGTTATAAGAACTTATTTCAAGGTATCTATTATATATATATGAGTGAGTCTTGCCTATTTAATAGTTTTCATTTTAATTCTTTATACATATTGAACTTTACTATACTACAAAATCTATAACACATACATTATACTAGAGTTTTTTTTTGTGTAATATGATATTACTATAACATGTACTTTTATAATATTAGACAATTTTGATTCTCTTAATTAATTCAATCGCTTAGGTTCTGTGAACATAATTAACAGGTTAAGCTGTGTAATTTTATATGAAATTTCTATTTGTTATCAAAACAGTAAGATAACATAATTATAGATTTTTAACAATGCAATTTTTAAACATTTTTTAATTTTGATTTTACTATATACTAAGTTCTCTAGATCATGACAAGAAATTGTAAGTTTTGACAGCTTTTATGCAACATTTTTTGTTAGTTATTATTTTAGTTTTTTTATTGGTATTTAAACGATATCTATATCCTTTGTATTTAAGAGTTCTATTAGAAATCAATTCTTTGTACGATAAGCAAAAATTGTCTATTTTATGTATATTTTGGCGTTTAAAATCGTTTTTATGGATTTAACTCGTCAGGCATTTATTTTACACGAAAATCTTAAGTGGAAAAAAGTTTTGTTTAACTATTATCTATAACTTATGTATTGAATATTTTTGTGTAAAATTAAATACTGTCAAGTTGCAGTCGAAAATCGTCCATTTTATGTGTATTTTTTGGCGTTTAAAATAGTTTTTATAAGTCTACCTCGTCAGGAGTTGATTTTACAAAAAAATGTTAAATGGAAAAAAGTGTTGTTTCAATATTATCTACAACTTTTGTATTTAACATTTTTGTGAAAAATTAAATCCTGACAAGTTATAGCCGAAAATCGTCCATTGTATGTGTATTTTGGCGTTTAAAATCGTTTTTATAAGTCTAACTCGTCAGGAGTTAATATTATAAAAAAATGTTAAATAGGAAAAAGTTTTGTTTCAATATTATCTACAACTTTTATATTTAACATTTTTGTGTAAAATCAAATCCTGAGAAGTTATAGCCGAAAATCATTCATTTTTTACCATTTTTTGCCGTTTTTCGCAGTTATCTTGGCAAATATTTCTCGTACAAAAAAGTGTTCAACATAGAAAAGGTATATTTTAATTAGTTTTAGTAGATAGATCTGTACATATTAGGTTAAAATAAATTTTTCTAGACATAAAGGTTAAAAATCGATTTTTTGCAATTTTTCTTTGTGCTGGCATTTTGAAAATTTTCTATCGATCGTTCTCGCTAGAGAACCAGAACTTAGGTGTAATTAGATGAGTATTTTCCCGGAATCCCGAAGGAATCGGTCGAAAATTCATTGAGATAATCGAGCAACATGCGTACATACGGGCGTACAGACATACATAAATCACAGAAAACGCTTTAAACGCACTCATTCTGAGCGGAAAATGGTTTTTACACATTAAATTTTCAGTATTTGAATTCTTACAATTTTCACTCTGGTGAAATTATAAGGCTCTTCTGAGTAGCGGTCGTGCCTAAAAACGAGTCACCTCAGAAATCTTAATCCTTCAAACTATGCCATTCAAAGCTTTCTCGACATTCTTTCATATTATCTGAATCATATTCGCTCTTTGTTCATGCAAGTTTTTACTTATATTCCTTCTCACCTTGAGAAAATGCGATTCTAAGCAGAAAAGTAGGTGAGCTAGGCCGGTTCTGGGCCACTTACAATCTGAGCTGGCGCTCGGTCGGTAAGATAGGGCGTTACATTGACGGCGGTCGGTATTGCAGGGAGGTCGATAACCCAACTAGGTCCGTAAGGTAGAGCGCTACCTTGTCGGTGGGTGGTAATTGCAGGGAGGCCAATAACCCAACTCGGTCGGTAAGGTAGAGCGCTACCTTGCCGGTGGGTGGTAATTACAGGGAGGCCAATAACCCAACTCTATCTAGCTCTGTCGGTAAGGTAGAGCGCTACCTTGCCGGTGGGTGGTAATTTCGGGAAGGTCAATGACCCAACTCTACCTTACCAACAGAGCAGAATACTATATAGGCTGTTAACCCCAATTTAAAAAATTTGGATTTTACCACATCGTGTGAGGGCAGGTGGTATTTTGTTAAATAATTAATTGATTAATTATTATTATTAATTATTAATTTTTAATTTTTTAATTTTTTCCCTTTTTTTCTTTTTTTTTCATTTTTTGCATTTTTTTCACTCTTTTTCATTTTTTTCATTTTTTTCTAATAAAGTCAATCCATAACTCATAAAATTTTGTACGTTCCGCCGTTCGATTTTTCCCTTTACAATAGCATCACTTCTGAAAATTGGTATACGTTTGAGGTTATGTTGTCATTTTGAGGTTATGTTTCCATTGATACCCACTCTTTCGTAGCGCCATCTGTAGATGGATCACGCATCTCTTCCTTTCCGACAGAGCAGTATGCAATACCCAACTCTGCTTTGTAAACATTTTGAGGTTATGTTTCAGGTTATGTTGCCATTTTGAGGTTATGTTTCCATTGATACCCACTCTTTCGTAGTGCCATCTGTAGATGGATCACGCATCTCTACCTTTCCGACAGAGCAGAATGCAATACCCAACTATGCCTTGTAAACATTTTGAGGTTATGTTTCCATCGATACCCTTCGTAGCGCCACCTGCAGATGAATCAGCCATCTCTACCTTACCGACAGAGCAGTATGCAACATCAGATAGGTTATCCAACTCTACAAACAGTGCCGTATGAGATAGCTCCAAACTCATCAATAATTTTAATACTTGTTAGATGACATACATGATATGCACTATGTATACTGCGCGCTCCACTAGCCGGCGAGCCGGAGTCGTCGCGCTGTCCACTGCTGAGTAGGCGCACTGCCGGCTATAAGTCAAGTTGTGCAAACCACTACCTAGACTCACACATCGTGTGAGGGTGGGTGGTGGTTTGTTAAATAATTGATGAATTAATTTATTTCATTTTTTATTTTTTCTCCTCTTTTTTCTCCTGTTCAACAAGAGGAGCATAAGCGCTCGAGTTTTTATTCATATGATGTTAGGGACACAAGCATATACTTCCAATCCATATATAGATAACACACGAAGCATGCATACTATATCCCACCAACGCTCAATGGGGTTCGCCTCCTCAAACCTTCACAGAATTCTTGGAAAAACGGTTTCAACATGTTGAGACCTGAACGGAGCTCTCTGATTGGCTGACGCAATTTCAAACATCCAATAGAATTCTTGGAAAAATGGCATGGAGCTCTCTGATTGGTCGAGCATGACGATCCGAAATATAAAAGGCGAGGTATGAAATTCTTGGAAATTTAGACAAGTTTCTTCACGTCTCAGCTCACTATATTACATACGAACCCTATGGTATTTCTACCTTACTGTCAGAGCTGATTACCTCCATCGGTAATTGTAAGAATCGTAATACATTAACTTTTACATACAATGAATGCATTATATACTATGTGAACTACATATACTATGTATGCTGTATATACTATGTATATACTACATATACTATGTATACCGCATATACTACATGTACTACATATACTATACATACTAGCACTCTACACCGCCACCCTCCACCACCGCGCGCGACTGCTCTCTCCATCATGCTATCATTACCAATGATTGATAAGGTAGAAATCTACTTTAGCGACCGAGTGGGAAATACAAAATGGCGAGAAATTTAAAAAATGACGGGTAATTTGAAAGGGCGGAAAATTTAAGAAGCTGGACAAAGTTTCACCGTTCCGGCGGGAATTCGTAGAGCATCGATCAGTAAATTTTTTTTTAACGATGAGAGCCCCAACCATCACCTGTCAGGTACATTACCTCTTCATCAGTTATTAATAGAGTTTATTCATAATCCATATGTATGTAATTTAAAGTAAAAATTTTTCATCAGCTTGACGTTCTGGAGTGCATACGCAGCTTTGTATGCTCCATTGTGATTGGTGCAAACAGTCACCGCCTTGTTAGGCTCGTCAAAGCCTGGATAGCCGTACTCGATGACGTCGATAGCGTGGACTTTCAAGCGTCTTAACCACTCTCTCCTGACTTCACCATGGACAAATACCTTCGTTGCATCATACAGACTATCTCGAATGATTTTCTCTACGTCAGTGTAAAGAATGTCTCCAGATTTCCAGGCAAGACCGTGATAGCAATGCTCCAACCATGTATTCTCGTGTCGGTACTTGTCCGTGAGTCGACGCCATGGATACGGCTCTCGAAACATGAGCACCAGAGGTTCTGATTTGTCGTCTAGAGGAATTATGGCGAGTTCCTTGAGAATGAAATCGTTCACTGGTTGCTTGAAGCCCTGCATGTCTACGACGTACTCCATTATGTATGATCGCGCTGTATGCTACTTCAACCAATCATAAGGCTTTCCGCAGGTTGTGACCTGATGATTGATTATTGGAAAGTTTAATCCATTATTATGTGATGAAAACCTCAGCAGGCTGATATAACCGAAGCCTCGCCTAACCGCTTGCGAGAGTACTTTCATATTAAAGCAACCTAGCGGTCAGCTGAGCAACTACTACGCTGGCTTTTCCAGACATCTATGTATGTTAACCTAAAAAAAATTTGTATTTTTTAAATGGTGAGAGCCCCAACGATCGCTCCCACCTGTGAGGTACAACCATATACAATTACCTCCCAATCAATCAACATTCCCTTACCATTTAATATATGAGCCTTGCCTTACGAAGTTCATTAATAATAAAATAGATTTCTGCAGAGTTATTTACCATATTTTGCTCAACAATGAGTACTCGAAGACGGTCAACTAATTTGTTAGGGTCATCCCAGGCATTGAGTTCATATGCAGTTGCAATATTGCCTTGTAATGATGAAACAACTTCTTCCTCCTCCTCCTCATCATCACTAGGCCACAGTCTTTTTTTCCATTTACATTTCCAATTAATCAAGTCCTTATTTTTTATTTTACATTTGTCATGTTTTTCTTTCCAAAGTTTTCTCGATGAATTTTTATTGGTTGAGAAATCAGATGCATCTTTATTAGAATGATAAGCTTTGTAATAATTATTCACGTTATTGGCAGTTTCCACTAGAGAATGAGAGTCAATTTGAGAATTTTCTTGATTGACAGTTGTAAGATTTAGAGGATTGACCTTCAATTTGGCTACCACTGCAGATTCTTTTCGCTCGGTAGTCTTATATTTCTCTCCCATTACATTACTAGTATTTTTAACTTCAGAAAGGGCATCTTTCAATCCTGGAAATACTCTTGACGATTGTTCGAACATTGGTGAAATAAAATTATAAAATTTGTTACTTTTTAGTTTCCGAATCGACTCATTTGCGCAGTGCAGCTTTTTATGAGCACATGAATTTACTATGATCATTCTATAATTTTCCAAATCAGCTGAATTAATGCGATTTCCATCAGGATTTTTTCTAAACAGCAACTGTAATAAGCCCTCAGTCAGTTGGAAAGTTGCACCGCATACTTTCACGATGTTACCTTTAAACTCTATTGTCGAATTACCAATCATAAGAATATTTGCTTTTTTGTAAACACCGTCTACATTATCAAGATACCTCTTTGAATTACGTTTGAGTTTGGATAAATATTTCTTGACAAGTGAAACCATTTTCTTATCAGCGTCAACAACACTGGTATATGGAACACTATCAATACTATCTAAATCCGCCGTCATCTTGAAATAAGAGACATCATTTCTCACATTATCGAGAGAATTGTCGATGCTGTTCTTTAAAGACATAGATTTTTGCTTGATAGTATCTTTGAATATACGAAGACTATCCGCTTCTCGCTGAGGATATGCCATGTTTATGCTTTCAGAGTTCAGCTCGAACTAAACATATATTAAAGCTGCAGCTGTTATTTCGTCGCCCCGTACGAAGAAAAGCATAACTCAGTTTGCTCTGTGTTAATCTCCATAAGGAAACGCGAGCTGTGCTTTTCTTCGTACGGAGCGTCGATTTATAGTCAAATCCATTCGCCGCACACATAACACAAAATCTGAGGTGTTTATGTATCAACACTTCAGCTGAACTCTAACTAATGATACTTTCATTTGTTTTACTATATATATATATATATATATATATATATATATATATATATATATATATATATATATATATATATATATATATATATATATATATATATATATATATATATATATATATAGCTATTCGTTTGATATGGGGTTGGTAGTCCATCTGAATCAACAGGCAACCAGCACCTATTAACATACTCGCGTTCGGAATCAATACTTATGATAATGCAAAACTTTAGTGCCAAACCTTTCACATTTGGAGAAAAGGTGTCACTCCTATGACACATTCTATGAAAAAGTGTCACTCCTCATATGGAAAAGTGTTACATCTCCTATTAAAACGCGCTATTCCTCCTATGAAAAGGTGTCACTCCTCCTACAAAAAAGTGTCACTCCTATGATACATTTTAGGAAAGAGTGTCACTCCTGTGACACATTCCACGAATAAGTGTCACTCCTATGACACATTCTAAGAAAAAGTGTCACTCCTATGACACATTTTGTGAAAAAGTGTCACTCCTCCTGTGTAAAAAGTGTCACTCCTTCTATGAAAAAGTGTCACTCCTATGACATATTTTAGGAAAAAGTGTTACTCCTATGACACATTTTAGGAAAAAGTGTTACTCCTCCTATGAAAAGGTGTCGCTCATCCTATGAAAAAGTGTCACTCCTATGACACATTTTAGGAAAAAGTGTCACTCCTATGACACATTTTAGGAAAAAGTGTCACTCCTATGACACATTCTAAGAAAAAGTGTCACGCCTATGACACATTCTATGAAAAAGTGTTACTCCTTCTATGAAAAAGTGTCACTCCTCCTATGAAAAAAGTGTCACTCCTTCTATGAACAAGTGTCACTCCTATGACACATTTTAGGAAAAAGTGTTACTCCTATGATACATTTTAGGAAAAAGTGTTATTCCACCTATGAAAAGATGTCGCTATGAAAAAGTGTCACTCCTATGACAAATTCTACGAAAAAGTGTCACTCCTATGACACATTTTAGGAAAAAGTGTTACTCCTATGACACATTCTATGAAAAAGTATCATTCCTATGAAAAAGTGTCACTCCTGTGAAACATTCTATGAAAACGTGTTACTCCTTCTATGAAAAAGTGTCACTTCTCCTATGGAAAACTGCCACTTCTATGACACATTCTACGAAAAACTGTCACTCCTGTGAAAAAGTGTTACTCCTCCTTTGAAACGGTGTCATTCCTCCTTTGAAAAAGTGTCACTCCTATGACGCATTTTGAGAAAAGCGCTACCCCTCCTATGAAAAAGTCCTATGACGCATTCTGCGAAAAAGTGTCACTCCTATGACACATTCTATGAAAAAGTGTTACTTCTCCTATGAAAAAGTGTCACTCCTCCCATGAAAAGTGTAACTCCTATGACACAATTTAGGAAAAAGTGTTACTCCTCCTATGAAAAGGTGTCACTCCTATGGAAAGGTGCCACTCCCAGGAAAAAGTGTCACCCCTATGACTCGTTTTGAGAAAAACTGTCACTCCTCCTATGAAAAATTGTCATTCCTTCTATGAAAAAGTGTTACTCCTATGACACATTCTATGAAAAAGAGTCACTCCTATGACACATTTTGTAAAAATAAGTCACACCAATGACGTACTCTACGAAACAGTGTGGGAAAAGTAAGGTAGACTTGGGTTATCGACTTTTGACAAGGTAGACTGCTCTGCCGGTTGGGTTATTGACCGTTGGGCCACCCTGCCGACAGCGCTCTATCGGTTGGGTTAATGGCCTACACAGCATTCCGCTGTGTTGATAAGCTTATGAACAGAGTGGAATACTCAGTAGGCTATTAACCCAAGCGATAGAGCGCTGTCGGCAGGGTGGCCCAACAGTCAATAACCCAACTGGCAGAGCAGTCTACCTTGTCAAAGGTCGATAACCCTAGCTACCTTACTTTTCTCAAAATGTGTCGTAGGAATGACAATGTTTTGTAGAGTACGTCATAATTGTGACTCATTTCTCCAAAATGTGTCATAGGAGTGACCCTTTTTCATAGAATGTGTCATAGGAGTAGCACTTTTTCATAGGCGGAATGACACTTTTTCATAGAAGGAGTGACACTTTTTTCATAGGAGGAGTCACACTTTTTCATAGAAGGAGTAACACTTTTTCATAGAATGTGTCATAGGAGTGACACTTTTTCTTAGAATGTGTCATAGGAGTGACACTTTCGTAGAATGTGTGATAGAAGTGACACTTTTTCCTAAAATGTGTCATAGGAGTGACACTTTTTTGTAGGAGGAGTGACACCTTTTCATAGGAGGAGTAACACGTTTTCGTAGAATGCGTCATAGGAGTGACACTTTTTCAAAGGAGGAGTGACAGCTTTTCAAAGGAGGAGTAACACTTTTTCCTAAAATGTGTCATAGGAGTAATACTTTTTCACAGGAGTGACACTTTTTCATAGAAGGAGTAACACGTTTTCATAGAATGTGTCACAGGAGTGACACCTTTTCATGGAAGAAGTAGCGCGTTTTCATAGGAGATGTAACACTTTTTCATAGGAGTGACACTTTTTCATAGAATGTGTCATAGGAGTGACACTTTTTTGTAGGGGAGTGACACCTTTTCATAGGAGGAGTAACACGTTTTCATACAATGTGTCACAGGAGTGACACGTTTTTATAGGAGGAGTAGCGCGTTTTCATAGGAGATGTAACACTTTTCCATATGAGGAGTGACACTTTTTCATAGAATCTGTTATAGGAGTGACACCTTTTTATAGGGGGTGCTACGCTTTTTCATTGTAGGAGTAACAGTTTTTCATAGAATGTGTCATAGGAGTGACACCTTTTCTCCAAATGTGAAGTTTAACCTGCGGAAAGCCTTCTGATTGGTTGAAGAGCATACAGCGCGATCATTCATAATGGAGTACGTCGTAGACATGCAGGGCTTCAAGCAACCAGTGAACGATTTCATTCTCAAGGAACTCACCATACTTCCTCTAGACGACAAATCAGAACCTCTGGTGCTCATATTTCGAGAGCCGTATCCATGGCGTCGACTCACGGACAAGTACCGACGCGAGAATACATGGTTGGAGCATTGCTATCACGGTCTTGCCTGGAAATCTGGAGACATTCTCTACACTGACGTGGAGAAAATCGAGATAGTCTGTATGATGCAACGATGGTATTTGTCCATGGTGAAGTCAGGAGAGAGTGGTTAAGACGCTTGAAAGTCCACGCTATCGACGTCATCGAGTACGGCTATCCAGGCTTTGACAAGCCTAACAAGGCGGTGACTGTTTGCACCAATCACAATGGAGCATACAAAGCTGCGTGTGCACTTCATAACGTCAAGCTGATGAAAAATGTTTACTTTAAATACATACATATGGATTATGAATAAACTCTATTAATAACTGATGAAGAGGTAATGTACCTCACAGGTGATGGTTGGGGCTCTCATCGTTAAAAAAAATTTACTGATTGATGCTCCACGAATTCCCGCCGGAACGGTGAAACTTTGTCCAGCTTCTTAAATTTCCCGCCCTTTCAAATTACCCGCGGTTTTTTAAAATTTCTTGCCATTTTGTATTTCCCACTCTGTCGCTAAAGTAGATTTCTACCTTATCAATCGTTGGTAATGATAGCATGGTGGAGAGAGCACTCGCGCGCAGTGGTGGAGGGTGGCAGTGTAGAGTGCTAGTATGTATAGTATATGTAGTACATGTAGTATATGCGGTATACATAGTATATGTAGTATATACATAGTATATACAGCATACATAGTATATGTAGTTCACATAGTATATAATGCATTCATTGTATGTAAAAGTTAATGTATTACGATTCTTACAATTACCGATGGAGGTAATCAGCTCTGACAGTAAGGTAGAAATACCATAGGGTTCGTATGTAATATAGTGAGCTGAGACGTGAAGAAACTTGTCTAAATTTCCAAGAATTTCATACCTCACCTTTTATATTTCGGATCGTCATGCTCGACCAATCAGAGAGCTCCATGCCATTTTTCCAAGAATTCTATTAGATGTTTGAAATTGCGTCAGCCAATCAGAGAGCTCCGTGCAGGTCTCAACCTGTTGAAACCGTCTTTCCAAGAATTCTGTGAAGGTTTGAGGATGCGAACCCCATTGAGCGTTGGTGGGATATAGTATGCATGCTTCGTGTGTTATCTATATATGGATTGGGAGTATATCGACGGCTGAGAGGAAGAACAATGTATCTCGGCGCGCGGATGAAGAATGACGTATCTCGGCGCACGGATGAAGAACGACGTATCTCGGCGCGCGGATGAAGAAGGACGTATCCCGGCGCTCGGTTGAAGAACGACGTATCTCGCTGCTATACTGGCCGTGCATTGGCCGTAAGAGATTGTCCGCGCGCCGAGATACGTCGTTCTTCAACCGAGCGCCGAGATACGTCGTTCTTCATCCGCGCGCCGAGATACGTCGTTCTTTACCCGAGCGCCGAGATACGTCGTTCTTCATCCGCGCGTCGAGGTACGTTCTTCTTCCTCTCAGCCGTCGATATGCTTGTGTCCCTAACATCATATGAATCAAAACTCGAGCGCTTATGCTCCTCTTGTTGAACAGGAGAAAAAAGAGGAGAAAAAATAAAAAATGAAATAAATTAATTCATCAATTATTTAACAAACCACCACCCACCCTCACACGATGTGTGAGTCTAGGTAGTGGTTTGCACAACTTGACTTATAGCCGGCAGTGCGCCTACTCAGCAGTGGACAGCGCGACGACTCCCGCTCGCCGGCTAGTGGAGCGCGCAGTATACACTCTGATAAAAAAAGGTCTATTTCTGCTCAGGACCCAAGCGAAATCTGCTTTGCTAACCCAAGCAAGCGGCGTAAAGCAACTTCTGCTCATCGACCCAAGCAATTTTTACTTGGCAGTAAAATGAGATATTTGCTTGGCAGAGGGCAGGTAGAAATTAACCTAAGAAACAGTCGAAAATAATGGATGTATGTAGCTCACGTCTAGGCGTCAAACGTATCCATAGCGTGGTCTAGGTGTACGAGGTCGCCGATGATGGAGTCAAGGAAGTGCGTTCCGTAGGTTTTTGCGACTAGATGTCGGAACGAACACAATGCGTGGTCCAGGTGTTCAAGGTGGCCAATAATGGAGTCTAGGTGGCGCGCTCCGTAGGTTTTTGTGTCCAGGTGGTGGAACATGTCCAAGGCGTGGTCTAGGTGTTCGAGGTCACCTATAATGGAGTCAAGATGGTGCGCTCCGTAGTTTTTCGCGTCTACGTGTCGAAATGTATACAATGCGTGGTCCAGGTGTTCGTGGTCGCCGATGATGGAGTCTAGGAAGTGCGCTCCGTAGGTTTCTGTGTCTAGCTGTCGAAATGTACCCAATGCGTTGTCTAGGTGCTCGGGGTCGCCGATGATGGAGTCTAGGTGTGCGCTCCGTAGGTTTTTGAGTCTAGGTGTCGCAACGTACTCAATGGCTTGTGTAGGTATTCGGCGTTGCCGATGATGGAGTCTAGGAAGTGCGCCCCGTAGGTTTCTGCGTCTAGGTGTCGAAATTTACCCAATACGTGGACTAGGTACTCGGGATCGCCGACGATGGAGTCTAGGAAGTGCGCTCCGTAGGTTTTTGCATCTAAGTGTCAACACGAACACGTCCCGACACCTAGACTCAAAAATCTACGGAGCGCACGTCCTAGACTCCATCATCAGCGACCACGAACTCCTGGACCACTCATTGTATGCGTTCCGATACGTAGACGCGAAAAACTACGGAGCGCACGATCTAGACTCCATTATCGGGGACCTCGAACACCTAGACCACGCCTTGGACATGTTCCATCACCTGGACACAAAAACCTAAGGAGCGCACTTCCTAGACTCTATCATCGGCGACCACGAACACCTGGACCACGCATCGTATGCGTTTCGACATGTAGACGCAAAAAACTACGGAGCGCACAATCTAGACTCCATTATCGCGACCTCCAACTCCTAGACCATGCCTTAGACATGTTCCACCATCTGGACACAAAAACCTACGGAGCGTACACCTAGACTCCATCATCGGCGACCCGGAACACCTAGACAACGCATTGGGTACATTTCGACACCTAAACACAGAAACCTACGGAGTGCACTTCCTCGACTCCATCATCGGTGACCTCAAACACCGAGACCACGCTTTGGATATTTTACGACACCTAGATACAAAAACCTACGCAGCGCACTACCTAGACTCCATCATCGGCCACCCCGAACACGTAGATCATGCATTGGATACATTCCGACACGTAGACGCGAAAAACTGCGGTACTGTCAGGTAATATATGCTTTAGTACCGCCCGGTCGGTAACGCTTTGAGAGTTAAGTAGATCGCACTGGAGACACAGGCTTAAATTGTTTTTATGCCAAGCAAAAATTGCTTTGGAGGTGTAAAGCAAAATTCACAGTGGGGTCTACGGCTATTTTAGACTTTTTTTTTTTTCAGTGCATAGTGCATATCATGTATGTCATCTAACAAGTATTAAAATTATTGATGAGTTTGGAGCTATCTCATACGACTCTGTAGAGTTGGATAGCCTATCTGATGTGCATACTGCTCTGTCGGTAAGGTAGAGATGGCTGATTCATCTGCAGGTGGCGCTACAAAGGGTATCGATGGAAACATAACCTCAAAATGTTTACAAGGCAGAGTTGGGTATTGCATTCTGCTCTGTCGGAAAGGTAGAGATGCGTGATCCATCTACAGATGGCGCTACGAAAGAGTGGGCATCAATGGAAACATAACCTCAAATGACTACATAACCTCAAACATAACCTCAAAATGTTTACAAAGCAGAGTTGGATATTGCATACGGCTCTGTCGGAAAGGAAGAGATGCGTGATCCATCTACAGATGGCGCTACGAAAGAGTGGGCATCAATGGAAACATAACCTCAAATGACAACATAACCTCAAACGTATACCAATTTTCAGAAGTCATGCTATTGTAAAGGGAAAAATCGAACGGCGGAACGTACAAAATTTTATGAGTTATGGATTGACTTTATTAGAAAAAAATGAAAAAAATGAAAAAGAATGAAAAAAATGAAAAAAAGAAAAAAAAAGAAAAAAAGGGAAAAAATAAAAAAATTTTAAATTAATAATTAATAATAATAATTAATAATAATTAATCAATTAATTATTTAACAAAATACCACCTGCCCTCACACGATGTGGTAAAATCCAAATTTTTTAAATTGGGGTTAACAGCCTATATAGTATTCTGCTCTGTTGGTAATGTAGAGTTGGGTTATTGACCTTCCTGCAATTACCATTCACCGGCAAGGTAGCGCTCTACCATACCGACCGAGCTAGATAGAGTTGGGTTATTGGCCTCCCTGCAATTACCATCCACCGGGAAGGTAGCGATCTACCTTACCGACCGAGCTAGATAGAGTTGGGTTATTGGCCTCCCTGCAATTACCACCCATCGGCAAGGTAGCGCTTTACCTTATCGACCGAGTTGGGTCATTGGCCTCCCTGCAATGACCACCCACCGGCAAGGTAGCGCTCTACCTTACCGACCTAGTGGGTTATCGGCCTCCCTGCAATTCCGACCGCCGTCAATGTAACGCTCTACCTTACCAACCGAGCGCCAGCTCAGATGGTAAGTGGCCCAGAACAGGCCTAGCTCACCTACTCAGAAACATTATATTTTGTAAAAAATATTCTTGTAATAGTTTTGTAACAGTATATAAATCCTTGTACAGTTTCAATTTGTATTTATTTGTTGTTTCACTTTCACTCACATAATTATCTGAAGCAAGTCATGTATATGCTTGCATAATCTCATAATAAATTAGGTTTTTTATTTATTGAAATTTCACAATAACTCATTGTCTTGGCATTTCTCAGCATTCTAATGCTGATTTTGCATAAACTTTTACTTCGTTCATGATCAAGTTCTTGAAATGACTTCATAATTCAAGACTTCTACCTACATTTACAAAAATATTATAAATATCAAATTATTTCATCCTACACGGAAAAAAATTTGGTCCTACAGGAGTTTGGAAACTTTTTACATAATGCAATACAACAAGCGAAATGAATGACGTAGAAATTGGTAGTGCTACAATTCAACAAAACATTGAACTGCTGCAATCCCAACGATCTGCGTCTCAGATTCCCAAAGTCGAGTTAAGGCACGTCGAAGGTGACCTCTCAGACTCCCAACATTGACTTGCCACAGTTCGAAGCTTTATTGAGCTATAGCTATACCAAAATCAGACTGCATTACGTACACATTGGCAATCTTGTAGTTCGAATACTTTTTGAACGCTTACATTGCGAAAACTTGAAGTCGGTGAAGGACTATTTTTTTTTCCGTCGAGTTCGCTAAGGACCAAATTTCTTTCCGTGTAAAGTTTTTTACGTTAAAATTACTACTATACCAAGTTGCAAAAGCCATTAGCAAAAGCTTGTGGTTAGAGTACGTCCTAGCTGCAAATTCTTTACAAGTAACCATTGCGACTTGTTTTTTTAATTGGAAAGGCATGGCATTCTGTAAGCCCTTATAATTTTTTCTATCCCACTTCCATAAACATATTTTTTTATCGTCTTCCATAAACATGTTTCTTTTTTGAATTTCCTATGAACTACTTCTGAAGCCCAAGTATAAACGTCAAACTTAACCTGGAAAAAGAAGTTCACACAAAGTATCTAGTTTTTACAGCTTTTATATTTTTTAAAAAATATTATAATACTTATCTAATGCGTATTATTCCATAACTGGAATCTTCAGTAACTCCATATCAATAACTTTGACGTACGCGACATCGAAGTCGCACTCCGGGGAATTGGTCGAGCCCGATCTTTTCCCGGAGTTTCGTACGTAGCCGCGCCGCGGGGAATTTCGCCGAAGCTCAGCGCCGCTGGCCGCAGGACGGCGATGCTGTTCGCATAGCTCTCGGCTCTAGGGGTACGGTTTGTGTCTTTTCGACCGCGCGCCAGCGGCGGGCCAATCAGAGAGGCGGAGACCCGCCCTTCCACGCCGACGAGCGCCGATTTCTATTTTTTTGCGGCTCCGAATTTTTTTTGGAGACTCACTCGCTCGCCGCTCCGCTTTGGCGAAGGACCTGCCCCCCCCCCCCCCCCCCCTCGCTGCTGCAGAGGCGGCACGGAACTCTCGAGGAGAGGAGACCTCTCGTCTTCCGCTGACGGCGACGCTCGTCGCTAGTGGCATAAGGAGCGCCTTTACCCTCGCCTAGTGCGGCTGTCCGCGCCGCTCACGGCAAATAGGGAGTGATCGCGCCGAGGCTCCTCGGCATCACTGGGTGAAGAGTTCGTCACACTCTCCGTCGAGAACTTCGCGCCGGGACCGTGGCTAGATTAATTTCGAGAGATTTCTGTTTCGGTTTTAGGGTGCCTCTCGCGAGCACTTTCTTCTAAATTGTTATTTTAGACATATTATTAATCTATTTATTTTATATACCTAATAACTTAATTATCCTTCTCCTGATTAAACTTAAAACTTGAGCTTACATCAACTTCATATATGTTAATACAACCACCGCGTCTTGATTTTTACCTAAACTTAACATATAATAATATTAGTTCTACAGAACATTAGTTCTGCGACTTTAGTCTCTTGTTACATAATGTACTATTACGTAATTACAATTAACCATTAAAATTTGTGCACACAGACGTATGGCATTGGACTAATCTTTAATTTCATTGTACGTCGAGAAACAAATACTTCATTTGTATGTACTGTAACATTCTAATCAAATAGCAAATATTTGACGTAAATGTTTCTATTCTTTTCAACAGTAAAGTCTGTAGGCTAAAGCACAGTTTTAATTTTAACTTGAACGATCTACGACTGCCATTCCTGAAGTTTCATAATGTTCAGGAAATTTGCAATTCTATTTTGCATGATTTTATGTTCCACTAAAATTCTTGGCACGTTTGAATTAATGAGAAAAATTTTAGAAACAAAAGACTGGAATATTACGCGAGTACAAACTGTAGAAGAAATAGATGGGGGGAGTGAAGAATTTATCTTTCTTGATTTTGTAAGTATTGAAAAAGACACTACGTATCGTTAGTACCATTAAAAAACCGCTACCAATTCATTGGTACGTAGCTTCCTCAAACTTAACTTACTGATTCCTTTAATTAATTTTTAATTCCAATATTTAACATTTAATACTTTATTTTGTACGATGAGACGTACAAAATAAATAGTAGTAAACATATTAAATGGTTTGTGACATTTTATTTTTACTCTTTCTATTTTTTATCACTAAAAAGCAATTATTATTATACAATTTTATATTTTACAAAAAATAATTCATTGCCCACAAAAAAAAAACACAAAAAAATGATTATCACGACTAGATATTCGAAATTCAAAATTTTTTTTTTAATGTTTTTTTAATACTGATATCTCAGAATATTTGATCAACTTGAAATTTTAACCAATTATTACAATTATTTATTACAATATTTAGTTAAATTTTACAAGAGATTATTTTTATTTCTTTTGATAAAAAAGTTATTTAAAAAAAAAAACTTTTGGCATCGATAACGGAAACCACTACAATGCTAGCAGCGATCGATATATTTTTATTCATGAATTGTGAAAAAGAACAGGTAAGTTATGAAACTAGAGTTCAGACTTTCAAATTAATAAAATATTTATTGATATAGAAATGATCAATTTAATTTGAGACTGATATTTTATGGAGATCACAGATATTTCGCCGATCGCAATGTCTTAAAAATATAATTTATTCTAAATTTAAGTTGACGTAAGTTGACGTAATTGCTCTACATGCTTCACATATTTGTTTACTCTTAGTACTGTAGAATATTTCTGTTTTTGATGAATTATACTACCAAAATATTTGTCTTAAATTTTTTAATGAGATCTTACGGCCAATACAACCTTGAACCGGAGTTCCAGATAACTCCTTTTCAAACCGGACTCCCAGATAATATCTTCTTAAACTAGACTCCCAAATAACGCATTTCTAAAGTGGATTGTCAGATAACGCCTTTTAGTTCGGAAGCGACGATAATATCATGTATGAAGTTCCTATCATTGCTGGAGCCAATATATCAGTTTGCCAGTCCGAAAGAAAAAAGAAAAATTTTCGGATATCCAATTTTGTAAATAATATATAGAGATTTTAAGTGATGCCAAACGCGATGGTAATGTTAAATTTCGAAAATTTTTATATCTCGCACCTTTTTCACAAAAAAATAGCCGTTAAATATTTAGTGTTCTCAACTCTACTGTACCAGTACCCAAAGCTAACTACGTGGAAGTTTGGTTCGCGTTAAAATGGATTCTACATGTACAATATGGCTATTTAGCTGCTTAAATGTGTGCTTTAGTATATTTGTACACGTATATATGTGTTCAGATTGTCAACAAATATTTAAGATCGATTTCTAACGCAATTTTAAATAATTTACGCACTAAGATCATAATAATACAAATAAATTTGTATTTCTATTATCATAATCTTACCCAAATAAATCTGCATTATAATCAAAACATGTTCAATTTCAGATCGGACTTGTTGAACACTATTCTGGTTACACTGCAGAGGAATATGACGTCAAAACAGACGATGGGTACATTTTAACATTATATAGGATCAGCGGTAGTCCCCGCAGTCCTCAACGGTTTGGAAAACCATGTATTTTCTTTGTGCCTGGTCTTGTTGGATCTTCGGATTTTCAAGCAGTGTTGGGACCAGACCAAGCTCTGAGTAATATTGTTAACATTTTTTGTTATACAAACCATTGGTAGACTTTATATTATAACCAGTAAAAATTTAATGAAAGTGCTCAAAAATAAAACTAAGTAATAAAAAAATCAATTATTCTTTTACAAATCAGCATTTCAACTGGCGGATGCAGGTTACGATGTGTGGATAGGAAATGTTAGAGGTACTATATATTCCAAACAACACGTTAGATTTTCCTCTGAAAAGAGTAACCATGATTTCTGGAATTTCAGGTAACGGAATGGTATATTTCGTGAAATATGTCTACAAAATCATAGAAAGATTAATTTATTACGTGTTTCTTATATTTTACTACAGCATGAATGAAATTGACTTGCCCAAGTTCATAGACACGGTATTGGAAAAAACGGGACAAAAGAAGTTGACGTATATTGCTTATTCGATGGGAAGAACGTTGAGTTATATACTTTTGTCCGAGAAACCAGAATACAATAATAAAATGAACGTAGCCATGAGTATTACTCCAGTAGCCTTTTTCACTCCTCCGTACAGTCCACTAGTGGATTCAATTTTAGTGGCCGGCGAACGAGCAAAGGTAACTACATAACTGAGTTTTTTAGTTGTTATACTTTGAATACAATAAACTTTAAGAAAAAATACTTTTTTCCAATCGCATTCTCTCGTAGACAATCGTTCTAAAAGAAGGATTCAAGTTTAAAGTAAGGTCATTTTAACCATATTTCAAAAATAAAGCTTATGCCAAAAAGAAACGGTGTCATAATAGTAAATTATGTAACAAGGGACTAAAGTTGCAGATTATTTCCGCGTCCACTGTACACCCACGGGAATGATCGACTTTAATCCCGTGTTACATATAGTACTTTATTCTCATCGCAATTGTGGCCACTTCATAGACTTGAAAAGTTATTTTGTATTTATGTGTTATAAATTTGTTAGTTTTAACCTAATTCACCATAAATGTAAAAAATTAGACTATGTTACTTTATTCCCGCTAATTTACTTTATTCCCGTCTTATGCGGGAATAAAGTAAAAGAGAGAATCAGGCGCCACTTTTATCCCGCTTTTAAAGCTATAAAATGGCCATTATAGTAGAGATGGGAATAAACGAATTTTTAATGTGGTTTGGCATTGTTGTGATATACTTTAAAGTGATCGAGAATAATCAATTACGAAGAAAGTGCCGTAAAGAAAATAGTATATTACATACCTAGGGCAGTAAAATAAGAAATGTCTCAGATCACATGTAATTGTCGGCCGAGGCGAAGCCGAGATTGACAAACATGTGATCTGAGACTTTCTTTTTTACTGGCCAAGGTGTGTATACTTTTTTTCTGCCCTCCGGCCGGAAAGCGCCAACTTCCCGGCCGCTGCGCGAAACGAAGTTGCCGCTTTCCGGCGCCGTCGAGCAGAAAAATAGTATACACACCTTGGCCAATAAAAAAGAAAGCCTCAGATCACATGTTTGTCAAGCTCGGCTTCGCCTCGGCCGACAATTACATGTGATCTGAGACATTTCTTATTTTACTGGCCTAGGTATGTAATATACTATTTCTGCTCGACGGCGCCGGAAAGCGGCAACTTCGTTTCGCGCAGCGGCCGGGAAGTTGGCGCTTTCCGGCCGGAGGGCAGAAAATTTTTTTTATTTTACTTTTTTAGAGACGCCGAAGTAGCAGAGCTTTGGGATTTTTGGGAGTTTCTCATGTTTTTATATTATTCTAAAAAATTACTATAGAAAATGTTAATACTTTTTCAAAAACAAAATGATATTAATTTTTTAATTCTACATTTAGTATCTTCCTTTTGAAATAGTAGTGATAATAAGTTTCTTATAATTAATTTTGCAGGCTTCTGCGCTTACTAATCGAGTTTATGAAATACTTCCTCAATCAAAACTAATTCATATTATTGACAAAGATGTTTGCACAAGTGATTTGGGAAAAATATTCTGTGAAACGTTCTTGGCATCAATCGTCAATCGAAAGAACATGAATTTTGTGAGTGTACTTATTAAGAATCATTTCAATTTTGAAATTCAATTTTTATTTTTATTTATTATACTTGTCTTTTTTATAGATTACACTTCCAACAATTCTCGCTCATGTTCCAGCGGGTACATCGCTTAACACACTAAATCATTACTTGCAAATGATTATTTCAGGTATTTAATCATACATAGTCACCTTATCTATTCATTTTCATTAATTTATGAAAACCATATTTATAAATTTAAATAAATAAAATAAAAATTTTTTATTTCACTTTAGAAAAACCCAGAAAATATAGTTATAGTTTATTTGGAAACATTGCTAGACACGGTAAACTTATACCACCGAAGTATGATTTTTGAAAAATTACTCTCGTCAAGCTCTGTTCTATTCTGGAGATGATGTATTTGTTAGTGAAGTGGTAATAAAGCGATTTTTGAATAATATTATTTAAATTTGACAACATTAATTAAAATTATTGTTTTATGATGCTGCAACGGTGAAGACAAATTTGAAAAATGTCGTTGCTCATTAAAAAGCTCCGAAAGGATATAATCACTTGGACTTCATGTGGTTTGTAAATGCAAAAGAAGATATTAATGATAGAATATTGGAAGTCATAGAAGAAAATTTATAAACGGAATTCTTTTTTTATTGACTGTACAAGCAAATGGTGTAAAATTTATAAACGGAATTCTTTTTTTATTGACTGTACAAGCAAACTGTTGATATTGTATTTTAAGCTATTTCAATTTAAATATATACACGGAAGTTCAAAGAGTTTAATTATTTCGAACTATTCAATTGAAATTCGGGTAGTTTAGTGTTATCGAGTAATAGATTCAGCTCCAGTCGAGTATTGAGTATTGAGGCTGAATAGTCGGAGTTCACCAACAGTCCGACACCCCTAGTCTGTATGCCATGTCCAAATAAAACCCGCTGCCAATTCTTTGGCACTTAGCTTCCTCAAAACAATTTATCGATTCCTTTCATTAAATTGAAATTATAATAATAAATTTTTCACAAAAAAAAATAAAAAATTTTCTAAATTAAATTATCTCAAATTTATGACTTTTAAAAAATACATTTTCATATTAATAGAATATTTTTGTAAAATTATATTAATATAATTTTTTAATTTTATCTTATTGAAGAAGAAACTATTTGTTATTAATAATTGATGATTTCCAAATTGACTTTTTTACAATTGCCCAGCACTTAGTTTATCTGAATATAGTGTATGTACAGCATTTATGATTAATACTATTTTACGCAAATTTTACGTGCAAAAATAATGTTATTACAGTTACAATAAATTAAGCTCAAGTTATTTTGATCCAATTTTATTCTAATATTAATACATTTATATATAATAGAATTGATTTAAATAAAATGTAATAAAACTTTAAGTTAATTTCTTTTAAATATCGATAGAGTAATTAAATACACGTCAATCGAACGTAATGTTTTCATCTGACATGATCGTTATATGTTCATCTTCTATAGTTGCTAGGATACCTTATTTTTAATAAACAACAGATAAACAGCTGATGTTTTTATTAGTTCTGATCATAACATTGACTAGTGAACACGTACGTAAATAATATATCTGACCTTCTCATTCAAACTTAATGTTAATATAAGAACAAGAAAAGAAAACATTCTTATCGTTAAAAAGGAATTAGTATTAAAAGATGATCAAAATAATCAGGTAAAAAAATAATATTGTCAATAAAATTTACTTATGTAATTTAATTATAAAGAGAATTAAACATAGATAAACAACTAAAATAAGTTATATATTTTATCATTTATTATGTATGTACTACTTATAGAAATTAAAAAATTAAAAACAATGATTAATATAAAGTCAAATAATTATTAATAAAATAAATATGTATTAAAATTATTATAGATAAATCTGACTCTTTGGGGAGATGCTTCTAACAAAAATATACAAAAAAATGATATATTACATTTTTCAAATTTACGAGTAACCAAAGGCAATTATACAAAATCAATTAATTCAATCGAAGAAACAATTATTGAAAAAAATGAAAATTGTAATGAATATAAACGGTTAGAAATTTGTTAATTAAATATATTTAAATAATTATTACCATTATTTATTAATTTATTTTTCTTATTGTTTATTGAATAATACAGATTATACGAATTTGTACGTGAAGAATTATTTAATGCAGAATTATTTAATGAAGAATTATTAATTCAAGCAACTTTAAAAATTGAAATTTTAGAAGTAATTGACGAAATTATAAAAAAAATTGATTTCGAAAATCTACATGAAATGCCAGCGAAAAAAAGGAAATTGAATTAATGAAGAAAAAATAAAAGTGTGATATAATAAAATTTTAAAAACGTTAAAAAGATGAATAACAATAAAATAATAATAACTTTTTCAGAAAAATGAATTTTGGATGAGAAAAATTTTGATAAATGGAAATACATACAACATAAATTTTTTAGATATACATATTTCGCATAACAAATATTTAGATGAAAAGGAGGTACGTAACAAATTTTGGAGTATTATTGAAAAGATAAGTAGAAAATATGTAAGACTTAAATATTTTGTATTATTCTGTTGTTTGTAAATTATAATAGTATTTATTTTATAGCACAGTGGATTAGGCCTACTGGGGATACCACTGAACTACAAAATAAATTTTTATTATTAAAATAATTTATTTTAAATCAAAAAAATTATTCTTGATTTAAAAAAATTAAAAATATAAATTTATTTTGTTGAATAAAAAAAAACGCACCATGATATTTACCGCAAGGTGGTGTGGAAATAATATCTTATCAACTGCGGATCGGAAAAAGATGCTATCTCTGATGAGGATAACAAAAGATGGTATTTCGGCCAAGGATAAAAATAAATTATATGAAAATATTATAAATATTTTAAATGAAGTATACCGTATTGTAACATGAATTATATAAAATATATTCTAAAAAATGTATAATTAATTAAAATAATAATGTAAATATATTCAATATTATTAAATAACTGTATTTAAATATGTATTATAATATGTATTTATTTATAATATGTATTGCTCTATGTATTTCTTATTAGCCATATAATTCTCTTTTTCAAATATCTTTAATCGTAATTGACCGATTTTTTTTTGCAACGAACTCGGTTCGAAGATGTAAAAAAGATGTCTCTGTGCCAAATTTCAATACGATTGGTTGACTTTTACTCCTGTTATCGTGTCCAAAAGAAAAAAGCACTTTTTTCCAAAAATTTTTCTTTCTCGAAAACAAATGAAGATAATCACTTTAAATTTTAACCAAATATAATCCTCAATGAGTATTATAAATGGTTAAAATTTTAGGTCAATAAATCAACAATTTTCTGAGAAAACACAATTAGAAAATTAAAAAAAAAATTTTAACCTCAAATATCTTTTTATTAATTTACTAATTTTTTTTCAGCAATGAACTCGGTTCGAAGATATAAGAAAGCTGTCTATGTGCCAAATTTCAAGACGATTGTTTGACTTTTACTCCTTTTATCGTGTCCGAAAGAAAAAAAAATTCACTTCTATTCAAAAATATTTTTTCTATGAATAAAATGAAGATAATCATTCTAAATTTTAACAAAATATAGTCTTCAACGAGGGGGTTATAAGTGATTAAAATTTTAGGTCGATAAATCAACAATTCTCTGAAAAAACGCAATTCGGAAATTAAAAAAATTTTTAGCCTCAAATATCTTTAATCATAATTGATCGATTTTTTTTGGCAACAAACTCGGTTCGAAGATATAAAAAAAAAAAAATCAGTCTCTGTGCCAAATTTCAAGACGATTGGTTGATTTTTACTCCTGTTATCGCGTCCGAAAGAAAATTCCCTTGTTTTCAAAAATATTTTTTTTCTCTGAAACAAATGAAGATAATTACTTGAAATTTTAACCAAATATAGTCTTCAATGAGTGTTATAAGTGGTTAAAATTTTAGGTCGATAAATCAACAATCCTCTGAAAAAACGCAATTCGAAAATTAAAAAGAAAAATTTTTAACCTCAAATATCTTTAATCGTAATTGACCGATTTTTTTGGGCAACGAACTCGGTTCGAAGATATAAAAAAGCTATCTCTGTGCCAAATTTCAAGACGATTGGTTGATTTTTACTCCTGTTATCGCGTCCGAAAAGAAATGCAATTTTTTTCAAAAATATTTTTTTTCTAGAAAAGAAATGAAGATAATCACTTGAAATTTTAACCACATATAGTCTTCAATGATTGTTATAAGTGGTTAAAATTTCAAGTCGATAAATAAAATATTTTTTGAGAAATTAATTTATGAAATATAAAAATGTTTTCCTTAATAACAAATGACAGAGTAAAGATAATTCAACTTTTAAAAAAAGAAATTGTAGGTAATTTGAAGACCTTTCAAAAACAGTTTACTATATTATGTAATAATGGCTGTATGATATGAAAAAATCAAAAAAACTGAAAATTCAAAATCATTTTTTGGTTATAAAACAAAAGAAAAACGATAAAATGAAAAAATAGGTTAAGCTATCTCTATTCTATGTCCAAACGAAGAGAATAAGCCCTCATAGATGAAAATCGGTCAATTCGTTCAAAAGTTATAGCCGGTACACACACACACACACACACACACACACACATACATACAGACACGAAAATTTTTGTTCTCAAAAACATCGGATATTGGTGCCAAAAGTCTTAAAAAATGTTTTTAAACATTTTTTGTTCCAAAAATTTTTTTCACCATTACAAAGCTTCCTCTTTGAGGAAGCAAAAAGTCTACATGATTTATGAACTAAATACTAACCTTTTACATTATAATTTGAATCTATTGATGAAAAAATCCTCACACTTATTGAACATACATACAAGCTACCTATTCATTACTTAACTTTCCTAAGCATCTAAGATGAAAGTTGGCGGTAACATTATATAAAACCATAGGTCGATTCATTTACTTTTCTTTTTTGTAAAAAACGCATTTTATTGTCGAAAATTTGCTGCATTTTTTGACATTGTTTGCTAATTTTAAGCTAAGTTGTTCGTTGTGCATAATAATAGAATATCAGTATTATAATATGATATATTATAATACTGAAACGACCCTAACGTCAAGATAATATATCATTTTATATTCGCCAAAATCATAGTAAACCCGTGTACGCCTATATAGAGACGTACATTTTGTATTCCAGATAAGCACTCACGATATGACACCATTGCTGAATTAACATTTAACCTCGTTCTTCTTTATGGGAGATATAAACCATCGAGATAATCTACTTTGTCCTCAAAGGATCTCAAATATATTAAACGCTAGTAGTTAAAATAACAATTTTTATGTACTAGCGTTAATCAGCGCACTACGCGTACTAACCCTTTGACTTTTTTTTACTTCTTTCGAGATTCGAGATCGGTTCGATTATTCGAGATGTTGGAGATGGTTCGAAGTTAAAATATTTTAAAGCCAAATACTAAGAAAAGAAAGCTAACAAAATGTGAACAAGAATTATTGGTATCTAATTCGTTTTAGTACTGTTTCAGAGGATAAAAACGAAAATAATGATTTTTCCGTTTGATTCTGTCTCTCTCACTCCTCGCCATAATAGCAAGCAAACCTCTTATTAGCCATTTCCTAACTAAAAAAACTGGCCAACTTTAATATCATTTAAATACTCATAAATAAACTAATGTAAGTTTGTGAAAAAACTTCTTCTTCTTCTATATATTTAAATGTCTTCCGGCAGATTCCGCTTGTGACTAAAGCCATGGGAACAATATTTGAATATTTGAAAATACTGTGTGTTCCAGGGTTTAAAAAAACATACGTAAAGATAAGTGAATTTATTTTATACACGGGGCTCAGAATGAAGAGGATTAAGCAGTTGACAGTATTAGAGTGTACACTAAAGTTCCTGACAGCAAGGCCATCGGTATCATTAAAAAAATAGTCTACTTACTCTCTAATTTTATACAAAATTTAAAACGTAATGAATGATATACTAAAAATCGCTGCCAATTTATTGGCATGTGGCTTCCCTGGTAGAAATGCTAACCAACGGTTGGCGAACCGTTCGTCAATAATTTTTAAATTAAAAACGTCACACCATGATTATGTTGCTATTGTCGACGAAGAATAACTATATTCATACATGTGGAAATATTATATTGTAGATGCTTTAAAATATAGTGATGGTTTTAAATAGTTTTAATTAAATTTCGATGTTAATCTTAATTACCCTGGTAGAAATTATCTCTATCGAAAATGTCCAGGAAAATAATAAATAGCTACGAAAAATAGCTAATTTCTGGGTAATGATGAAACGATTTTTCCGGCCATATTCTCTATTTAATGGAGATAACAACAACCTTAAAATGATATTTGATGAGATGAATAACAGCGACGTGTATTAATGTTGGAAAGATGATAGGAATGATCCAGCTGTCGAAGTGGTTTAAAATGAATAAACCAGTTGTTTTCTTGCCGACGTTTCGGGCATTTTTATGCCCCTCTTCTAGGCTCTTTATTTTATTTTATTATAGGTTTATTTAATGTTTACTTTCAATAAAGAGCCTAGAAGAGGGGCATAAAAATGCCCGAAACGTCGGCAAGAAAACAACTGGTTTATTCATTTTAAACCACTTCGACAGCTGGACCATTCTTATCATCTTTCCAACATTAACAACCTTAAAATTTTTGTACTAAATTTTCTCTGTAATCTGACCATATATTTAAAACCAAATATTAAAAGAATATAGCTAACCACAACGTAAATACGAATTATTGGTATTTAATTCGTTTATAGTACTGTTTCAGGGGATAAAAACGAAAACAATGATTTTTCCGTTTGATTCTGTCTCTCTCACTACTCGCCATAATAGCAAACCTTTTATTAGCTATTTCCTAACTAATAAAAAACTGGCCAACTTTAATATCTTTTAAATACTCATAAATAAGCTAATGTAAATTTGTGGAAAAACGTACTCTGTCTATTAAATAGCCAAGAAAAGTGTATAGTTTTTGACGATTATGGGAAAGTAGTTATTTATTAGGTACATAATGGAATCAATTTCCACCAGGGTGATTTTATTATCGAAAATTTGTTGCATTTTTTGCAATTTTAAGCTAAGTTGCTTCTTGTGCGTAATAATAGAATATCAGTATTATAATATGATATATTATAATATTGAAACATGGATCCGAAGTTTGCAACGTTGGAGTGCAACGAATTAAAAAAATTAATTGATTTTACTTCATGTTTGTACTAATTAATATTAATTTTGTATGTGGATATACTATTTTATAGTATAAAATAACTTTATAACAGAGGTTTAGATAACATTTCCATTGTTTAATAATGTTAATTGAAATATTTCGTTGCACTAACGACCCTTACATTAGGATAATATATCATTTTATATTCGCCAAAATGATAGTAAACCTGTGCACACCTATATAGAGACGTAAATTTTGTATTCTAGATAAGCACTCACGATATGACACCAGCAACGAGTTAACGTTTAAACTCGTTTCCCTTTATGGGCGATAAGCCATCATTTTCGTGTAACTCCTTTGCACCTCGTAAAATTATGAGAAAAGCGCAATAAACGACTGCGGCGCGCGAAACACCGGTTCGGTTTTTTTATGTTACACAAATCACAAGATTCAAAGTCACGTTCGCGAGGCGTCGCGATGAACTTGCACGATACGCGCGGCCGCTTCGAATTTTATGGCCAATGACACTCGTCAACTCGTCCTCGACCCCCTTTAAATTTCAATAGCGAGTGCCTGTTCTCTTTTCTTGATACCAATGCCGATGGGTCACTGCAGTCGTGCGCTACGCGCTCGAAAATAGCGTGAACCTTTGTTGAGAGTTCATTAGCGTATATGGCAAAAAGTGAAAGTGCCCGTGTATTTAGAAACTCGTAAATAGTGGTTGTTGTCCGTTCGCGATGGTTAGGTTATATTTTTATAGACTCGTTTACAATGTTTTACTGACTTAGCGTTAAATAGAAAAGACTATTTTTACTTTGTTTCATTCTTTAATTGTCGTTAAGCTTAAACATTTCAATGTCAAAGTTATAACGAATTTCAAGTTCATATGTGAATGAAATTGCAATTCGTGACATTATAATCGACTTCGTTTATATAAATGAATGCTATATTTAAAGATTTGAGGGCATTAGCATTCCTGGTAGCTTGAATAAGAAGTTTCGATTTAGTCAAATTAACGTATTGGACATATTCGATTCAAATTTTTGGTAGATGATTGAGTAACTCTTTTGGTGGAAACTCGACAAGTAAATCGCCAAATAAAATCTTATTAAATTCTGAGTTATATCAAATTATCTTATTGTTTCAGTGATTTACTGAATTTATGTTGAAAATGTGCTTTACAAAATGCACATGCATCTCTTTATGGACTTAAAAAGTCATAGATTAAATTGTGACCTTATGATAAATTTTATCAAGAATATTTTTTCAATGTCAAGATTTAAGATATAGGATGCGAATAAATTTTATGCTCCCAATTTAAAAAAATAAAAAAAAAAATAAAAAAATACAATGACTAAAATAATACAAAATACAAAAACATCTCAACCTTGGTGGAACTCCAAAACATTTTATTAGTACATTTCGACACTGGTGTCGCACGAGCGAAGCGAGTGCGAAAAGTCACATGAAGTAAATAATCAACTTCCGCACTCGTTTCGAACGGTATTTTATACCACGAGCGCCGAAAAATCATACCAAAGTTGTGATTTTGAGGTTAGAGTGGTATAAACAATTTTATAGCACTACCTGCCCTAAGCCCACTGTCACGCCTATCCGTGCCCTAAGTAGTCCTTTTTTGCACCGTGAGTACAAAAAAGTACTACTTAGGTCACGGATAGGCGTGACAGTGAGTTTAGGGCAGGCAGTGCTATAATAACTAATAACTGACTATTTATTTTAGAAACTTGCTATAAAATGGGAATTTATCTTGTCCAGTTTCTAGCTCCCGGTGAAACGTGTTTTCCCCTATTATATGGCAATTTAATAGATTGATAAATAGAATGAGTTTTTCGAAGACAAGTACAAGCTTGTTCTATTGAGTATTTTAAAGGTATTAAAACTGATCAGTTTCTTTAGTCTAGAAATGGCTAGTAGAACGCTTGCTGTTATGATAAGGAGTGAGAGAGACGGAATCAGACGGAGAAATAAAAGTTTTGCTGAATTATTCATAGAAGGAGTACAACCAATGATTTGTTAGTTAATGTTATTTATTTATATTTTGGTAAGCCATCCAAAGCACTTTAATGCTCTTTCATATACGATATAATTAATAAAAAAATCAAATACGAATATTTTGTTGTGACGTCAATCTAAGAAATAGGCAAATAATGGACGAAACATCGTTTCATCATAGCCATTAATTAGCCAGTTTTACTAGCTATCTTCTAACTTCTTGGCCATTTTATATAGATGAATTTCTACCAGGGAATTAGAATAAATTTTAACAGAACAATATTTCTTCCCCAATCTCATTTATTATAATATTATGGAATATAGAATGCAAAACAAATCAAGATAAAAATAGTCGTAAATCAAGCACATCGAAGCCGGCAGCCCATGAAAAAAGTGTCAATACTCCCAGAAAGATATTTCCCGCATGTCCGCCGCGAGAGAAGCAGATAATTTCGATCAATAAAAACGACGCAAGGAGAGTAAGCGCGAGCGCCGTCGATCGTGTTTACGATGAATATATCAGCGCCGCGGTAATCGATGATCTTGTAAACAGTATAAGGTATTGCGCAGAACGCGAGGAACGAACCGATGGGACAGCTTCAAGTGCGCGTGGGTTCTCTACTTTTTATGGCGGGCGTGTTATAAGTATGCGTACCTATCTACGCGGTCCCATTATGTGGACCTCGACGACTGCTAAAACTACGTTTTTTTTAAAGATAGCGCGATGGTGGTCTGAATGCTGTACACTGAAAAAAATTTGGCACGGCGTCTGTTTCCATCACAGTTCGTCAGCGCCCCCATCGCTGCGTGTGTCAGACCACCCACTTTTGGCACAGCGTTTGTCCCTAACGGGAGAGGAGCTGTGCCAGTACGGGGCGCGCGATGCTTTTACGGGACAGGAGCTGTGACAGTACGGGGCAGGAGATGTGCCGAACCGCGGTACAACATTCGACCTTACTTTCGGCATAGCGTATGTACTTATTGGGTCAGCTGGAGTGCCAAATTTTTTTCAGTGTAGCGTACAGCAGCCGCGTGACGTCTATATGACTTAGTTATGTTCGAGTGCGAAATTGTTGGGCGAAACGAGGTAATGTTTCGTTTTTTTTCTTTCGCAGAGACATTGAGAGACGTATGAGTTAATAGTACGAGATGTTTTAATCAGCGTTGTGAAATAGCGTGAAGTCGAGTTTATCGAGTGTAAGTAAATAAATTAACGATGGTGTTTGATAGAAGCGGAACATTAATTTATTTTCGAAATATTTTAATCTGCGTGATTTTCATCTGTACGATTTACATTTGCTTGGTTTAAATGAAATTGATTGATGGCGGTCAATGGAAGGAAAATAATTTGACATTGGTAGTAGAGCTATGGTAATACTATAATAAATGTAGGAAATTACTACACGCAGAAAAATTTTTTTTCGACTTTGCTTTTTTACAAGAAGTTATAGTGGAGTCGAAACGCCCTTATTTAATTAAATAAAAAAATGTTTGAACAGCATTGCCTCTTCTGAACCAGATATGTATTTAATTTTTTGTTTTATAAAAAGTACCAATATGTATTGATGAAGTAAAATATGATGAATATCAATCATAAATATTTTTTACATACATCGCACCAACAATGATTGTCTGCAAAAACTATGAAATCAAATCGTCAATATAAATGTTTTTTAGTCATTTTCTTATTTAACTTTCAATTAATTATATTAATTTATGTAAAAAGTGTGTAAAAATGTGTATACAGAATATATGTATCATGTGTAATTACTCAAATAAGGTTTTAATAAAAAACGTTTTTGTTTGTTATATATTTATTTCCTAGACCTTGCTTTTGCTTAAGGTGATGTGATACCCAGCTGATTTTAATATTTTTTAAATCAACATTTAAACGTTTATTTGGAAAAAGACGACTGTCAGATGCTCCGGACACGTAAATACTATATTCAGAATTTTTTTTGAGCGATTCTATTAGTATTTTCGTTAGCTGTGCTCGTTTTAAAAGTAGGTCAATTGCAGATTCCTACTTACCGATAGTACGGTTTTTATTTAATTAAATAAACTCTGATCATTTTTTTGGAAAAACACGTCTGTCAGGCGCTCCGTATATGTAAATACTATACTCAGAATTTTTTGTGGATGATTCTATTGGTATTTTCATGAGATGTACTCTTTTTAAAATTATGTCGGTATATAACATCACCTTAAGGCAATAAATTACATTACAAACACAATAAACTGATAAAATTGAGTAAATGTCGCGCTTGTTAACAAGGAATCTTTTTTGGTAAATAGGTACCGAAAAGTATTTGTGCGTACATTCTAGAACGTTTTTTTCTGACTTTTATCAGAGACTAGCCATCTCTAAGCGCGCTTCGCGCGCCGTAATTTTAGCAAGCCTTCGCACCACCTTTTTTTTGTAACCTAGCAACCCATTACTTCCACCAACTAGATCACGAATAAATTGATAACATAACAAATCCATCATTTTTTAAAGATAGGATTACTTAAAATCAATTCCTCATAGGCATTAATTATTTGATCTCTTTAATATATAACCGATAAAAAGATCATTTGCCGATGATTATCACTACTACGTGCAACATCACCAAAGACATTCGTATAGTTTAAAGAATAATTATTTCAAACTCGCTTACAGTATAATTTAAAAAAAAAAAGATATTAAACTCATTTGATTAATAAGCGTTAAAATCAAAAGGTGGATAAGAATGCTTCTTTTTCCGCAATCAAATTTAAAATCTGACAGTTTCATCTTTTATCAGAAACAATAGAATAAGACAGTTTCAATTTGGAAAATATTTTTCATAAAAGTTTAGATTAATATTTCAATAAAATTAAAGTTGTAATAAATGAAATAATAAATGGAGTTCGTAGATAAAATTATGCAAACTAATGAGTTTTATATCTCTTCAAGTACAATTGTAGTTGGTTATAGAAGTCTATTACATATAATATACTATTTTTGTTTTCCAAAGAAATTAGAATATCTTAGCAAAATGTTAACCACTTTCATTTTTCGACTCTTATTGGCACTCAACTGGTTTCAACTGATAATGAAAACAATCACCAATTAAGACGTTTTGAGTATAAGTTTCGTTTATGGAAACAATCGTAATAAATAAAGTAATATTCATTAATTTTAATTTCGTGTGAAGATTTAGTATTTTACAGTATAAAATAACTTTATGATAAAGGTTTAGATGAAATTTGTTATTGTCTAATATCTTTAATTATAATTGTAAAAAATTATTTCGTTGCATTCCAACAACTTCAGACCCATAATTTTTTACGAAAGCTCGAAACATAGAATTTAAACGACCTTATCATAGCCTCATCGCCATCTTTTCATAGCGACGAACAAGTCATAAAACGAGTGGCACGAAAACTTTTAACAAACACGTACGAATTGCCCCGAAGGAGAGACAATTATACGCGCTCGCTCGCTTGCTTGACGCAACGCTCCATATAACAATAACGAGGGAGCAAACGACGCGCTATCTTATTTGGCCATCTCGTATCAGTGTGGTGTATCGGGAAGATGGATAGAGGAAAATAAAAAAAGAATATCCCAGCGCTAACCGGTCGCGAGCCCATGATGAATCCAAAGTTGTCTAACACGAGAAGGCGCACTTTGAAGACCGGATATTCGCCCTCACAAGTGACGCCTGTTCACGCACGTCATGTTCTCTTTCAGGATAAATGTGTTTTTTTTTCTCTTCTTCAGGACGATTATTACCCGCCGTTTTAGTTAGTTTGGCTACGAGCAGACTAATGCGGTTATGAATTGCTAGTTGTGGGTATTTTGATTGGCCGAATGTTTTATGTGACTAGTCATTAGATTGTTTTTATAAGTACTGATATCTTTAGCAGATTTAAAGTGGAAATTTAATAAGACCTTGGAGACTTGTGATTAATGCGTGAAATGATTGATTTGGCATGTTTTTCATCATTTTGGCACGTTAACTACCCAATTCATCAACGACACTAAAAAGAATAATTTTATAAGTATATGGTTATTAAAGATGTTATTAAAAATTTCTTTTTCGAATTCATCATTTCTTAAATTGGTTTTCGACTTTTATACCTTATCATTAAATTAATAAATAATCACTATTCGTAATATAATAAATTGAAACCATGTGAGACTATCTCATTAGTTGTATCAAAAATTCAAAAAGAGCAACAATAACTAGGAGACTATGCGTAAGAATATGTAATTTTGTATGCATACACTGAGAGAAATGTTGTAGGAAAATTTACTATAAATGTAAGAGAAATTACTATATTCTATAGGAACTTTGGAACAGACTCGAATTATCATAAAATTTACTACAATTTATAGTAAAAATTGCTATATACATAGTAAGAATTACTCAAAACATAGAAGTTTTTACTATAAATTGTAGTAAATTTTATGATAATTTGAGTCTGTCCCAAAGTTACTATAAATATAGTAATTTTTCCTAAACCATTTTTCTCCGTGTAGATTTTGACCTCTTTTCAACTATAAAAATATTGTAAACAATAGTTTAAAAATACTAATTTTATTTTATTTTCTGATCTTTTGATCGTAGAATAGCAATGCTAATTGCTATCATGACAAAATATAGCCTTACAAGTATACAAGTATCAAAACAGATTGACAGGGGGTATTAAAATATGATATTATCTTAATCCTAGGACGCATACTATATATGTTTCTTTTAACATGTACTAGAATCAAGTCATAAATCAATCACTTTTCGAAAAAAAAGCAAAAAATTTCAATGGCAAAATTGATAATCTAATAAAAAAGTGTATATTTCACTACTGATTGCAAATGACAATATGATTGCAAATAAGAATAAATAAGTATAGGAAAAAATAATGTTTTAAAATATTATTACATTTTAAAGATATTTTACTTTTTAAATACTAATAACAAACAATTATGTAAAATGTTTTTTTTAGAACTATGAAGAAGCTTCTACATCAATTTTAGAAAATTTTAATTCTTATTTTTTTCACTTTTTGGTACGAAACTAATTTCGTTGATATTATGATGTGACTAACATGTCTAATTTCGCAGTTTTTATGTTGTACATATTTCAGACAATATTCTCGAAGCGCATATTTTAAAGAAGGAAACTTGTTTATCTAACATATATTAATGATTACGCGAACTTTCAAAGTCATGATACTTAGGTATCGATGTATTTTTTTCAAATTCAGTTGCTAATTTTGCGAATTTCCATAAGACCAATGTTCAATTCAAATAACGATAATTCCGTAACCATTGTTTACTGAAATTTTGCACAGCGCTTTATATTTATCATTTTTAATAACTATCAAATTTCGAACAACGTGTCACTATTTTTGCCTTATAGCCATTACAACCTTAATTTCACGAAAAATTCCATAAAATTTTCCACGTCGCATAAAAAACTTAATTTCTCCATAACAGCGCTTACTTTTTGACATCCAAGTAATGTAAGCTCGTAAAACTAAAACATCCGAAAGAACAACTGTTATTCCGATACATTAATTCATAATATGAATCAAGAATCAATGAACTCCAAGCCATGAATCGTATCCCGAAACGTCTAACGCGTTTCAAATAAGGCCGAAACGGCGGATTCGCCTCAATTCGTTTTTCACGCTCGCGGGGCTCATCTATACTATACACATATCCGTCGCCGGCCTACTCACGCTTATACGCGCGGGAACTTCGATTCTGTCCCGTTACATTCTTTGGCATTCTGGTAAACACAATGGAGCAATTCCTCTCTCGTTAGCTTTTCGTACTGCGTGCGTACGCGCTCTTTTTTTCGAGGAAAAACGCGTCTACGCGCCAGCGCGCGCTCGCGAAAAAAAGAGAGAGAAGAGAAAAGTCCGCTCGAGGAGCGGACAACAGGTGCGGAGGAATAGAGAAAGAAGGTTACGCGCTGAGGAATTTGGAGAGATGAGCGAAGGAGGAGGAGGAGGCAGCGAGGTGACGCGTATAAGTATCCGAAAAAAGTAGGTGGAAGCGGATAACCCGATTACTGCGAGAGTTGCGTGTGATTGAGTGTGTGAATGTTAATGTAAATGTATAGATTAGAAGTATAATTAAGTTGGTCTAGTAACCATCAGGTATCTAAACTACCACATGAATAATGGGTTTTTCGTCTTCGAATTGAAATATTTGCAGAGGAAGAAATAAACTAAGGCGAAAGTTAGTTTTAAAATTATTTTTAAAGTTTGATATTTGTAGAATATTTTTATAAATTAAAAAAAAAATTGAATAACATCCGCTAAAATAGTTTCAGAAATGTTTGTTAAATTATGAAAGATTATAAGAAGTACGTGAATATATTAGTTGAAATAACCTGACAGAGTAATTGATCAAAATGACACTTTACTTTTATTCGCATAATACTTTTGTTACCGACATGAATTTTTCGTATACGTCAATGTAAAATAATCATTCAATCATATAGACGGTCGATTTCACTAAAAAAGAGAAAAACAAAACACTTACCTCAAGGAGATCATCAACTTTTTATTCGCCAGTAAAGAGAATGTAAGGCCAAATTACACTTTCTTTGCATTTTACGACGCGACTATTAGACCTTTTGAAGAAGCCACGATTACGATCTATACCGAAGAAACTGTAATCATTGCGGCCGAGTGTACCTCTTCCGAAAGCGAAGGTCGGCTCGCACGTACGTGAGCTGCTGTCCTAATGCGCGCCCGTAATGCACGAGTTCGAAGGACCGCGACAATGATCTTGAACCGGTGGCGCGTGCGCGCGTCATTGAATAATGGTGAATAATGGTTCATTTCGCGTTTTACAGCGTAAATTTGGTACGCAACCCGCGTAAAAATAATTACGTGTGGCTGAAGTTTGTATAAAGTTGACGTTTTGGATAACTTCTCAGCAACTGTAGCCAATGGGATGCTGCCAAACTTCAAATTTTCGTAGTTCAATGTTCGGCGTAACTTTATAATAACTTTATCAGGACTTTACACGAATATCTTTTGCGTAAATTTCTGGGTACTACGTTCAGCTTAAGTTTAGGATGACTTATCTGGATGTTTATAGTAACTTTATACAAAGCGCTGTGAAACTTTTTCTGAAGTATTGGGGTGCCCAATAAGTTTGGGGCAACTTAATCCCAACTTTGGCCAAACTTCAAATCAGTTCATAATTAATACAATAAGTTTGGCGCAACTTAATTCCAACTTTGGCGAAACTTCATGTCAGAAGATAATTATTACAAATAATGTTCGGCAAAAGATCAGGTAAACTTTTGCAGGGCCTACATGTAAGATATATACACGGTCTACTGCCTCGACAATGCTGCCGGTGACTAACGGTTTCATGATCCGCAGAAAGGAAAAGGCACCATTTTCAGATAAGTCTTTCTTCCTATAATACTGTATAAATACTGTATTGTAGATTAACCTTCCAACCTTAATATTTGTATCCATACCTACATTGCAATCATAAAATTTACAATCAAATTCTAGCAAAATGTCAGAGCAAATACTTTGTGAATTGTTATGTTTATACGTGCATGAATTCGGCGTTGTTGCAGAACTTACAATTCATGAATACTGGAAACTTAAAGTTTTTGCACGAAGATTATTTTGAAGTACAAAGGCTAACGAAAAATTTATTACATTTCCGGAGGAAGAATGGTGAGATGTACAACTTATAGATGTATTCCTGCGGGTATCTCCCCCCGCCTGCTTCGTTTACGGTATTTAGGTGTCATGAAATGGTATGAGAAGACAATATGTACATAATATATGTATTTCTGAATTATTCTATTTTTATTTGAATTTCAAAAGTTATCTATTCTTATTATTTAATGTCTTTTTAATCTTCAGAAAATATCTAACAGTATACTATATAGTAGCATTTTTGTTTAACGAATTTTTATCCTGAAAATTATGAAGTGTGTATATAATCTTTGTAAATTTTGTTACTAGAGGCCGGTCACCAATAGCGTTATCGAGGCAGTAGACCGTGTACATCTTGTATGTAGGCCCTGCAAAAGTTTACTTGACCTTTTGCCGAACGTTATTTGTAATAATTATCTTCTGACATGAAGTTTTGCCAAAGTGGGGCTTAAGTTGAGCCAAACTTATTGTATTAATTATTGACTGATTTGAAGTTTGGCTAAAATTGGGATTAAGTTGCCCCAAACTTATTGGGCACCCCAATACTTTAGAAAAAGTTTCACAGAGCTTTGTATAAAGTTACTATAAACATCCAGATAAGTCATTCTAAACTTACGCTGAACGTAGTACCCAGAAATTTACGCAAAAGATATTCGTGTAAAGTCCTGATAAAGTTATTATAAAGTTACGCCGAACATTGAACTACGAAAATTTGAAGTTTGGCAGCGTCCCATTGGCTAAAGTTGCTGAGAAGTTATCCAAAACGTCAACTTGATACAAACTTTAGCCAAATGTAATTATTTTTACGCGGGAAAAAGAAGCTTATTATTAACAATTTGGTTACGCAACTTTTTAAAAACCACGAATAAAAAATTTAACACAGTTATGAAATACAAGTAATGTTCGTTTTTAGGCATAAAGTTAACTGAAAAATAGCTAGCGTTTGGTTAATATTTCTACTAGGGGGTAGGTAGTTTTTTTTATCAATATCTTAACATAGTAAAGGATTTCAAGAATAAGAAAAAAATGTGTTGTAAATATTAATGAAGTTGTAAATCATTGAAAAAATATGTAGAATGAATAAACATATTTTATATTGGGTGTTGGAATTAATTCGTAGCGTTTTATTTAATGAAAAAATATTATTTATTTCATATGAAAATCAAAGAATACATTAATTAAAGTATTACCCATCGCTTTCTAATACTTTTGACCATCTTTCGGGCAGTGAACGAATACCGCGTCAAAAGAACTCTTCGTCTTTAGATGAAATCCACGAATCGACCCATTTTTTACAATCTTCATAAGATGTGAACTTCTGCTCACACAAGCATGAGCCATTGATCGAAACAAGTGGTAGTCGCTAGGAGCAATATCTAGAGAATACGGCGGGTGCGGTAGCACTTCCCATTTAAGTGTTTCCAGGTATATTTTTACCGGTTTTGCAACATGTGGGCGAGCATTATCGTGCAGCAAAATGACTTTTTCGTGTCTTTCGGAGTATTCCGACCGTTTTTCTTTCAATGCACGGCTCAAGCGCATCAGTTATAGTCTGTAGAGATCCCCAGTTACGGTTTCATGCGGTTTTAGGAGTTCGTAGTAAATGATATCCCTCTGATCCCACCAAATACAGAGCAGGAGCTTTGACCCATGGATATTGGGCTTTGCCACTGATCTTGATGGTTTGCAGGGCTTAATCCGTGACTTTCTACGCTTCGGATTGTCATAATGGATCCACTGTTCATCACCGGTAACAATTCGATGCAAAGAACCTTTTCTTTTTTGCCGTTGGAGCAGCAGTTCGCACGTGAAAAATTAAAACGTCTTTCAATATCCCTTGGTTTCAATTCACGTAGGACCCAATGTCCTTCCTTCTGAATCATGCCGAAACTTTTAAGACGTTTTCCCACTGTTGAAAGTCAACTCCCAATGACGTAGACAATTCTTTAAGTGTTTGACATGAGTCTTCATTGAGCAATGCCTCCAAATCATTATCTTCAAATTTTTTTGGCTGACCAGGTCGCTCCTTGTCATCCAAGTCGAAATCACCAGCTTTAAAACGTGCAAACCACTTCTGACACGTTTGCTCAGTTAGAGCATGTTCACTGTACACTTCCACTAAAATACGATGAGCTTCAGCTGCACTTTTGTTCACATTAAAGTAATGAAGCAAAACTCCTCGCAAAAACACTTTATTCGGCACAAATTTTGACATATTCAATAAATTATAAAGTGTTGTTATTTATGATTTGAAAAAAGGTTATGTACGGCAAATGGCGTCCTATGATAGCTGTTTACGATGTATACATTACTGTAGGTAACAACGAAATAGTGTACTACTTGTGCCATCTCTTGTAAAACGCTACGAATTAATTCCAACACCCAATATTTAAACTATATACTATACATATAAGAGCGATAAATTAATTTGGAGGATAAGTTACGTGCCAATAAATTGACAGCGGTTTTTTATATATTTTGGCGATGTTATCGTTATGAGCTGCGTACGTATACTGAAAATTACATAGATAACTAATAACCGTTTTGCCCAAGTCTCCCCTAGAAATGAAATTGATATCTAATTTAAAAATATATATTTATATAATATATATTCTTTATAAATGTTTATAATATAAAGGCCATATTAAAATAAAAGTTGATCCATTATAGTACAAGTTAAAATGAGTATTTTTAGTTTTTATTCATATAGATTCATGCACTTATTTTTTTTTCTATTTTTTTAACGATAGGTATGACACTTATATGCACTATTATCTACCACAAACATTTTTAAAACACATATTACTGGGACACTTACGACCACCGAATTCTTATAAATATGATTTAAAAATAGTGAATTGTTGGTTTTTTGTAAAATAAAAATTGTAAAAAATAGTTTATACTTCGTTTAATTGATTTCACGAATAAAATAATGTTGTTAAAATGTTATAAAAGATAAAAAAATATATTTAATAGGTAGTCTATACATCCCTTATAAAAAAATCCTATAGAAAATCCTGTAGGCATCCTGTAGAAATCCTATAGGAATCTTATAGGATACTCTACAGGCAGCCCTATATGAAATTGTATAGGAAGTTCTATAGGAAATCCTACATGAATTTCGCGCTTTTCCTGTAGGAAATCCTATAGGAAATTCTGTAGGTAATTCTGTAGGAAAAACTGTATAGATAATTACATGGAAAATCCTGCAGGGAATTCTGGAGTATTTTCGTGAAAACATCTTATAGAGGTTTAGCATCTTATTTATCGCTGTGCCATCGATATGGATTCAATCCATATGTGTAATGATACATTAAAACACGTTATCAATTATTGAAACTAACCTCAAATTTTAATTTTTATAAAAATGATTCACTTACTTATACATTTATACTTGTTAGAATTAGACATAAACTGAAAACTGAACTTGAAAACTGAAAACTTGATTTTAGTAATTGTTAGAATTCTCTTTTTAGCAAATTTGTGAATCGCATTTAGCAATTCTCTTGAAGACGTTTCTCTTTTGCAGCTTTTCCCTCGCAAAAAGGGCAAGGCCTTTCTCTTTTTCAATCTTCACCTTATTATAACCTTAAATTCTAATATTTTTGATTTATATAAAAAAACTTGTACTAAAACTTCATAAGTTATCTTAAAAAGATGAAGTATATCCTCAAATTTGAGAGGTACACGCTAATTCATACGAGAAAACGAATTTTAAGAAAAAAAATTAAACAATAGCACTCCAAAATGGGCAAGGCCTTTCCCTTTTTTTCTACAAATCACGCTTTGGCTTATTGTCTCAAGGTGGCGCGTAGGCGCTTCCGTATTAAGGACGTTCTCCGGGTCGATACAGCAATTTTAGTTTTTATATTTTTAAATAATGTTTTATTAATTTGATAATCCAAGAGTAAGTACAAGTAACAAATATATACTTGAAAGAACATAAGACAATTTTTTTCAGACAAATTCAGGCAATAGTCACTATGTTATTGTTACAATTAAAGACAAAAACTTGAATAAGTTCTTTAAATTTTTTTATTTTTTATCCGATCTTAACGAAATAAGGCTTGTTTTGTTCGTTAAGAAATTTCAGGGGGAGTATCGATGGGAAAATTTATGATACGAGTTACCAGTACGGCGCAATATCAATTTATTTAAGAAAAGCAAGTCAAGTTTTCATCAAAACTTTCTTAAACAAATTGATATTGCGCCGTACTGTTAACTCGTATCATAAATTTTCCCATCGATACTCCCCCTGAAATTTCTTAACGAACAAAATAAGCTTTATTTCGTTAAGATCGCGGATAAAAAATAAAAAAATTTAAAGAAGTTATTGAAGTTTTTGTCTTTAATCGTAACAATAGCTTAGTGACTATTGCCTGAATTTGTCTGAAAAAAATTGTCTTATGTTCTTCCAAGTATATATTTGTTACTTGTACTTACTCTTGGATTATCAAATTAATAAAACATTATTTTAAAATATAAAAACTAAAATTACTGTTTCGACCCGGAGAACGTCCTTAAGCCCAGTGAGCTCAGATATCAAAATCAAAGTAATCCTTGTTACATTGACTCTCCGTAAAGAGTCGTTCGAACAGAAAGAAAGAAAGAAGGGATGGTGGGGGCCCCCTCCGTCGCCCCCTACCAGTGAGGTACAGCCTGCCCGGATCACCGTCCAGGAGCCCCTTACGTAGAAATGAATCCACGTAGGAGGAGCCTGGGCGATTCCAGTTACCTCTCCTTAAAGAAGGAAATCAAAAAGAGGAAGTTGTGCGTTACCCTGTGAGGGCATTTCCACACTATCAGAAGTTATAGAGCAAAAACGGTTGTATGGCTGGACTACTATGTGAAGTGTAGAATGGGGAAAAACTTCGCTAGGAGTAAAAACCCATTCGTTCGAACAGTTGAATCTCACGGCTTTACATACCCTCGCGGTTCCAATGTGTTTAGGAGAGTCCCGACTGCTGCGCTGCATAGCGGCATAGTAGCGAACACACGTGAGCGAGGCTCTGGACAAGCAAGCTTCTACTGCATACCGCAGTGCAGATGTTTTCACGAAAATACTCCAGAATTTCCTGCAGAATTTTCCATGTAATTGTCTATAGTTTTTTCTATAGAATTACCTACAGAATTTCCTATAGGATTTCCTATAGGATTTCTACGGAATGCCTACAGGATTTTCTATAGCATTTCCTACAGGGTTTTCTATAGGATATTTTTATAAGGGGCACCCTTGAGTGGGACATGATTTTTGAGATAAATCCTAAAGTGGAACAAAGAAAAGATCAATACTGGGACAATATTAACTTTATGGGTTAATCAAACTTCATCCTAAAAAATTGCCGATAGTGGGACTAGACAATTTAAGGTTCTATTAGATACACTATTTTCAAAGAGCACTGTTTATTATTTTTTTCTTTTAAATTCATAACTTTTGAAATCGAAATAAATCATGCAATTGAATAAATTAAAACTTAAAAATGATTAAAGAATTTTTACTTTTATGATTTAAGTTCATATGTATTAGATTATTAATAGTATTTATTACTGGCTATTTTACCTTACCAATCCGAAATAAATTATGTAATTTTTAAGTAATAGTAGAACTTTTAGATGAATTATATTATTTTTGCAATTATATGATTTTTGGTAAAAATGCTTCCATTTAATTAACACGTTATATGGTTAATTTCAAACATATTATTGCCTGTACCACAGATTACGGTTTACCGTCTCCCTCTAACACGTCACCAACTGCGTAAGAAGCAAACATTTTATAATTATAAATAATTTTACACATTGGTAATCATAATTGTCAGATTGCTAATTTACAGGTCACTTTTCATTCTAAAAAGAAATATCCGTTACGTAAAATCAACCGAGCGAGTGAGGAATGACGCTATAGTTAATTCATTAAATCTCATTTATTCAACAATATCGCTTTCTACCTAAGCATACAATAACTCAAATTTCCAAAGCCGACAGAACGGGGCGCAACAATGGCTCAACAACGAGCGCAAATCCAAAGCAAACAAGGGTTCTCCATCACTTACTCTCTCCTCATCACCCACGCACATATATACACACACCCGTCGCGACGCGCTTTATATACTCGTTAGCACTATATACGCATACATGCATGTTGAAGAGGAATTATGCAAATATATATATCGGCGACGGCGGGCGGGGCGTGCGGACCGCTAACTTTAAGGTCTCTCTTTCTTTTCTCCTCTCTCCACCTCGCCTCGGCCACACGGCGCGCTCGGCTCCTCCAAACGTTAAAACATTATACTTACGCGCGCACCGTCCCCGACGAGGAGAGTCGCGCGCCGCCGCCATCGTCGGGCGACGACAATTTTCGCGCTCCTCAGTCCCGCGTTGACCTTCGAATAGGAGAGACAGTTGGCCGGGGGACGCCCCGTGCAGCAGAGTCTTTTTACTTTTTTTTTCGACGGAAGCAAGTTATCTGCGTCGCGATCGATAATGATCTCGAGGCGCTCGCGAGTGATTTTTGTGCATGTGCGGATTCTTTCGCGAAGCCATAATGACAGCGGCAGATCATGCATAATATGTACGGTGGGTTTGAATTTCCCGCCGCTGGCGCGATGATGATGATCGGGCGACGGAAGATCTCAGACGAGATTCGTGACGATTTCTTGTGATAAAGCGCTGTGTTGCGATTGTGCGCGTTTTTCAATGACTGCTAACGCGTGAACAATCTGGCTAATCGTAATATTCAGTGGCAAAGTGAAAAAGAAATTAATAAGCGACGGTTAGCTATATGTATAAATTGCGGCTGTCGGTCTGCGGTAAAAAAGGACGAAAACCTGTTAGCAAATAACAGTAACCGAAACCGAAACCAGAATACTACTGTTATTTTTGCACAATTAAAACTCGACGCAAGAGCCTCTGGCAAACAATAAGCCTCCCTGCAACTGTGCGCAACTCCAAGAGTGGTGCACAATCATGGTAAACGGCGGCTCGCGGCGCGTTACAGCTGCTGAAGTGTAACCTCGTATACAATTAAATAGAATAACTTGCGCGCGCGCTTCAGTTTCACTGCGTGCGTCGCTGGCGCACCGCTCGACTTTCATTTTGACGCCAATTTATAACTGTTAAAAGGTGTCACACCTACGTCATCGCGCGGGCGCGCCGCATCTTCTTCCTCCTCCTCCTTCTTTCTCTGCGCTTCGCCCCTTTGAAAAGTGAATCTCGCTCTCGTTTTGCGCATCACTGATTCTGCTGCCTATATGTATACACACAAACGGCATCTCTTCACCGATAGTGAAACGCGCGTGCTATCTTCGTGCGCGCCTCGCGACCAGGATCTCGGCAAAAAGTCATAAGGACATAAGGCAGACGCGCGGGAGAAGAAGGAACGAGGAGAGGAGAGAGAGGCGGAGAGACAACGAGTGGTGAATTAACGGGGAACGCGCTCGAGCGGACTGCGCACCATTAACCCAGTTAGCGATCCCGACCCGGATTGCCGGATGCTCCCGCGGAGCGCGGTATACCACGCGGCGGCGGCGGCGGCGAAATGCCAGAGCCGCGCGCGCGCGTCAGCTGATCCCGAAATTCCGCGAGTGAGCGGGTTGATATACTCTCGCTTGTTGAGCGCGAGAAGATTTGTTGGTTCTGTGAAACAATAATAGTTGATGTGGAGCGGTGTTTTTGAACTTGGAGCTTTTATATCGATATTAGCGGATGATTAGAGTTATATAAGTTTGAGAAAAAGGAAAAGTGGTGCCTAATGTTTATGAATCTTGCGGACTCTCAATCACGGTGATCTTAATTATCGAAGAGGATCGAACTGTTACGAGGAAACAGCCAGATGTTAATCTCACTATCAAGGGAGCTCCCTAAGTACCGGCATTGAAGTCAACGAGAAACTCGCGCTCCTATCTAAAAAAAAGTCATCGCACACAGCGGGATAGTATAAGCTTTAATTCACAAGACATTCAAACGCCGAGGAAAGTCCATTATACTTACATATACAACAACAGTTCCTCCATTAAACGTGCGGAGCCGCAAAACAAACCGCATCATCCGATACCTGCCAGCCCAATAATTTCTCAGGCGCATACAAACAGCTGCACAAAAAAAGCTCATTTGGCTTCCGTCGCCTTTGCCGTGTGCATCGCATTAAAAAAAAAAAAAAACACACAATAAGACAAACATCGCGGCCTTCGGCGATATTCGCCACCTCCCCGCTCGCGTCCAGTGAAAATCGCGGCAGTTCGTGCATTGTTTGCTAGCGGCGGTGCATTGGCCGCCGTGGGAGCAAGAGAGAACTGTATAAAGCTCGCTTCACATATATACATCTTCGTCGGCGCCTTCTCACCGGCATTGCGACCAGTACTGTGCACACCGCGAGATAATCGCCACCACGCGAAGAAAGAAGCAAGAGGGACTTGCGATTATATATATATATATATATATATATATATATATATATTTATTACGCACCTAAATACACGCTGGTAAAAACAAAGCATCAAGAGAGAGAGAGAGAAAAAAACCAGGAGGAGGGGTCATGGAGTTCAGAGGCGGGCAATCATGGACGCGCCGGTGGCGAAAAGCGTAGAGAGCGAGAGCGACGAAGAAGAAGAAGAAGAAGAAGAAGGAGGAAGTGGTGGTACAGCAGGACGGTGTGCGGCTATATACAGTGGCGGCGGAAAAAACCGGCGGTGCGCGCTCCTTCCGCCGCAGCGCGCAGAGAGCGCGCCGGCCAGTGTAGAGTAGTATAACACGCGCGCATATATATCGATAGCCGATCTAGCGCGCGAAGGTACTCCGCGCCGCGAGAGTGTAAGTGACAGTCGTCGTCGTCGTCGACGGTGCCGGTCGGGCCCGGCATGCGAGATCTACCAACGCACGTGCGTCCGCGCGCCTGTGTAATTTAGGATATACATACCGTAGAGCAGAATGCGCGCCTGGGGGATGATACTGCTCGTGCTGGGGGTGCTGGAGTCGGCGAGGTACTCCGTCGGCAGGACGATGAGGGAGAGGAGGCAGCTGTACCAGAGACAGCTGGAGGAGGCGCAGCAGCAGCAGCAGCATCTCAAGGCACAGCTGTCGGAGAGGGAGAGAATGGAGACTTTTGTGAGTAGAGTAAAAAAAAAACGGTTGGAACCGAAGGAGTTGCTCAATGGGAGAGAAATGTTAATGACAGGTGTAGAAAATTTTCAATTTGATTTGGTTAACGTGATTTATCGGTCGCTTAACGCGGCAAGAAAGCCGAGGAGAGATATATATTTGCATTAGAATATTGACCATTTCGACACGCGCCTGTGGATTCTAGAAGTTATGCTTGCCTAGGTTGTGAAGGCGAATCGTAAAGAGAATATTTGCGCGCGTGAAATGCGTTATTAATAATGAAGGCGCGAATGATGATGATGATGATTCTGTTTACCTATTGCTTAAACGGTTGACTAATAGTGACAGTTGAAGAAAAACTATACTTATACTCAAGTCCGATCGTCAATCATTAATTGCTATCTGTGATTTACAGTATACAAGTCCTTTGGTTATAGTTATGCAAAACAGTCCAACAAGCTGTACTTAGGATCATTGAAGTATTCGATCTTTTTTTAGAGTGGTTGCTGTTAATTGATCATTTTTTATTTTTTTATGAAAAAGTTAACAAAATCTTCGGTTTAGGTTTGGAAATAGAAACGGTATTCAATTAATACATTTAGAAAGATTTAATAAAATTTAAAGAGCAAACACGCGCATATATATGGGTTACAAAATATAAACAACATTATTATTATTAGTTAATAGTTATATAATTAAATCGACTACTTATAACTAAGTCATGCATATGTTGTAATGTATTTAATTTTAATTTTATTGCCATCGCTATATATCGATACAGTCGTTTTAATTATTTTAATTTACGTCCAAGCGCTGATTAAATATTAGTCGAAAGAAAGTAATATACGTATACATGGGTTTGAGATCTCGAGAGATAATCAGTTATAGCTGCGAAATATGCCAAAATAGATTTACGCGTGCAGTTTGGAATCTTTGTAATATATTAGAACCGTTACAAGCATCTCTCTCTCTCCTTTCGCAGAAATCTACATAATTTAATTCTAAAATGAAGCTGTAAAGTACGGTAGTTTCTTAATTCTCAACTTGACACAAACACAAACGTTTTTGTAGAAATTGATTTTCTATTTACCATGTCACAATCTTCAAAAACACATTCGAATAGCTAATTTTAAAAGCGCATAACGTCTCGTAAAATGCCGAAAAGTAAACTTATTTTTTTATTTTCTCTCATCATTAATGATTAACGTTACAAACGCTACTACAACGAAACAAAGAGCAACAAAAGAGAACAATAAAAGTATATACACTCGAGCTCGAGTCGCACGGCAAATATTTAGATTTTAATTAATGATTCATATAAAATTCAATTGTATTGTAATACCGGCCCGGCCGATGTATTACACAAAAGCATCGCCGCGGCAATCTTTGAATATATACGAAATTTAAAAAGCGGAACTTCAACTTTCGACTTTGCCTTAGCGAAAGTGAAACGATGTGACATTTTGACAACGAGCAACTATAAGAGTGAAAATGTATATAAGATACATATAAAATCTCGCCGGCGCATCCCGATACTTTCCTGCCACGCGCGTATACGTAATCGCTTCGAGTTCGGCGGTCGCTCGGAATATACTCCTGGTTCCACGCAATCAATGAACCCGTCGAATCGTATACTACTTACACAGGCTCGCGCGATTTTTCGCCAAACCTCCGGTAAATTAATTAAAGACGCGCGTGCGTGAGAAGGAATTCCTCATCCGCTTTCGGATATACACGCCCGGTTCAGGCTCACACCCTGGCGCTCGCGCTTCCGGGATTACGACAGCACGCATCTCTCCGCGCGCGGATGTTGTCGGTATATAGATTTAGCTCGTGTGTGTGTGAGTGTGTGTGTATATATATATATATATATAGAAAATATAAATCGCCCGCAAACTATCTGTCGCCTATGTAACCGCGCGTGAACTTTGAACACGTGCGCGCCAGCGTGTGTATGTATATAACGAAATATTCGGTCGCGAGGATAAGTGTTTCGAAACCGAAAGTATAAGTAAGCGTGCAGCGCGAGCGCGAGCGTATATTAGACTCGCCGCATGCACCGGGTCACCGATATATCTCTCTCTCTTTCTCTCGGCGCGGCTTGTGCCAGCGTTGTCCTTTTTGCGGGTATACCTGTATACACACAGGCACCTGTTTGCGCGGCGTATCGGCTAGCCGATCGAAAAATATGGATTTCGAAAATTCGCGTACGTAGAGCCGGACCGCGATCGCGCCACGTATAGGCTAATAGGCCACCTGAAAATATACATACAGATGATATATTACGCAAAATCGGGCGCATGCTGCGTATATATATATGGTGCATGCGGCTATAATATGATACGCGTCAATTACGGTTAGGTGCGCACCGCGCGCTACTATTAGTGGAACACTTCCGTATTTTTAATGGCTGACCTCTGCTCTCCGTGGCGCAGTTGCTCAGGATCCCGTGCATAGAGTGTTTTGCATGCATTTGCATGCAATGGTGCACAACTTGTTGTTTTGGGATCGAAGAGCGATGATTGTTTCAGTTCCTGTGTACTGCTTTTATCTTTTTTTTTTTTAATTTAATTAAGTCGTTAGAGAAAAGTGGAGAAAAGTGACGCTACTTATAGGAGCCTATTATGTGTTTATCGTTTACGATTGTTGCGAAAAGTGACATGACATGTACATGATGATTATGTGTATATAAAACGTCGAATTCATAGTTTAATTTAACCATGATTATTATTTTTTTTAAATAAGTTTATTTTACAACAATCTATTGCTTTTAGTTAGTTTAGGGAGTTAATTATATTGCAAAAAGTTATAGTTTTATATCACAATAAAATTACCCACAATACTCATAAACTTGATGATAAGAAATAAGTCAGTGTAAGAGCATATTAAGACCCGCGCAAAAAAATGAAGACTGGCCAATATATTGCTCGGAATGTGGGCAATATGTGGGATATGTCACTTCCCATACATGGCCGAAATTTCTCCAGATTGCTCTCCGTACTCTTTTCCCATATACGGGGGAACTTTTGGGGACTTGTATATGTATAATGTAGTTCCGAAGCCGCCACTAGGCGGCGCACGCCTGATGGCGTAATACATGGATAAATGGGAACCGTGTGCACTGATAGAAAGAAATATTGGAGCCAAATTCCTGTGAATACACGCAACTAAAATTATTAAAAATATGATGATGTTGTTAATACGTAAGTCAAATTGAATTAAGTAATAAAACTTCAATTGTTTATAAAAAATTTTATCAACTATTCATCGTTTGTCAATATTTTATTTAACGTTTAATTTGCATATCTAATCAATAGTTATTATTTCGTATTAAACAATTTAAAATATCAAAAAGTATTATTAATACTGATAATATTAGTATGATTATTAAAACTTTGAGAATACTATTAATTCTTGTTTATTTATTTGTAAAATCAATTTATTTTTAATAATTTTAGTTTCGTGTATTAACTGTTAAGTCGCAGGAATTTGGCTCAAATATTTCTTTCTATCAGTGCGGATATATAAGGAAGTATGATACACTGATGTGGGTGGGTGGGACCAGTGCTTCGCTTGTATGTGTGTGTGTGTGTGTGTATATACACACACACACACACACACACACACACACACACACACACACAAAATTTGTTGTTAACGAGGAACTGAAAGCAACACTTGTCCAATACATGAGCCATAGGTCATCCCAACTATAGGAAAAAGGTACGGAGCGCAAGATGAAGAAATTTTGGCCATGTATGGGAAGTGACATATCCCATATATTGACCACATTTCGAGCAATATATTGGCTAGTCTTCATTTTTTGCGCGGGTTCACACTTTGTTTGAACTAAATTAAATTAAAGGCGTAGAAGTAATAAATTATTTCAGTCAATTGACGATAACGTATATGACTGAAGTTTATGCACTGAAGTTTACGATAGTACATGATATTACAATTTAATTTCTTTTACATTAATCTTTTAAAGCATGCGAACCTTACCATAAAAAGTATTAATCTTTATTAGAAATAATTATCTTGAAATAAATGAAATTGTTTGTTTATCAATATAAGACACTTCAAAAAAGAAAGTACAACACTTTTTAACACGAAGCACTTTTTCAGCCTTTACTTGAATTATCATGAGTATTTTTCATGCGAACTATCATTGGCATTTCACTTGAAAAAAAAAAAAATAGTAAATAAAAAACAAATATCGACAAACTATATGCGCGCTCGCGTGCATTTCAATGTTGAAAAATGACGTGCATCGAGATAATCCAGGGAGAGCATGCGACATAAGTACAACACGAGCGAGCGAGTAAGCAAGCCCCTGAAAAATTACGTCCACAAATAACCTTTCATGAGCGCATTCTTTCGGCAGCGGAATTCCCCCGTTACAGTTTCACCGAAAAAATCCTCAAATTTATTGAAATCATGTCCCTTTTTCCAGGTCAACAAACGCCCGCGTCTGTATATTCACCTTTTCCAATTACTGTGGCGCCGGCGTCAGAGCTTCTTAATATACAACTTACCTCGTTTTATTAGCCGCGTGCTCGTGCGGAATTTCGCGCGCACTTTCACGCGTACCACTTTTTTTCATTATCTCCACGTGCAAAAATTCTTTTTGCGCATTAACAACCTTCTCGAAAATACTCTCTCTCACTCTCAAAGTCATAATAATGCGCGATTCGTCTCTTTTTAGGTCGACCTTGTGAGATCGACGGGCTATAACGCAGAGGAGCATAGCATCACGACGGACGACGGCTACATCCTGATGCTGCACAGAATGCCGGGCGGACCGAAATCGCCGGTCAGCCCGCGCAAGCCCGTCGTGCTGTTCATTCACGGGCTGCTGGCGGCCTCGGATGTCTGGGTGCTGCGCGGACCCGAGGAGGATCTCGGTGAGCGAGGATTATCTTTTCTTTTCAAGAGCGTTCTTTTCTCTTTTGTCAATCTTTTTGGATTTAAGCCAAGGATTCGTGGTGGAATGCGCGATGCCACAGATTACAATGTGGTTTGAATTTTTTCAGCGTTTATGACGGTGGACGCTGGGTATGACGTTTGGTTGCTGAACACGAGGGGGAATTACTATGCCCGGAGGCACAAGAAGATGGTGCCGAAGGAGGAGAAGTTTTGGCGATTTAGGTGAGATGAATTCACGGACTTTTCTTAAAAATAATACTACACAGTCGAGTAGTATAATTTAGATTTAATAAATCGCAGCTATTGAAATCGGGTACTCTATTTCGTTGAAAATCTTAGAATTGCGTGTTCTGGTACACTGAAATGACAGCATGTAACGTACTTTAACTCATTTTAAAACTGAATTTTTTTTTCTCAAAAAGGATTGCAATTATTGACGATTTTATGTAGATACAAAATTGTATATTTTTGATAATAGAAAACATTTAAAGAAAAAATAAGTTTGAATTTTATATTTTATACGTACTACAGATAATTTAAAAATAATTTTTTATTAAATATTTCAACATAAAAAATTTTTAAATTTGAACTTTCAAATTTTTTTTAAATTTGTAAATAATTTCTTAACAGAAATTGTTAATTATTTTATAGCCCTGCGTGACTTAAGTCCGCACTTAAGATACGCCTTTTCGTGCGGTAAGTAGCCCTTTCTGGCACCGTGTTTATCGTACTCGTTACGCTCGTGCGCTAATCTCACGGTGCGAGAAAGGACTATACTTAAGACACGGAAAGGCGTGTCTTAAGGCAGGCAGTACTATAAAATAACGTACGATACACGTGTCTTAAGTGACACTTGTATCGTAATGTACTATATAACTATAGAAACTATTTCATTGTATCCTTTATCATAAACCGCGGCAGCGCTCCGAAGGCAATTGACGAAGAGTCTGCGGAGTCGCTGCGACCATTATATATGATGAGCAATTTCACATTTCCCTTTTCCATCCCAAAACAATCGAAAAATGTTTTTAGAGACACACCTTCCGCACATGATTTTTTTCTATCTTTATTCTTACTTGAGAAAAATATTGAACAATCAAAAAAGGTCTTATGACACTGTTTTAACCGCACATTAATTTCTCTTATAGAAATTTAACATGAAAAATGGACGAAAAAGGTCACTGATGATTAATCAATATTAAGCTCCCAAAGGTACGCTCAAATAAAAAAATTTAAGTAGAAAAAAGATAAGATAATTTAAGCTAAGAATCGTTAAAGTTGGATGATGTGCAGTTACCCGCATTTGAAAAATGACAAAAAATGATCAAAATCTTAAGAATTACGTAAATTTGCGATAAATTGCTCATTTTTGTATTTTTCCGCGATTTTCAAATGCACGTAACTTTGCACACGAACTTCCGATTTTAACAATTCTTACCTTAAATTAAAGCTCTCTTCTTCTACTTGAATTTTTTTCTTGTAGAAAATTTGTTCGCACCTATGGGATCAGTGAACTTTTTCGTCCATGTTTCCATATTAAATTTCCATAAAAGAAATTGATGTGCGGTTAAAACCGTGTCACCAGACCGTTTTGCTTTTTGATTGTTTAATATTTTTCTCATCTAATCTAAGGTATAAAGATAGAGAAAAATCATATGCAGAAGATGTCGTTCTAAAAAAATTTTGGCAGTATTAGGGCGGAAAAAGGGCAGATCAAATGTCGAAATGCTCATCTACATTAAAATATAAAATATATTGAATTAGCTAATTTTGCAAGTTTTATCTTCTGTAATCAAATATGTGAAATTTGTATCTACCTTGTATTGTAGAGGAATGTTACTTTGCAATAACAACATTTTTTTTAAATTATCCTAAATGTAAAATCAATTAAATAATTTTCTTAGCATATTACATAATTTTATTAAACAAGTAAATTTCCATTGTATATATAATAGTAATTTTAATATTTGATAAAACATACAATGACAAATTGCAATGTAAATTGATTCATCTATAATTTATGGAACCCGCATACTTCAGAGTTAATATTATAATACGCACAATTATCACCTTGGTCTGCAAATCTAAAAATGTCTTGACTTTTTTATCAATTGATACAAAGTTGAAAAAACGTAGTAATTTTTTCTTTTTTGCGCACAAAAAGTGATACCTATTAGTGTTTAGCAGATTAAACTGCATATTCTTATTAAACTACTTGTTTTCGTGTTTTCATTCTATTTTTCACGTGAAAGAAAATGTTAATACACATCTACTGAGAAAGTTCATCATAAAGAGCGCGGAGAAAGTCAATGGAATACAAAGAAAGGTCCATTAATGTATATTAAATAGTAAAAGTTAAGCGATGATGCATTCATGAATATACTTAAACGTCATTAACTGTACTCCCCAGGTATTAAAAAAAAAAAAAAAAAAACGCAAATGAATCACTTTGGAGACTTTCGTTTTCAAAAACATCCCATTGTCAAGTATTTCATTGCAACTGAATCGCCGCGCGACCTTGCTTCTTGCTATAGTTGAACAAAAACAGCCGTGCGTCATCAATTAATTTTTTCCAGCCAATAAAACAACTCGATGCATGTAATTCGAGTACAAATAAATAGCTTTTTATACGTATGTTTGAACCGGAAATGAAACAGTAAATTACCGAGACACTCGTCGACCAAAAAGCTCGCTTTTAGTCCGAAGACCTACTATTTCGTAACCAATCCCGAATTCCACGAATTCCTCCTAACAAGCACCATTTCACCTAACTAGCCTTCTGGAACGTCATCCCTGCCCTCATCCATCATCTCTCTCCCTCTTTTTTCCAGAGATCCATCAATCGAAAATCACACGCGCGGTCATATAGACACAGGGCACGCATCCGTCTACCGGATAAATGTATGTATGTATGTAAGGATAGCTGGCACGAGTCGGGCGTGTACGACACGGCGACGGCGATCGATCACATTCTGGAGGCGACGGGTCAGGAGCGGCTCGCGCTCGTCGGCCACTCGATGGGAACGACGGTCGGCCTGGTGCTGCTCTCGACGAGGCCGGAATACAATGCCAAGGTCAGCGCGATGCTCTCCTTCGCGCCCATCGCCATATTCACCCACCTGCTGCCCGGCCCCGTCAGCACGTTCGTCGTGCGCTACGGCAAGCAGCTCACGGTGAGCTATTGTATATATTATTTTTTCTGGTTTTTCACTTTTGAGAATTTCAGGGAGGTGGGTAACGGGAAATAGGAAAACTGGCCGTAACCATTGGTAAAGGAATTTAGTGCAATGGTATCTGGGTAACGTAAAATGACAAAAGTTAAAATAGTAGAGCTCCAATGTCGTGAAAGCAACATGTGTTGAGAAATTTTTTAATAAATCACTTATCCGTGAAAATAATTTAATACAAACAAAAAGGCGTAAAAAACTCGTCATTGTTATTCTAACTTATCTGACTCTGTAAATGATAAATTTGCAGACAGTTGCTCACACTTCGTGTGCTAATGTCACTCTTTTAACCTGATTTCGAGAATTCCGTCAATTTAGTATGTGCATAGGCTATTTTGATCAAAATTCAAGGTAGCAACGAAATTATTCATAGTAGAATGCTTTTGACATGCTTGTCATGCCAAATGTGTTTTGAAGTTATCTTGATCTACAAACGATCACAATTTGCATAAATGCAATACATTTACTTGAACCGGTAAGATACATATAATATGTATCTTAAAATTTAAAATGTGTGTTTGACTTGTATCCTATCAAAATCATATACTGATTAGCTTATTATATAATCAAAGCATTGTTGACAGTGTCTCATTAGATTATATGATCATCACAATGACGTTGTTAAATTAGGGTCACTACTTCGACTAAAGTCAAACAATGTTTAAAAACTGTCAACATGCAAAACAAATTAACTATTTGAATAAATACTTTTCTTTACTAACAATAATTTTATTTCTAATAATAAGTAGTTTAATGTATTTTTAAACATCAATATTTAGCATATTTAGCTAAGAATTCCAGTTTAAGTACTCAAATTCAATATATTTTAATATTTGCTAAATATTGTATCAGTTAATTGGTTTATAAAATAGTACCTAATTAGGTTTATAAATAACCAAAAGTCTATAATCTTACATTATATTGAGCTGTTTCCACTTTTTTCGGTTCTCCAGTTCTCCAACCGTACGGGTACACAAACTATTTTTTTTTTATGGAGCAATTTTATTGAGCAGTCTTATCTTACATTATATTAAGCCGCTTCAACTTTTTCCGGCTCTCCAGTTCTCCGATTCTTCGTTTCTCCGATGGCCTTGTAGGCACTTAAACTATATTATTTTAACGGAGCAGTTCTCGGGAGAATTTTGGGACAATTTTGAGAAATTAAGTAAAAACTACTTATGATTTTGATTGATTTTGTATTTATTTCAAACAAAATATCTGGCAGACTGAAAAACATAAAAAATATAATATTGATGTGGGAATCTGTCGATCTTCCCGAGGCAGCAGGTGTAAGAAACGAAAACCCTTACAACGTGTGTATGCTTTTTTTGACGTTTCGGTGAGCAATGTCACCCTCATCAGAAACTTTAATAAAAATATAATAATATAATTTTAGAATTTACACTTCAAGAAACATAAAAAATGATTTGTCAATATTATGATAGTTACCAAAGTTAGTTTTCTCACAATGTAATTTTTGTCGATTTTCTCCCCCACCGCTTGACTGCGGGGAGGAGAATTTCAACAGTTCCTCTTACATTGGTTTCGGAACTCGTTCTTTTAAGCCTTTAATATTTATTCAGTTTATATAGGAAATGCTAGAGAACGTATTTCCGAAATCAATGTTTACACTCGGGAAGATCGACAGATTCCCACATCAATATAATCACAATAACCGAGGGATAAATTCATACGATAACACACACCGTGTTATTACATCAATATAAAAAATATAAATATAACCGAGCGAGCGTTAGCGAGTGAGGTGTATCAGTCAGTAAATATATGTATAAGATTATTCAAAATTTAATACAATTAGTAATATTTATCATTATATTAAATTTCAGAAAACATTTAGGACACTAGGAGTTAACGAAATATTTCCTCGCAACCCTAGCTTAGTTGGATTTTACACGACCTTTTGTCAAAAGCCGCATATCGAGCTGCTATGTCAAAAGCTAATGATGAATATCGCTGGATTATTGAAATCAAACCAGTTTGACGCAATCGATATTGTAAGTACATTGTTGTCGAAAAAGGATGAGAGTCAATTGGGGGTTTAGTAATATCGAAATTATGTTTATTTATGATAAACAATTGATTTTACAGTCAAGAATACCAAAACTGTTGAATCATTATCCTCAAGGATCTTCATTGGAGACGCTTCTTCATTATAGGCAAATTATGATAAGCGGTAATTGTCCTCACAAAACGACGATATACATATATTTTAAATATTTAATCAACACACTATTAATATTTATAATTTTTAGGCAAATTTCGCCAGTACGATTTTGGACCAGATGGAAATTATATACGGTACAAGAATGCGACACCTCCGGAATATCCTTTGGAGAAGATCACAGTTCCGACGGTTCTGTACTATGGAATGAATGACGCATATACGACAAAAGAGGTACACGAATTTGGTATCAATTAATCTACTGTATACGTAAAAATGACTAGACTGTCATTAGTATTAGTAATTCGAGTCGAGTCTTTCATCATAAATCGTCGTCCCAACTTGGCCAATGAACGAATATTGCTCCTTCATCTATTGAAATTTCAATGAGCTCAAACGCTGCGAGTTCTATTGAAACGCGTCATTATATTATTGTCAATATTATCCAAACGTAAGCTTTTGTTAATCGAACTAAGAAATCAATGCAAAACTTGATATCTCCGATACTTTCCAAATATTACGATTATATTTTCACCAAATTAAGCTCGGTACCAATCAGATATTCCTTTTCTCACCAATCCATTCTGAAAATTCTATTTCATTTTTTAGGACGTCTTGGCGCTGATGAATCGGCTCCCGAACGCCGAGAGCCGCGCCGTACCTCACGAGCGCTTCAGCCACCTCGACTTTCTCTTCTCGAACTTCACAAAGGGCATATTGTACGAGGACGCGGTGCGCACGCTCAACCGGTTTCACGACAACTACGAGAGTATCAGCCCGGCGAGCCTCGACGAGGCGATCGAGTACGCGAAAGCGTCGCCCGCCACCGTGACAGTGTGACTAAGATGGTTTTGTGATACACTCCTGTCGAAGAACTCTTTGTGTGAGATCTTTTGAAGGAAGCGCATCACATGGTGCTTCAGACGCTTTTTTCGAAATGGTGAAGTGAATTCGGAACTCGTTTGAGAAGTGACTTTTAAGCGACGAATGCTTGGTCTGCCTATGCAGAAGGCAGAATTCATCGTTTGTTTATTTGACTAACTGCGGTGATCCATTTATATGTTAATTATAAGACAACGTTTGCCTCGTCACATCATAGAATTATCAAATGAGGCAATGTTACCATTGTTGGATTAGGCTTTTTTGTTTCTTTCTCGTACAATAAAAAAAGTCACTTTGAATATATAAAATAACTATAATGCGTGCCAAATGCAAGATTAAGACTTTTTCACGCAATGTTGATCGCAACATTGTTTCATCATTCATTATTTCTTGATCGATTGGCTATTTCCAACTATGCTGACTAATTGTTCTGCGCGTTGATCTCTGATATTGCTAGAAACAAACATGCAAATTATACCATTATTATTATATAACAATATGTCAGTAAGCAGAGAAACAAGGTGCACACAAATGCCATTCAAAGCTATCTTACTCCTGAACAAATGCAACCAGTTGCTCATAGGAACATCGCGTGGTGTAGTCCCTTGTAACTAAGTGCACATGCTTACTCTCTAAAGTTGAATTAGTGAAAATGGCTCCACCATTTCAATTAGTAGAAAAAACTTCTAATTTATTAGTGAATATTCACTATTTCATTTAGTAGTTTATTAAAACTACTATTTTGATTAGTAGTTTTTACTAATTTAATTAGTAGTTTTTAAAAAACCACTAATGAAATAGTGAATATTCACTAATAAATTAGTAGTTTTTTCTACTAATTGAAATGGTGGAGCAATTTTCACTAATTCAACTTTAGAGAGTACGTTGGGAGATTTTATGCGAATCGACTTGATTCTTTCGTCTCGCCTCACTCGGGGACTATAAGCAAGGGACTGGATGTGCAGGGTAAAGTGGCACGACTAGTCCACGTTCGTCTCCCCCCCCCCCCCCTCCCACCCCTCTCTCTCTACATACGTGTAAAAGATGCTATTGGCTGTTTGCTGTTAATTGGCAGAAAAAATTATCATCTTTGCTGATTATTCTTTCGTAAAAGATGTATTACATGTGCTATAGTAAGAATATTTTTATAATTTTATCATTTCTATATATCAAAATTGAATATTCACTACACAAAATACACAATACGTGTATGTTCTGTTAATAATTTTAGTAACGTACCCAGTATGATCTACATGCACCTCGTGTTACGTGCATCAATTATTCCAGTCAAATTTTCATCAGCAAAGTGAACTACTTCCAAAAAGGGACAATGGCTTACTTTTATAAAAAAAAATATAAGAAGCAAATATTCATTTGAGAAGCAATCTTTGCAAAAGAGCAGTTGTCATCGTAACCATCTTCTGTCCATTAACAGCAGCCCACGGCACTTACAGACGCCTCGTGAAAATTTATTTAAGCGCCAAGTAATACCTTAAAAAGACACGTATATACATAAAGGAGTAAAGTTGTATACAACATCACCTCGGAATCCACGATTACCGACACTAGTCACGCGTGTGTACGCAAGTTTTATATATATATTTATATATATATTTCCCTCATTCCCGGCGCTGACGTACATTATACGTACGATACTTGCGCGCTAAATGAAATGCACGGAGGCGCGTACTTACACTTGGACTCGTTTCCTGCCTGTGACGCCTGCGACGCTATGATGGGCAAGTGACGCGCGCGGTTTGCGCACAGGTCGCTCGTATACGGAAGAACCATTATTATTATATCATAGTGTACATTCGCCTAGGATAGTCGCTTTAGTGCTTAAGTTAACTGTTGTACATACTTCGCATAGATATTATACGTAATTAGATGACATTTGTGAATCTCGACTACTTTACTGCTAAGACTTTGTTACATTAGTTTATATACAAATAAAATGTCTTGAAAATGAATTATTTTTTGTAGTTACTACTAGAGATGTATTTGCAGTGCTTTTTAATGATGCTAGACTGGATTCTGTCAGTGTTTACGTTATAATTATGGGGTAATCTTGCAATATCGAATATTTATGAATTTTAAATCTCTGTTTTAATTCTCATTCTTGTAAGACATTTATCGATAAATTTTTTTTTTATACGCTGATTAAAAATATACTATCGATTATTCAAGTTATATACAATATGTAAAAAGATGAAAACATTAAAATCATTTCTTTATGTATCCATATCAAGTATATAAAACGAACACGTGTGTATACCGACGCACAGTGGCAAATCTGAGCCCAAAAGTGATCAAAATTCATGTTTTAAGAGAATTTTTGAGATGGAAAGTTTTTCTTTGCGTGGTTTGTTCTTTGTCACCCCGCACCGCGCGCACAGGCTTGCTCGCATGGGGCCCCCACTCTTGTAGTCAGAGCGCGTGTTTATACGGAAGCGGCGCTCGGCTGTGTGTTCCCCCACCGCTCCAGCGTCGTCTGCACGCGCTGCCGTACACCTAAAATTCCATACTTTCAACTACAATATCTTAAAAATGGTGAAGCTAGGATCTCTGAACTTGTAATATGATATTCTAATTATTGATCTTAATAACATATTAGTTTTTCAGACAAACGCTAAATGTATCTTTGAAGTTATAGACTGAATCGATCTTTCGCGCGTGTGCGTCCCATAAGACGCCGTGTTAAAATGCTCAAATTTGACAATTAATATCTCGATAACGGTGAAGCTAGGCTCTATTTTGTGAGGATATCATATAGATAATGATGTCAGGTACATGTGAAAAAAGTTTCAAAGACTTCCTAAATAAACTGAAAATTGGATGAACCCCCTTAAAACGACATAAGTCCTTTTTCTCGCTGGCTTGAGGTCACTATATGCGTCAATTTTTCGTTTCGTTAACTCTTTTTGCCTTTTTATCGATGATGTGCACTAATATTCAAAAATTCATAAGAACTGCTATTTTGATAATTTCCAGCGCTGAAACTTTACGTTAAAAAACCGGAAAAAAATTGAAAGGATTAAAAATATTGAGAAAAACATGTAAAAAAATTTTGAGCAAAAAAAATTTGTTATCTTAAATACACACGCACACACACATACATATATTCAGTAACATCAGTGCACATCATCGATAAAAAGGCAAAAAGAGTTAACGAAACGAAAAACTCCCGCATAGTGACCTCAAGCCTACAAGAAAAAGGACTTATGTCGTTTCAACGGAAAAGGATTATCGTAGGTAATGACCACCCCTATCGAACCGCGCAAAGAAAAACTTTCTATCTCAAAAATTCTTTTAAAACATGAATTTTGATCACTTTTGGCCTTAGATTTGCCACTGTATGACGCCCTGTACAAAGAAAAGCACAACTCAGGCCGATACGAAAACTAGCACCGCTCAAGGTTTCTTACGAAAAGAAGTACGACTCGCTGCGCTCGGACGAAAAGAAACACGACTTGCGGAACCCGGACGAAGAGTAGTACCACTCGTGGAGCTCGGACGAAAAAAAAACACGACTCGCGGAGCTCGGACGAAGAATAGCACGACTTGTGGATCTTGGAGGAAAAAAAACACAGCTCGATAAGTACTTACGAAGACTAACACTATTCATTGCGTTCTTATAAACAGTTCATCTTACAAATGGTAAAAATAAAAAAGTTTGCCATTATATTGGAAATCACCATTATATTGATAAGTGATTCAGTCACGCAAAATAAACTCTGCGAAAGAAACTGTTGAAATTAGATGGTTATGTGTCTCTGCTTGTATGAGCTGTCACCCGTGCAACTAATATAACTAAATCTTGCCAATGCGCATGTTTTTGGTCAAAGTATCTGTATGTAATTTTCATACAGCATTCCTATTTTGAACGGAACCCTACCGAAAGATCTCACGTGAGATCTCACCTCAAAATCTCACGTGAGATTCTGCTCGAGAGGGCAGTAAAAATCTTGCATTAATTAAAAACGAGTATTCCATAACTGAGAACTGCCTAATAGGTAGTTTCACCCCCCAAATGAATTAAAAAATACACCTTTGAAAGCGGTTCAGATAGTTTCACAATTTTTTAAAATTTCTCACGTGAGATCTCACGTGATTTCTCACATGGGATCTCACGTGAGATCTCACGTGAGAAATTTTAGAAAATTGTGAAACTATCTGAACCGCTTTGAAAGGTGTATTTTTGAATTCATTTGGGGGGTAAAACTACCTATTAGGCAGTTCTCAGTTGTGGAATACTCGTTTTTAATTAATGCAAGATTTTTACTGCCCCCTCGAGCAGAATCTCACGTGAGATTTTGAGGTGAGATTTCGTGTGAGATCTCAAGTGATAAATCACGTGAGATTTTTCGGTAGGGAAGCTATTTCCCAAATTTCAACAAAACTGTCACTGCACACTTGCATTATTACACTTATATATACTTGTCAGATATATATCTTCAAATATTATAATACATTTAATTTTCACTTCTAAATAATTAAACACCAAGAAAAAACTTTTTCTACGAGGAAGCAAAATAAACTCTGCGAAAGAAACTGTTGAAATTAGATGGTTATGTGTCTCTGCTTGTATGAGCTGTCAGTCTGTCACCCGTGCAACTGTGTTTACACTGGTATTAGCAGACAAGTTATACATATAGATACAAAAGGGAATATTATAAATATATAGTAAATTGCTGTCAAATTTTGATGGAACTTTACTGGAACAGAAGTGCAAAATTGTCACAAGATTATTCAAAATGCATTTTTTTTCTTATCATTGTGACAATCTAGTATAAATTGTCTGAATTCAGATTGCGGAACGGTTCGGAATGCTGGACTGATACTAGGAACGGGTTGGTACGCTGCCTCGTCTCACGGCGATTGCAGCAAAAAGTTTTTTGCTAATTAATAAAAAATTACTTCGAATTTCGTGTATCTGAAGATATCTTCATAATCGGCAATAAAATTGCAAACGGTTGGTAAAGGTTTTGATTCTTTAAAGTATTTTGTTCGTAAGCAAAAGTAAATTTTAAGTATACTCGTAAGCAAAAGAGATTATAATTTTTTGCAAAATAAGGAAGCTTTCCGCAATTTTTTCGACAACATTTGCAAACCTTACTCATCATTCCGCTATTATTAGCATTTTTTTTAGCTTCATTTTTTAAGTTTACTCGGGTACTTCACGGAGCTTAGGCTTGCGCCTCGCTGGGAGTAGCGATAGCGTGTGGGAGAACTACGTCACAGCGTAGGCGACGAGGAGAGGGAGCGCGCACGTACGTGTGCGTTGGAGCGCTCGCATACGAACTCAGTGTCGCACGCATATACGCTTTGTATGCTGCCGCATGCCCCGCGTACACGAGAGACTGGTAGGTTGCCGATAGCGCAGGGGCTCGGTCAGGGTCGTCGCAGGGTCAGATATTTTCTTATTGCTATCAGTTAAATAGTTAATGTTATTATTCTTTTTACGATTTTTTCCAATTTTTTGATTTATCACATTCCATATCCTCTTGGGTCTATTCACGCTAGATTCTATTTGTTTTTTATCATACAATTCCTTCGCTTTATTTATAATATTCTTTAGGATATTGGTAAAATTCTTATATTCTTCTCTTTTCCTATTATTATAAGGATCTTTTTTCCATAATTTATACAGTTTTTCTTTGGTAGTACAAGATTTTATAATTGCCTTAGATATCCAATTATTCCTAGGTCTCATCTTCTTATTTTTGTTAGTTTTTATTTTATAATCAGCTTTGCATAGACACATTTTTATTTTATCAATAAGGTTATTTAAAGCTACATTTGGATCATTTATTAGTGACAATTCAAATGGTGAAAATGGTCAGTAAATGGTATACGAAGTTTAAAAGTTCTATAGGCTATTTTATCTAATTTAATAAAAATATTGTCTATGCAAGTTCCTGAAATGCCTGTTTTATCTAATGGTCTGGTAATATTACAAAAGCCTGGGCAATAACCATGCTCCAAGAGTATATGTAAAAATTCTTGATTAAGTTTATTTTGATTTGAAATGTGAAAGTTAAAATCTCCCATAATTAGATTATTTTTAAACTCGCTGTTATGCTCTATTAATTTTTTGAGGTTTAAGAAGAATTCTGTTTTTGTTATATTATGTGATCTATATAGCGCAGATAATAATATTTCTCTATTGTTTTCTATTGCAATTATAGAATTTATTATTTTAAGATTATTAATATTTATAACTTCCGTCATTTCAGTAATGTAGTCGCTTATGTAAACCACCAGACCATCATTTTGATTAATATAACTTTTGTTATAGTACATTTTGTACCCAGTTATATTAAAAGATTCAGGGTGCACAAGTTTCCATGTCTCACTGCAAACAATTATGCATGGCTTTATCACAAGGCTTTTTAGAAAAGCAAGTAAATTGTTAAAATTCGCATTCAGGCCTCTTATATATTTACATTTAAAATTACTTCCTTTTCTAAACCCATGCATTTGTTTAGTTCACCTATGTCGTCGCAATTATAGTCTCTATTAAGTATATCATTTTGTATATCCGCAAATTTATACTACTATCCATTTCGTATTGCTAATTGTTGTTGTTGTCTCCGTGTTTTGGCTCATTAGTGATGGTATCTCCGCGTTACGAGACTGTTGCGAAACTCTCGAGTCAACACTTGCTATTCTCTCCTTGTCGGTGCCTTCTGCTGGATATGTAGACTTTCTACTTTACCTAGGTATCTAGGGTAAGTAGGATGCGTTGGGTAGTCCGTTATTTCAATGTACTTCTTTATTTTAGATTTTAGTATTTCACATAGTTCACTGTGAATTGCACTATGGTTAATGTTATATTTGGTATTGTACTTCGCATTACTATCAGTGATACGACGTGACTGTGACCAAAGTCATGAGACGGTCACAGGACCGTCTCAAGACTCATGAATATATGACGAAAAACACCAAAAATGACGGACGAGCAAACCTAATTTTTCGCGCGGGAATAGAGTCATTCGCTCGTTACGCCCTCTTTTTACATTGCAAACTCGCGGAACACGTGCATCGTGATTCGTGTCTCGCGGTACATGCATCTATTCACGTCATAGGTAATTAGGTATATTAGTTGGATTTGCAAGTTGCAGTTTACCGAAAAAATTAGAGATTAACACTTGCTTTCTTCGTAAGTATTTATGTAATAAAACGTATGATTTATGTAAAACGTTATAACATAAACTTATAACATGCCAAAACAATCGATATCGAATTTGAAGTTAGATTACTAAATTTTTATCGTACAGTTTAGTGAACAGTATGAAACAAAAAAAATCGTTGCGAAGAATTTTACAATGCTTCCAAAGCACCCATCTCAAAAAATGGACATGTATCAATGCAACTATTGCACTAAAGCATACGCAAAGCATACTACGAGAATGATAGAACATTTGTTAACTTGTAGAGGAGCGCCACAAGAATTGAAAACTATAATACAAGAAAAGACTAAGAAAAATACAACGGAACAAAAGCGTAATGTTAGTCATGTGGAAAAACGGAAAAGAGTAAATCATTCAAGCGATAGTAGTTTAAATGATGATACTGCTGATCAGTCAACTGCAGAAATTGACAAAAAGGACTTTACTAGTGCTGAAAATGTAAAATGGATGAGTGGAACTCCTATTCAAATAAAAAGTTTTATGGATAAAATGCCACACAAAGATCAAATTCAAGCTGATGAGGAGTTATTAGCACGAGCTATCTATGCATCAGGTACTATTTTGTTAATATTTACTTTCACAAAAAATTAAAAAAATACTTTATTATTAAATATGTTAGTTAACTTTTCTTTTACTAAGAAAATATTTTGTATTTCCTTGTGTACGTTTCAGGTACTCCTCTAGCAATTCTCGAGAATGGGGAGTGGTTAAGGCTTTTCACTTTCCTCAGGCCGACTTTTAAAGTCCCATCAAGGCACGATGTCTCAAATAAATTGTTAGATAAAACTTATGATTACATAAAAGAAGTGGGGGATAAGAAAATCACGAAGTCAAGTGCAATAATAGCCCTTCAGTTTGATGGGTTTTCTAATATTAGAAACGAAGGCATTGTCAATATTACAGCATCTACTCCGGATCCAGTTTTACTGAAGAGTATTGACACCAAAACTAATGCACAAAATGCTGATTATTATGCGGAGATTATTGGAAATACTATTGATGAGATTGGTCCAGAAAAAGTAATGGGTTTAATTACTGACAACGCATCCGTTTGTAAGAAGACTTGGACTATAATTGAGAAGAAGTATGCTGATTATGATATTTCATGCTACGGCTGTGCTGCACACGTTTTAAACTTGTTTGTAAAAGATATTTGTGCTCAACCTGCAGCTGATGAAATTTTAAAAGATGCGATTGCTATTTCCGAGCAAATTAAGAAATCTCACTTGCTTCTTGCACAATTCGTGGCAATACAAAAGTCAGCATTAACAGAAAACAATACAGTCACGTTGAAGTTACCAGCAAAAACAAGATGGAAGTCTTCACTGTTTTGTTTAGAAAGTGTTTCCATTGTGAGAGTGTGTATTGCAGGGGAGTTGTAGCGATAGTTGAAGCGTGCGAGTAATTAGTTTAATAACTTACATTTCTCCTCATTTATATATCTTGCTTTATATTATTATCAAGGAGCGCGGGAGCGCTCCGAAGGCAAGTATAGAAGAAGCCTAAAGGAGCGACCCGTGCTACATATACATTGAAATGGGTGTACGAAAATTATAAATACATACACACACACACACACACACACACACACACACACACACACACACACACACACACATATATATATATATATGAAACGCTAGTTATGCAGAGACTTTCCGGAACTTAAATAGACTTATGCAGACAGAGACGGACTTATGCAGACGTCAGCATAAATAGAAGGATTATTTCTTTAGTCACGCACAACTTATGCTGACACGTGTATAAACGGTATTACACTTGTGCAGACAGATCACGTGGCCTTATACATTGCTGTCAGTATAAATCTAAGTTCATATGATTATATATATGAGAGACATAAAAGTTAAAAGTTCCAGAGATTTTTCCATATGCATGTAAGTATTCTGTAATTTCTCGATTGCATTTAAAAACCGGGGAAACAGGGCAACCGTTCAGATCATAATATTATCAGGTAAATATTTCCCTCATCTCTTTTTCATTGTTTTTTTGTTACAAAATTAGAGTTAAGTACGAAGCTTTTAATAATAGTAATTTATTAAATACCGCTGCCAACAAATTGGGACATTGCTTGTAAATATTACTATGGGCATATTCTCTATGGAATAATATTTCAGCTAAAACTGTAATATTAAGAATTTTTCGCTAAAAAATATTGTGTTAGTTACATTATTTGAAAGTATAAGTCGTCGCTTCCCGGTTAAAAGGCGTTATTTAAAAATCGGCCTGGAAAAGGCGTTATTTGGAAATCGACCTGAAGAAGGCGTTATCTTGTAATCAATCTGAAAAAGGCGTTATCTAGAAATCGTCCTGAAAAAGACGTTATCTAGAAATCGGCCTGAAAAAGGCGTTATCTCGGAATGAACCTGAAGAAGGCGTTATCTCGCGCGTAAATTTTTTTTACTCTAATTTAAGTTGGCAACACTGTCAATATTTTCTTTATTTAATTTCAGAAATATGTTATATGATAATAGTGTACAATTTTGTAAGTTAACTATACAAATGCGGGGTGATAGTAAAATTAATATTTGTTTTTTTTTTTATTTACGATTTTTTTATACAATACTATATTGATTTTATAATAAATATATAATAAATATTTGTAATAACCAATATTATATAATTTTTTTTAAACACACCTCCCAAACAGATTTTTTCTACTACTTCTTTATACCATAAAGGAACGGAAAGTACTCGTGTACAATCCAAAACGACATCCCTTTTCTCGACATTGGGAATAAGAAAAGGCTTTTTCTTAATTCCAGAAACAAATGCTAAAAATTGCACTTTTTCAAATGCTAACCATTTCCCTTAAAAGTTACGTGAGTTTGAAGGTATGTTTAAGATACACCAAAAATGTTAAAAAGCGGTAAAAGCAATATCTCCAAACTCATGTAACTTTTAAGCACGTGTAAATTACCGTACGAGCCGAAGGCGAGGCTGGCAAACATGTGCTTTGGATGGCCCTCTTTATCCCTGTGTTGCGTATATTATTTTTCACCATACCCGGGCCAATCGAGCGTCAATCTTCGCGCGTGCATAATTTCCTTCTTTATACACGCATAGCGTACACACTATTTTTCCTCACAAGTTACGGAATTACATTACGCAACGAGTGCGCAAAATAGGTCATTCCCGCACGAGTCGAGTTTGTCGCGCGAGCACAGCACGGGCGATATATAAAAGAGACGAGTGCGGGTGATCTATTGCGCACGTATGACGTATACTATTTCTCTTAACGAGCTGCGTAGAGTTCGATTTTGCACACTTATAGTTCTGAAATAATTATTTTCGATGCAAGTGCGAAAAAGTGATTTTATCCTCGTGTGGACGTTTGCGCCCTAGCGAAGCGGGGGGGAAAAGGCCATACAAGGACAAAATTACTTTCTCACTCGTGTATTGAACACTATTTTTTGACACGACGCGTGAGAAGCTTGATTTAGGGCATGCTTTTTTATTAGAGCGTGTACGAAATGGAGCGTTACGCACGGAGTTTTAAAAAGTTCGTTTCCGAACGGCAACGCGTTCGTAATAGTATATTACACAACAAGGGAGGTAAAGAGTTGGCCAGTCCAGAGCAGGTGTAAATTGCCAGGTGAGCCGAAGGCGAGGGTGGCAAACACGTGCTCTGGGGTGGCCCTCTTTATCCCCATGTTGTGTATACGATTTTTCATCATACCCGAGCCGAAAATACCACATTCGCGTTTCAGAGCCGGGAGCGAAAGTGGTACTTTCAGCCAGGGTATGGTGAAAAAACGAACTTACCGCACGCCGTGGGGTGTATATTTCTTTACACTTTGTTTATTGGAATAATTATATTAATAAAATTGGGAATAAGAAAAGGTTTTTTTCTTAATTCCAGAAGCAAATGCTAAAAATTACCCTTTTTCAAATGCTAGCCAATTCGGCAGGAAAAATAATACAAAAATAAAAAAAAGAGATTTAAACTCGAATTAAACTAGAAAGCGAGATCTTTAATTTGCTTTTTATTATTCCTTTAAAAGTTACGTGAGTTTGAAGATATGTTTAAGATACACCAAAAATGTTAAAAAGCGGTAAAAGCGATATCTCCAAACTCATATAACTTTACAAGAAATTAACATTTTATTTTTACAAAAAAGTAAATGAAAGCTCTTGCTATGTAGTTTAATTATCTTTTTTGCCTTAAAAACAAGAGCTACTTTTTTGTAGATTTACTCATATATATATATATATATATATATATATATATATATATATATATATATATATATATATATATATATATATATATATATATATATATATATATATATATATATATATATATATGTGTGTGTGTGTGTGTGTGTGTGTGTGTGTGTGGGCGTGCGTGCGTGTGCGTGTGTGTGTGTGTGTTCGGGTGTGTGTCTGTGTGTATTATAAAATCAATATAGTATTGTATAAAAAAATCGTTAATAAAAAAAAAACAAATATTAATTTTACTATCGCCCCGCATGTGTATAGTTAACTTAAAAAATTGTACACTATTATCATATAACATATTTCTGAAATTAAATAAAGAAAATATTGACAGTGTTGCCAACTTAAATTAGAGTAAAAAAAATTTACGCGCGAGATAACGCCTTCTTCAGGTTCATTCCGAAATAACGCCTTTTTCAGGCCGATTTCTAGATAACGTCTTTTTCAGGACGATTTCTAGATAACGCCTTTTTCAGATTGATTACAAGATAACGCCTTCTTCAGGTCGATTTCCAAATAACGCTTTTTTCAGGCCGATTTTTAAATAACGCCTTTTAAGGGGGTTAGTGCGATATTGGCTTTTCTTAAGAATTTCTTGAAACTTGCAGGGTAGACTCATATTACTATTATACGCAGTATCTGTAAATTTCAGAAAGCCTAGCTTCCCCGTTTGTGAGATATAAGCTCCCAAAGTTACGAAATTTAACACGGTGTCTTATGGGACCGTCGTCATGAAATGTAAAAAAATGAACGTTTTCGTCAATAACTTGGAAAGTTTTCTTAAGACTTGAAAGAAAAAGAGATATGTTACTAAGAACAATACTTTGAATGTCCTCTGCAAATTTCAGGAAGCCTAGCTTCACCGTTTTCGAGATACAGTTGTTTAAAGTACGTAGCCTCAGGGTAGACGACGCCGCGCGTGTCCTTGTGTGCGTGTAAACAAACGAAGGCTCGCTGCGTATGTGTCTACACAGACGTAGCGCTTCTATGTGTATGTACACACAGATGAAGCGGCGCTATGTGTGCGTGGACAGTCTCTCGTGAAATTTTGAGAGTGGGCAGACTCGAGAGAGCGTGAGGCGTACGGCGTTCGACCAGCTGTACTTTTGGCTTGTATGTTACCGCACTAACCCCCTTAACCGGGAAGCGACGAAGTATATCACAAGGTGGCACAGAAATAATATTATTATTATTTTAACTTTTTTCGATGTGTTGAAGGTCCAAGATTACAAATATGACCATTTTAGAATACAAGTACTTTAGAAAGATAATAAAATTCTTTTCTCATCTAGTCACACAAATTTTCAATTTTATATTTACAACTTTAAATTGATATTTTATCTATGGCCAACAAGTATATCTTGAGTAATTTTTAAATTTATTTATATCTCTAAAAAAATCTTTTTACAAAAGTAGAATGTTTGCAATTACGAGTTTGTTTTCATGTCTCATGAAATTGTTAAAACTGTGTTAAAATAGTTTTTTATTAAGATTTTTCTAATACTTTATTATCTTCATTTTGAAAATTAATCTCTACGAAAATCACTCTACTCTATAATCAAATAAAATGAAGTAAATCAAACAAAAGAAAGTATTGAAATCAGCTTATAAATCGTCAACTGAGGGTAAGTGTATTCAAGTGAAATAAATAAATCTTAATCAAAGATTTATCTTAAACAATGCTCAAGATCTTTAGTCTCACAAAATAATCATACGTACTTGGCTTCTATAAATATTACCTACATCCAGTGGTTGAAAACAAAAAAAAAGTAGTTGAAAACACACAAAGTGATAAAAATCAATATTAATTAAAACGATATCCCAAGTGTTTTTTATGCATGATATGACATGACAAACTGTGTACTATTTATGAAAACCCAATGAATAGTGCTAATCTTCGTAAGTACTTACTGAGCTGTGTATTTTTTCTCCCGAGCCCCGCGAGTCGTGCTACTCTTCGTCCGGGCTCCGCGAGTCGTGCTTTTTTCGTCCGAGTTCCGCTGTGCTAGTCTTCGTCGAGTTCTTCTTCATTGATTCTTGCAAGTACATGCAAACATTACTTGGTACAAAGTAGATATTATATTCGACATCCGATATTACAAGACATCTTTTAAGGTATTAGTGTATTTACGATAATTCAATTTTAAGGTGACAATATATTTTTTAAAATATTGCGTAATACAATGTTTAATCATTAACCAAGATTAAGTACAATACAGTACAAATAATATACTTATTAAATTAAATCAAATGTGTCACAGTTTGTCATTTGATTATCGTAATATAGATATTTAAAAATAGTACAGAGACTAGTAATATTTTAATAGTTAAATGTATATATTACTATTTAATAGAATTATATTCCGATAAATTACAGTTTTTAGCGATAACCTTCATCAAAGACGATGCGGGATGCAACATTTAGTTGCGAAATAATTGCACCTGCATTACGGACTAAATAGAATCACACGTACAAAGAATATTTCATTTTGCAATTTTGAAGTAAAGCGTAATTTTTCATTAAGTTAATTCACTTTGCTTATTTCGTTATCAATTGAGTAATAAATTTACTAGTACATGGCATAAATTTGATGGTACAAAAATTAAAATAATTTATTACCTCTATACATTTGAGTGAGGCTTGTCTATTAAAACATCAATCAACAAAAGTGATAGTACATTTCGAACCGTATTTTATACCACGAGAATCGAATAATCACATTGAAGTTGTGATTTTGAGGTTAGAGTGGTATACAGATATTTATAGCTTATAATGAAATTTGTCATTTATAATGAAAATATAGTTGAAAAAATTAAAATTTTAGGAGAGAAAATCCACTATTTTTGAGAAATTTTTTCCCGTGTATGTTTTTGAACAGTTTTATATCAAGAAGACTGATCAATTTCTACGAAACAGAGCTTATTGTCTTTGTTTTAAAAATAAACTTCAAAAAAACGATTTTTTTTATTTATTGATTTTCTTTTGCTTTATGCTTCAAATTTCATTTCGATTTAAAATTTATCAATGTTTTTATATGGTAAATGTAGTAGCAATATTTTTTAATTCTCTAAAATGACTTCCCTGGTTAAAATTCCCGTTAAGGTTCGGAATGAATCGGAACGGGTTTTTTTCCGATCCTTTCAGATCCATTAAGGTGATACGATACCCTGATTTCAATATTTTTTAAATTAATATTCAAACGTTTATTTGGAAAAAGACGACTGTCAGGCGCTCCGGACACGTAAACACTATATTTAGAAAATTTTTTGAGCGATTCTATTAGTATTTTCGTTAGCTGTGCTCGTTTTAAAAGTAGGTTAATTGCAGATTCTTACTTACCGACAGTACGGTTTTTATTTAATTAAATAAACTCTGATCATTTTTTGGAAAAACACGTTTGTCAGGCGCTCCGTATATGTAAATACTATACTCAGAATTTTTTGTGGATGATTCTATTGGTATTTTCATGAGATGTACTCTTTTTAAAATTATGTCGGTATATATATAACATCACCTTAAGAACGCTTCCGAACCTATGTGGAGTGGAATATCCGGAAAATTGTGAACCTTTCCGAACCTTGTTAAAAATAGATTTTTACTTTCAGTGCTATGAATCACCAAATTACGAAAGTCTTTTGTCTACAATGATTTTTTCAACGATTTATTTATGTATTTAAAAAATTGTAAACTTACCGATCCATCAAGTTCCTTTCCGAAATGTTTAAGATGAAAATAATGTCAATATACTCTTTAGAATAACGAAGGTGTGAATGAAATACGTTGATTAGAGTAAGAATAAACAATTTATAGATTTTCTGAACCTTTCCGGTTTCATGCGAACCTTGAAAAATTAACCTATAATGTGATCCTTAACGATCTTTTATGAAATTTTATCTATTATTATAAAGATAGAAGAGATGCTGATAAAAAAATAAAATACATAAAAATGCACAAGGAATCATTGAGAAAGCAAGTATAGCATAATACCAGTTTGTTAGATTTTTTTAAACCTTTATGAACCATTACGAAAGTTTCTGGATTGTCATGAACTGTTACAAACTATACCGAAATCGATCGAATATCAATAAACTTTTTCCCTTTGTCATAATATATAATTAATTCTAACAATATTATCGTTTATATATAAAATGATAATAAGACATGAAGTATTTTTTTTATTTAAAACTTTATTATTCAACTTCAAAATTATTTGGCATAACACCAACATACTTTACGATTCTTAATAAATATTGGAATAAATATTAATAATCTTATGCATTTGTTCCGAACGATTTCACGGTTACTAATAGCCAGAAACTTGATGGTACACCAAAATCCTGAATTGATCGTAATGATTCATTATACTTCAACAAGGTTCGGAACTTACTAATAGCCAGAAACATGATGGTTCACCAAAGTCCTGAATTGATTGTAATGATTCATTATACTTCAACAAAGTTCGGAACGAACCAACCAATCCTGAATAAATATACCAAATTATATTGTAACAAATCTTAATAGATCGGAAAGGTTCTAAAGACATCATCAAAATTCATTACAGTTTACTTCCATATCATACAAGTATCGAAATTATAACTCTGATGCCAACATCCGTTTTAGAGTAATGGCTATAAGGCGCTGGACTAGTAAGCTGAGGACCCAGGTTCGAATCCCGATGACATCGAACATTTTTTAATTTCTTTATTTACAATTTCAGGCTTTCTATAATTTAATGTTCTTATAAATTATGTTATAAATTAAAAATAATTAATTTCAATTACAATATATCAATTATTAATAAACATTTAAATAAACATCAAATTGGGCATAACATTAATATTTTTGCTTCCTCATAGAGGAAGCTTTGTATTTTTTCTGTATCCCTAATATTATTTGTTAACAACTATTACTTAGTAATACATAATTATTTATGATTTATTATTTATTAATAAATAATCGTTATTAATATCAATATAAATTTAATTTAAACAAATAACGATTTTTTTTCGTGAGAAATTAATTAACAACACTAAATAAATGTTCATGTAGGTTTCCCTATACGGGGTTTATTTCATGACAGTTCCAAACGGTTCCACGGTTAATAATAGCCAGAAACATGATGGTTCATTAAAGTCCTGAATTGATCGTAATAATTCATTATACTTCAACAAGGTTCGGAAAGAATCAACCAATCCTGAATAAATGTACCAAATTATTTCGTAACAAATCTTAATAGATCGGAAAGGTCCTAAGAGATCATCAACATTCTTAACAGTTTACCTCCATGACAGTTCGGAAGAGTTCGGAAGAAATTGGTTCCAAAAACCGGAAAGGATCGGAAAGGTTCCTTAGATCCGGACTTTTCCGAATCTTAAAGAATATTTTTACCAGGGTTGAAATGAATTCTTACATATATTTTCTTTTTAAAAAAATAAAATATTTATTGTCTGTCATTTCTTGCTGTGAAAAGCGGAAAAATTTTTGTATGTTTCTGCAAGCATGTTTAGAAAAAACTGCTAACCAGATATCAAAATAAGGATAGTACATCATCTACCAAAGAAAAAATTAAGGACGTCGTAGAGTGATATTGACTTCGCACTGAAGCCAAATTGTAAAAAGAGCTTTTCTAGTCTTCGTCGTCAGCTTTAGTTAATTTGGCCAACTTAACCCAAAAAAGTTTCTATGTTTTTCTTTCAAGGCAACATCGAAAAGATACTAGTGATATTGAGCACATTTAGTGTTTACACAGAGCCCCTACACAGGACTTTTATAGCACTGCTAAATTCTACACAAATAATATTAAGAAAAAATATACACATGTATAGTCTACACTGAGATAGTTTACACGATTAGCAGATTTGACAAAACGCACATTTTCTAGCTAGTAATCTTCCCGAATTATTATTAACGAAACTATTTATTGAATCTACAAAAGGCTTTTAAAATTCAAGGTGTTATTTAAATTTTTTTTGTAGAAAAACGGCGTTTTCGTTATCAAACAATAACCGAAGAGAAAATCAACAACACACAATTAGTTTCCTTTTCGAAGTTATTAAAATTTTTCAAGATTTTTTGTAACTTACGTTCGGTTTAAACGCGCGTGAAAGTTTATTTTGTTCGTTTTTTAAGGTGATTTAAGATAACATAAAATGTTTTTAAATTTTAGATTTAATTGGTTTAAATAGTCTTTACGCGCGCGAAAGTTTATTTTGTTCATTTTTCAAGGTGATTTCAGATAAAATAAAATGTTTTTAATTTTTAGATTTAATTTTAAAATTTTGTTAAAAGTATTTATTTTTTATAATTCCGACAATTACGATTACTATGATAGTGTAACGAAATCACAAATATTATGGTATTTTTATTATTATAAACCACCTGTAATTTTATTTGGTCTAGTTTCGGTATTAGCAATGCGAGCGTAATAATTTGTATTTACATTTGTGTTTTTCATAAGTTTGCTGTAAAACGATTGCAGCGCATCTGTGAGTTCATTGCATGCGTACTACTCGCGCGCCGGTGAGATTTCAGTGTTAGCTCAGCAACCCATGAGCAAAGATGTCCGTTTCTACAGTCATTAATAAAAGTTCAAGTATTTTTAATTATCACTCTTGTCTTTATTTAAGTAGCTTGGTTCAGCCTGTGTCATATTACGTTGCAACAGATAGATCATAAAAGTTAAATTTAAGGTAGTTGTGTCAAAAAACGAGTTTCTTAGGAACCTTTTGAAACTTCGAGCACACGTTCGTCGTGCCGATTTTGAGATATTCAATATCAAAGTTGGGCATTTTAACATGGGAAGCATAGGAGCAACCATCGGAAAAACAGCATTTAAATTCATTGTTGGAAAACGTTTCTTAAGATCATAAGAAAAAACTAACCTATTATTTATCATTATGGTTAAAAGCTTGTCACCAAAATTCAGAGATATGACACGTGTAGTTTTCGAGAAAAGCTATTGTAAAGGTCGTATAAGTATGGAATATTTGAGCTAAGACAGATTCGAGAGAGGAAAACATACAAAAAAATGCGTTTTTCAAGTAACTGTATGTTTGCGTATTATTTATAGGCATTTACTGTACACTCACATTCTTCTATACACACATGTGCTACTCTGATTTTTTTAGACTATGATGCATTAACTATTGTAGTGAGCACCCTGCGTCATTCTAGACCGTACCCTAAAGTCACAACTACCTTAAAGAAGCTAAATTCCCGCATGAATTGACAGCAATTTTTCTTTTATGCTACTAATCACAGTAGTATTCAAATATTAATATGGAATTGATAAAATTTACAAACTTTGCTACACATCAATCAGTACTTTTCAAAAATACATTTGATAAGCGCCATCCGTAATATATAAGTTTATCGTTGCCATATTTAGATACTTTAAAAACCATTTGTGTTTGGGTTTTCGCGACCTACACACGTTATGTTCTCCTTACACACTCTCGCGTTTGTTTATATTGTCGCGTCTCTATCGGCTCAGGCGATTTTTAAGAGCCAATCAGAGTGCTCGCGCGACTAAGGGGAGAGAATCGCTACTTCCCCCCGCGAACGCAACAGTCAGTCTCCGAGCGGCGAGCGTAGCTACAACATCGACTCCCCCGCCTCGTCTATTTCTCCAATAAAGCACCCAGTTCAATTATACAGCAAACCGAGAGTATAATTTCACTAGCGGACCTACCCACCATCCAAGATCCACCACGCAAACCCGCTACAATTTGTAAACAAAACGTAACAGGCTTAGTGAATATCGAACAAACTGATCTTTTGATTTATTTTTTATTGACTATCTAAAGCATCGAATACTGACTCGTGATAGTAGAGTTTGCATTTCAATTGAAATATCTATAACCGTGGTTTCAGTTTTAACAAGTGAATTCTGATTTAAATTTGTAGACATCATTTTATAATATTACTGTTATAAATTTAAAATTTGAAAAGTATCATCTCTACCATTCAATATATTTAACAGAAGCACATTTATGTCAATAGACTTAATTAAAATTCATTGCAATATTCGATATAAGAATTTTTAATCTTGTCATTGAATGAATAAAAAAGTGGCTGTTCATAAATCTTTGACCCTCACATTCATCATTTTTATTCTTTACAAATGATATTTGCAGTTTGCCTAAATCATTTTAATGATACGTTTTAATCACATAAAATTATTAAAATGTAAATTTTTCTTCATAAGATAGTTATTTTCGTACATTTCTTAATTATATTAAAACTCGATGTAATTAATGATAATAATCATAGTTGGATGACCCCTACAGATTGATAATGTAGTAAAAATATTTTGTGGTAAAAAAAATAATTGCTAGGGTTTGTAACTCATACTGATTTACGAAATTGTCACTTTTTATAATCTATAGCAGGCTATTTAGATGTAATTTATCAGCAGAAATTTGAAAAGTGCTAACGTATTTAGAAAAGTAAAAAAACGTTTGTTGATATGTTATAATTCAAGATTATTTTATTTTACAAATGAGATGCTTACGTTAAAATAACTGAATGAAGATTTTTTTCACGATTAATATTATTGTCCCATTGTTTTATTTAGGACTAGGAAAGCATACACCGTGAATATATACTATAGACTACTTGGATACTTAAAGGTGAAATTATGTTAAATACTTAATAAAATACAAATTATACACTTGAATACTCTAAGGGGGTTGGCTATATTTTCCTATGTATAATACTAAATAAATATTGTTTTATTGCAATGTAATGAATGATGCATATTTTATGTTCACTCTATTATTTTAAAGTATACTTAGTTATAATAATTACCAGAAAGTCCGTTGTGATTACAAAATCAGCGACGTTGTAAGCAGCACAAAAGAATACATAATTAGCAGAACTATTGTACTTGTAATTTAAATTTAAACTTGTACTTACCAAGCATAGAAAGTTTTCTTTTTACTCATTTTTATCATGGTATTTTGAGTACGAGTTAAAAGTACTATAAAACATGTTAAAATTATCCGTTATTATACTATATACTGATCCTTTAAATAACTTCAAAGCTCAACCATTATATTTTAGTATAGTATAAACGAGACCGAAAATTTATAATTCTTATGTTTCTCTAAAAAGCTAAGATGATTATAAGCTTCTTCTTTACATTACTTTCATTCACACATGCTACCTATCCTAAACAATCAATTAATTGAACTAAGTGCAAAGTATTCGCCTAGCTAGTCCGTGGTATGCGAGCAATTTTCGCAAAATTTTTTAATAACCGCACTTGTTAACGCCGTCCTGGAGGCTCGCACGCGCTCGGGCCAACCATAACCAGTCTTACCTTTCGCAGGAGATCTCGGACAGCTGTCGCAATATCTCCCCGAAGCGTCGTCTCAACCCCTTTGCGAAACGGCCGCGGCTCTCCGGCGTCCGTGATTATACAATAAATTCAGCTCTTTTAACAAGCGCCGCGCGTCGAAGAAAACACGCGGCGGGACGTAGTTTTCCAGCGGCTCCTTGTCTTCGACGAAATTCCACGTCGAGACACGGCGATTAGAAAAAAAAGCGCCGCATTTCGCAAGGCCACCGCTGTACTTTTGTTCCTTTTCGCAAATAGGAAAGGTATAAACATGTATACATATTTACATAGCGCGCGCCGTGTATTTTATACGCTATCCTCGCATCGCTATTCCCCATCTGTTAGCCGAATCGACATGAGAATGTTATCGCGCGGGAATATATATACTATGATACTGCAATCGCAACCTTGCCGCAGTGAAAATTCGCACTTTCGCGCGTGCAATGGCCGATGACGGCGGCGAGACGTCGACCTTGTCCCCGGGCCGGAAATGGGAAAGAGATCCTTTCGCGTACGTATATACAACTAGATTGACGATGACATCACTGCAAAAGTAGTTCCAAGACGCGTTGGGATAGAAGTGCGTGCACGCGATCTTTTTTTTGCAGATGCGATCGTTAGGCGAGAGTAAGTATTTGGAACGCGGGCGAGAGAACTCTGTGCGTTATTGGGTAACGCGAAATTTAAATCGATCGATATTGCGCTGTAGATCGGTGAGATTAGTCGAGTGCTTGTTGAGATTTGTGCAATGCTCGGATTAGCGACAGGGGAATTTCTTGTTATTGACAAAACATCAGTTATGTTAGAGCTTATCTGCTGTTAAAATATGTAGGTGAAATTTTTGACGTTATTGCGTATTACCTTGATATGCTTATATTATTTGTTGCCAGATGAAATTCTTTGCTTGGAAACGGTCACTGGATTTTAATTAGAAAAGTCGTCGATTCAAATTGTGAAATCATCATTGAAAAATTAGAAAAATTCGGAAACTACAAAGGCGAAAAAAATTCATTTTGCTTCCTCCTAGAGGAAGCTTTGTAATAGTAAAATTTTAAGTTTCGTTAAATTTCTCTAGAAACATGATTAAAGGTGTTAGAAGTTTGTATCACATGATTTTAGAAAATGTCTGTATGGATGTGTGTGTGTGTGTGTGTATGTACGTATACCGCTTTATCTCCGGACCCACGCGGTCGATTTTAACCGGGTGGGGCTCATTTTTTTTGTTTTTTTATTCCGAATTCGGGAAGAAAATTATTTTTTATGATTCACCGATTTATTTTTGTTTTATGTCGAATTTTTGATTTTCGAAAAAATTATTTTTGATTTTTTGAATGATTTGATTTAAATTTTTGAGCCGGGTGGGTAGCATTCGAAAGGGCATAAAAGAACCTATATTTAAAAAAAAAAATCTCTAGCTATCATGTTTCTTTTGTTATTAACAAAAACTTGTTTTTTTTTTATAAGAGATCATAACTCCCAATCTAAACGGTCAATTTTTTGGAGAAAAATCACGATAATGCAGAATATAAATAGTTATAATCTGTGAAAATTTGGATCAATTCTTTTGGTTAGTTTTTGAGAAAAAAAATTGAAAAATGAAAAAAATTAGTTTTTGTTGTCGCTCGATAACTGGAGTAAAATTTACTTAATCGCTTCAAAATTCCCCGTAGAGGTAGATTTTGTATAGCTCTCGGCTAAGCTCGTTGGGCAAAATGATTGGTCCATAAATTTCTGAGATATTTGAGGTTAAAATTGTTTTAACCTTTTTTTTAAATCGTAATATCTCGAGAACGGCTTCATGTATCTGAATCAGATGGGTATCATTCGAAAGAGAATTAAAATACCTACATTTCCTAAAAAAATTTATTTCGAGCTATCACGGTTCTTTTGTTATTAGCAAAAACGTAAAGCTTGAAAAATGAAGAAAATGAGTTTTGTACATCCAACGATTGCGGGAGTTAAATTGTCTTAATTGCTTTAAAATTTCTTGTGGTGATAGATGTTGGGTAGCCCTCGGCTGAGTTCTTTAGGCAAAATGATTGATACATAAATTTCAGAGATATTTGAGGTTAAAACTTTTGTTTGAATCGTTTTTTCGCATTTTACTAAATCATTTCGTTCACTCCACATATTATTAATGGATCGGCATATCGCAATGTAATGGCCCATCATCCCAGAAGTAAGAGGTGAGACGAATTTAACAATTCGAGAGAGAATATAGTTATTATTAAAGACTCTCAATTTAGTTGAAATTTTTTTAACCTTTTTTAAATCGTAATATCTCGAGAACGGCTTCATGTATCTGAATCGGATGGGTGTCATTCGAAAGAGAATTAAAATACCTACATTTCCTAAAAGAAATTTTATTTCTAGCTATCATGGTTCTTTTGTTATTAGCAAAAACGTAAGACTTGAAAAATGAAGAAAATGAGTTTTGTATATCCAACGATTGCGGGAGTTAAATTGTCTTAATTGCTTTAAAATTTCTTGTGGTGATAGATGTTGGGTAGCCCTCGGCTGAGTTCTTGTGGATTTGAAGAAAAATTTGATGCAGAATAGTACTTCATCAGAGTTTGCATTTACGATTGTTTTCCATTCCATACAAGAATTAAAATCACAAAAAAATAAATTACAAATGGAACAGCAATGAATAGCCATGAAACAATTTCAAGTTAATATTTTCCATAAAATTATTCAAATTTTTTCGTGAAAAATTTATTTTTTGAATTTTAATTTAATAAAAGGAATCAATAAATTATTTTGAGGAAGCTACGTGCCAATGAATTGGCAGCGGTTTTTTATTTAGGTTTACTTTTACGCGTTAGAGATGTTTTTATGCACACCACATGCATATCCACGAAATACGCTGTTATACAATAATACGATAATGAATCGACTACCAAGATTAGACTTGTTAATACCAATAGCTGTAATGGATTGAAAAATATTGACTGCAAAATATTAATGATGCAGATTAATGTAAAAAAGGAAAATGATTTTTAACATTAAATACGAATCGAAAATTAAATTATCAGTCGATGATTATTTATAATTTTTTCAAATAAAATTAGAATGTGATATCTGAAAAATTTATTTCAATTAAATTTTAGTATTTACATTCGCGTCATATATTACTTGCACTATTAAATAATATTTTAAATGACGAATAAAGTGAAATTTATTTATTGAGCGATTCTCAAAACTTAATAATATTATGTAACACCGTCCAGTGTGCAATTTAGTCTGTTATAATTACGGTAGAATATTGATTAAAATTTAATGAACATGAGCGATCGACAGGGAAATATTACAATTCCATCTATATTTATACATTTAATTTTAATCTGCAACGTCTATGTATTCCAAAGTAATTATAGATTTGTATCGTATCTATAAAAGTATAGCTCATGTTTTAGAAAGCAAGAGAAAAAATTTCAAATACGTGGATGACATTACTTTTAATGTATAGATAACTTTATTATATCTATTACAAGTTATTTCTATACACTCTTATCGCTTTGTAGTACCTACACTTTGTCTTTCTGGCTGTTAATGCAGCACTACAAAGTATTTCGAAACCATTCTTGTAATTGAAAGATAACAAGAAGTTAATATTACACATTAAATTTATTGTAAAATGATAGCCATGCTGACACCCGTTTGAGTATAAGAATCTAAAAAAAATTTCACAACTATATCTTTAACGCGAATATTCATACAGCTATATGGAGATAGAAAATCCATGCGTATTATAATTTAATAATTGTAAGGAAGTGTATTCCTATCAAAAACATAATGCTGGAAAAACAGATAAAATAGGAATTACAAAACAAGGAGCAAAGCGCGCGCCATCAATATTACGAAACGCCGCATTGTAATAATCGCACCGCGATGGAATCCATCCACGCTAGAACTATCGCGGTGAATAATCACGATTACTCGGTGCATCATGTAACGCAAAAAACGCCGAGCAGACTGCGGACTTAAAGGGGAATTTAGAAGCGCGTGTGTACTGTTCGCCTAGGGGTTTTTATTATAGGACACGCTGGAAAATGAATTTATACGCTCTCTGGAATGTAACGTTTCGCCGCCTGAGTGATAAGTTTATTGTACTGCGAAGAGATTTACGCCGCGGGAGTGATTGTTGAGAAGGAATTTGCAAAGCGACAAAAATTGCGGTCACTTGTACTTGCTAAGAAAAATCTTTGTAAAATTATATACTGCAGTTTGGCATTAAACTTTTAAGATGTTTTGTGAAGAATCTTAACAATACGGTGTCCCAGAAGTTTGTTAATTTTGTCAGTGGTATTTTTAGAGCTTTTTCTAAAACGCGTATTGAGATTTAAAAAAAAATAAGTTTGATAAACACGCACGTAAGAGATAATACGAGAAGCACATTAATCCAATCATGAAGTTCAATGCAAGGATCGCGTTCATGTTAAACTTCAGTTCTTATAGACCAAAAATTAGTGGATCGAAGTGACATGACGATTTTTTAGATCTGAATTCAAAAATAATAAAGGATTACAGATGCTCCATGTAAGTTATCAGGATAATGGCTGCAAAATCAAAACATTGTTAGAAATCGAAATTACAAAACATAGAAATAACATGTTTAGGCAATTATAAATAATAGCGTGTAAGATAATTACTAATATAAGATCGAATTTCTTTCCAAAGATTGAATCTATGAAATAAAGCAGAATACCTACCATTGCGGTAAGAACACTCGAGCATTGTTTTCACTGCTCTATATTATTTCTTTTAGCATCTCATTAAACTTCATAGACTCCTTTATTCCTATACTTCAGAATTTCAACAGTCCCGCAAAGCCTATAATTTCTTCCCCCCGTCCCCCCTTTTTCCTATACCATTCCCCTAACAAGTCTCCTTTGCATCACCATCCCAATACGAAAGCAAAAACGTCCCAATTACCGTCACAAACGCATACGTAAAAAAAAATTCGCGCTCGTCTGTCCAAAGAAAGAAAGAAAGAAAAAACAGCGCCGCACACCGAGCCGCACGAGGCTGCAAAGGACGCGCTCGCGGCCCGCTTGCTCGCTCGCTCGAGCGCAATGTGTATATAAGAGCCGGTGCAACGACTCGGCGCGGTTTATTGCGTCGCGGCCGCGTGCGCTGCCGCATGCACACACGTGTGGAGCAGGAGCAGCAGCAGCAGCAGCGTATAACAGCGAGTACATTTATGTCGGCCAGGACGTGGTTCGCCTACGGCTGCTGCGGCCTAGTCGCGCTGCTCGCGGCGGCGCCGCGGCCGGCCGGCGTCGAGGCCCAGCTGGACCCCAATCCCGACATCGAGCTTAGGACCGTAAGTGCAGTCGATTCTACAGTGTGGCTCATGTGCGCGCGCGAATGTTTTGACAGTGTATTGTGTTTTCCCTTATATAAATTGAGCATTCGAGATAATCTATTTTGCCCTCGAACGATCTCGAAATCTCGAATAATCGAATCCGTCTCGAATCTCGGAAGGAGAGAAACAAAAGACCAACAAACAGTGGCGCGCGTAGCGCGCTGATTAACGCTAGTGAAAGTGAAAAAAGAGGATCGCTCGGTGAGAGACGCTCAATAGGTGGTGTCTGTGGTGGAGTGCTGAAGCCTTTCGAAGAGAACTCGAAGGAATGACACGTTGAGGGGCTTTGAGAAGGGAGAGAGAATGAGAAACGTCGTTATAGGAGTATTATGCGTTTGGTTTGAAGTAACAGCATAATATTGATGTAATCGAACGCGATAAGAATGACATGAAAGCAGCTGTTACATTATTATTAGAATGTATATAAGCTTTAGTTGCTATGTTCATTATTAAAAAGTTCTTATGGTGTTCTTTTTATTTATTTTTTTAATTGGTTGTAAAGATAAATAATATTTACATTGAAAAAACTTTTTCTTATAATAAAGTTTGATAGATCAGCTATAAAATAAACATAAACAAAAGAATTTTAAGCTGACTAAAAAATAACATTTTCCTTTTTTTTTTTTCGTATCCTTATTATTACTATATTAGAAAAGTTGTAATTGATTTCTGATTAATTTTTTAAAAGACTTTTCATTATGTTAAATTAATATTTATTGAGAATGATTCTTATATTTATAATTAAGCATCAACAATAAGGCAATTTAAACATGTTTATTTAATTTCAAAACTAAACGAACTGAAGCCCTTTAAAGAAAGTATAATAACAAGGTATAGAATATGATAAAATATAAAATAAATAAATTTTTCAATAAAATTATTATATCGTTTACGCTTGTCATTTACATCCTCTTTAAATGTATACACGTCAATGCAACCTTTTATTTTTATCCATCTTCAAGTACCACAATCGCTTGCGCAATGCAAAAACTCACTTATATTTATTATTATTACAAAGCTCTGAAAGTCAAAAACTTATGCTTTCACGTGAAGAACCAATTAGCCCGTAAATACGGCTACCCGTTCGAGGAGCACACGGTCATCACGGACGACGGCTACATCCTGGCGCTGCACCGTATCCCCTACGGTCGTCGGGACTCGGACGACTACTACACGAAGCGACCTTCGATTCTGCTGCAGCATGGCTTGGGTGGAAGCTCCGCCGACTGGATTCTCATGGGTCCAGGGTACTCGTTGGGTGCGTACTACTACATACTAAAATGCCCTTCGCCTTTATTTATTTTTTTTTATTGGTCGAGAATATTTGCGTCAGTCGCGCTGCGAGGCGAAGTTCTTAAACTTTTTCAATAAGAATTGCCTGCATGGCCTAGTTTTTTCGGGGACCGAGACGTCGATTCCAATTTCATAAGTTAATTATGCTTCTTTCTTGTCCAATTGTAGTTTTTGTCATGTGAATTTGGTAAACGTCTTGAGGAATACATCTGTTGGCATAGAGGGTTTGTAGAATGTTCTCAATAGAGTGATATGCAATGGATAGATGTTGAATAGGTTGAAGAAGCGCGCATCGAATGAAAAAGCGGTTCAACAACTTTTACGAACTGAGAGTGAATTGCACGCGGGGTCAAGAATTGACAATGAGCGAGATGCAAGGTTGCAGAGAAATGCGTATTCACCCATATTTGCGGCCTTGACACTTTCACGGTGATTCCCGTTATTATTATACATTGGCAAATTAACTTTACTATATAGATATATTTTAAAGAATGTAGTAATTGTAGATTCCGAAATTAATGATTTACGAAATTCTTTTCATTTATTTTTAAAAATTGCGTCTATTTTTATAGCAGTATAGCGTATAATTACCCATAAATTACTTTGCCCAATGCCTATGTTTCGTTTTAAAATTTCTCAAAAGTTATTTATAAGGAAATTACTAACTATAAAATTGCAACCGTAAGTATTTTTACCCTTACTATCAATTTGCAATAATGGCATATTTAGAAAATTCGAATGGCAAGTCCGTGATGCAATTTTTCCTAAGATACGGCCAGTGTGCCAAATACCTCGCGTAATAACAGAAAATTGTTGAAAATCGAAATAAGGCGTCGTCGCGATGCAACTCTCCTAAAATCTCGCTCGCACCTTTCGTAACCAAACAAATCAACGAAAATGAAAACGTTAAATGAACCGATCGTTAGTTTTTTCCATAAACAGTCACGTTTGAAACCGCGTCAAAAACAGAACCTCGAGATGAGCCGTAAAAAATCGACGCGCGCACGTCGAACCAACACGACTATACCTACCTAATGCATTGCGAAATCACGCGTCGAAGCGAAATGCGTGAAGCGCAAATGCGCACTGTGGATTAATTGAGGTTATATATAGGTTGTACAGGCAGAAAGAGAAAAAAAAAACACCGTGAAAGATTCGTTTCAGATATTAGATAATATGTACGCGCTCGCTGCTCGAGTTCTTGCGATTACGGAGAAAGTAGTTCGCGCTTTGCCGCAGAATGTTGCCGTTTTGAAGCGGAGTGTATGTGTAATAAGTCTGGCGCGGAGCGCGATAAAAAGTACATGGTAATTTAGTAGGTGATAGTACATTCAAAAAATACTAAAAAGCGTGGTTGCGTAATTTTTGAGAAGAAAAATGTGAAAAAGAGAGAAACTATTTGGCGACCTTAATAAATGTACATAAATTTTGATGATTATTATATACAAATTGTATTTTTGTCAAAAAATATAAATTTTTTTAAAATACTTTTCATTTTTTTGTGGTGCAAAGGTAAGAAAAAAAAAATTAAAAAATCACGCACATATCGGTAAAGATTAAGCAACAAACGCAGTTTTAATGATAATTAAGGAATGTTTTTAATAAAATTTATGCAGTACTTTAAATGCGTAGATATTCTGCTAAGAAAAATGTTGCAAGAACCTCACTTCGTCTCCTATAAGAATGTTATTACCCTTTCATCCATACTCGTTTCGCACGTCGTCGCGTTCATTGACCAAGCATGACAACTCGGCGGCAATTCCCTAAACGATAGTCGCCGATACTTCGTCCCAAAATTTCCTCGCGGACTGTACAAAAGCACTCGAGCGCGTGCGCGTTTCCTCTATACATACCCGGGCTGCTCATTTCGAATGCCGCGCGTTACGCGCGACCGCTGCATGCATTACCCGAGGTTATATCCTTCGATAGCGCACCGCGCCGTCGCCGTGTCGCTTTTTTTCGCGAAGTTCGATGCATTCAAGGGTATTACCATCGCGAGAGCCGAGTGATGAGCGAGGTGAATGGTTTGCCGAGAGAGGAGTTGAGTTAAGAGTTCTCTGAGTGAAAGAGAGAGGTTCCAATTGAGCGCTCGCAGTTAACTTTATATAGTCGTAAATCACTCTAATTGAATGAGCGGGCTGATAAAAAAGTGTGATGTGCTTGTTTTACTTAGAATGAGGGTATCGGTAAAATGATACACTTTGTTTCTTTGGTACGGATGTTTAGAAGTTAAATGCAGTTCAATGGGTAATAATTAAGTTGTAATAATTGAGTTGTAGAATAATAGTTTTGCAGTTATTGTGCGGCTAACCACCGATATGAAATTAGTTGAATTGATGAATCGATAACACGTTATTTACAAAATAATTACGCGCTAAGAAATCTGCATATTGCTTTCTATTAAGCAGTAATAATTTGTATTTCAGCATATTTCCTCGCGGACACGGGATACGATGTTTGGCTTGGGAACAACCGCGGTAACATCTACTCTAGAAATCACACGACGATGGAGCCTAACGATCGCTACTTTTGGGACTTTAGGCAAACAAATCTACGATTGTCAAAAATACATTCATTCCTTCATTACTTTAACAACTCGATCACAACTCCAAATTTAGTAAAATAGTCTAACTTGAAACAATTATCAATCAATAAAGTTTACAATCATCGAAATCCATTTTTAAAAAGACGTTGGAAGGACAATAAGAAAGTATTTCCAATGCAAATTTTATTTTCAATAAATTTATACAATTTCGAAATGATTTCAAGATCGTTATAATTCTTCATGAAATTAAAAGATCCTGCTTAACGTAATACTATAATAGTAAAGATATCGCACCGTAAGTGGATGTATGCCTTAATTCGTAAGGCGATGTTTAATATCCAAGTCGGGATGTAACTACTTATATAGATTGAAAGATGCTTCACACCAAGTTCTACGCACATTCTTCAGGCATCTAACCACTAGTTTAATTTATCATATCAAATTTCTTTACTACTTCACTCGAATATTTTTTGCAACATTCAAGTAGACCACTAATACATCAGTATACATTAATAATGCAGTGATCTCTTCACTAACCATACGAAAACATCCATTCACTCTCCAACGACTGTAGCACTCCCAACCGCTAAAAAATTCATGAACCCCAGACCACCCACCCCAAGCACCTTCTCTCACGCAACATATATCTCATCTCACGTTTCTTTCTCCGTTGTAGCTTCCACGAGCTCGGCGTCTACGACCTGCCCTCGTCGATCGACTACATCCTCGGGGTGACAGGCCGCCGGCGACTCCTGTACGTGGGGCACTCGCAGGGCACGACCCAGTTCCTTGTGATGGCCTCGGAGCGGCCCGAGTACAACAGCAAGATCGCGCTGGCCGCCGGCCTCGCGCCCGCAGCCTTCACCGGCTACCTGCGCGGCCCGATTACGCAACTCACCAAGTTGACATACTTCGGCGTGGTGCGTTCCCCTCTTCTCTCTCTTTCTCTCTCTTCACACCTTATCGTGTAATGGCTGTCATTATCTCTTGTTTTGTTTACTTTAAGCGCCGATGCGCTTTCCGGCCTTTTTGAGCGAGCTGCGAGATGATGAGCGCAGCTGTGAATGAGCACTGCCAGAGGTTTCTAGGAAAGGTTTTATGATGGGTTTAGGAAGTGGAAACGATTATTAAGGCTAAATTCCTACGATTAGTTTAATCCAGATTTTAATTAGTGCTATTTCGTATGCTTAGATGGATTTTCGTTTTAAGTTTCAACTGCAAGATTAGAGTCAACGAAACTTGACGAAACTGGTTTCGAAACGAAATTTATGGGTACCGAACCATTCAGTGAATATATACAAGTCTTGCGAAAAATTTGGTACAAAACATTATATTATTTTAAGATTCTTTTAATCAATAAGAATTACAAACAAGACGTATCACATCATCGTATTATTAAGATCTGTATCATTCAAGGAGTTACATTAAAAATAAATTACTGATAAGTATTATTAGCCCCAAAAATTTTACGTACCAAATAAGTGCTTGATATGTTAATCTCTGGTAGGTTGATTTTTAAGTAATATTTTTTCTTTTATATTGTTGCGCACCTAACTTTGCAAAATGAAACACATTGCGAAAAACGGGATCTAGTTGTGGAGTTGTTATATAGTGTGCTAAATTTTGTCTGCATCATGGGTACTGAGGCAGAAACAGCACCGTATCGAGAAAAATTCTCGGAGCAGGTTGCGCAAATTTAGTTCTTTCCATTCTATGAAATAATGGTTCTTTCGGAAAATTCGACAGATACGATCTTATTTATAGGGTAAATGGTTGTGGTAACACTTTTATATACATCTAGGTTACGCAATTCTTGATTTTTTTTATATACAAATTATAATAGTAAATTAGATTTAAAGCTCACTTCCGTTATAATGTTCAAATATACAACCAAATAAACATCATTCATGATTAATGATATCGATATATTTTTTACAGTGGGTAGGCGAAAACTTCGGTTATCCGGAATTCGGTTCACGCTCACGTTGGGGAAAGTTTATTTCAAGACTTTTCTGCCAGAGCGCCGCGCCCACGCAAATTTTCTGCAGCACTAAATTCTATTTACTTGCTGGATTCAGTCCCGACATCGATTTGGTAAGATATTTAATAATTCACAAATTTTTGAAAGGGTAAAATAATTACGTAGATCTTAAAGAAATTTATTTCTAAAATGAGAATTTACGCAAAATAACTATCAATAGATTAAATGATGCATGTAGATGCAGTTAAAGTATTATTAATGCCAGCCTAATGACTCAGCTTATTTTTCTTCTTGTTTAGGACAAGTTGACTGTGATTGCTGGTCATTTACCTGCCGGCGCCTCTTGGAAACAAGTCATTCACTACGGTCAAGGTTATATTTATCCAGGTAAGTCATTGTCCTGAAATCACATGTAATGATATTTCCTGCGTGAAACTGCAATACTTTTTACTTTTTCCCTGTAAAAATGTATCGTAAACAATTTTCACTTCAGATTTAGACATAATTAATTGACACTTGTATTTCATTAGCAGGTTTTAATTTGAATATTAAGATGTTCATTATTTTTCAAGTATATAATTTAAATGTCAGATTAAGAAGTGCCCGAATAAGGCATGTTCTTGTTTGTGCACATAAGGATTGTGCACATATTTATTGTGCACAGATAGCATTGGTACAGATCTATATATATAGATATATACCAATGTTAAAGTGTGCACAATTAATATGTGCACAATCAGTATGTGCATAAACAAGAACACGTCCCGAATAATTAATAACTTGCAAAATATTTATCAATAATATGTACAAAATTTATTAATGCAGGATATTTTCGATACTTCGACTATGCAGAAAGAAAGAAAAATATTCAAAAATACGGAACTCCTGTACCTCCAGAATACAAGTTAGAAGCTATCACCGCGCCCGTCGCACTTTTTAGCAGTAACAATGATTATTTAGCTACACCAAAGGTAAATTTTACATTACTTTTCTACTTATTTCGGTAGTATATGTATCAAATAAAAAATTCTTAAAAATGAAGTGTAAAATAGATAAAGTAATACAACTTTTTCACAGGATGTTGAATTATTGACCAAGAAATTGAACAGCATCGTTTATCATCAAAGGATTTCGAAGAATCCATTTAATCACTACGATTTTCTGTGGGGAAGATCGGCGCCAGAAATTGTATTCGAACCTCTAATGCGATTAATAGAAAAGTATCGATTCGTGCGATAATAACACATTGTCATTTGAATGATACACTACAGCCAAGATGTGTTCAACAAAATCATTGCATTCAACGATCAAATTATTCTAGTCATTGTTGAGAAAAAGTAATTTAAAATTAATATATCGCAAATAAAACAATTATATTTACAATTATTTTACTTCTTCATTTTAATCATTCTACAATTATAATAAATCCAACTTTGAATTTGCGTAAAAGAATTTTAAATTAATATAATGTAACTCAAACGCAAGTCAATTATCAAATGTTGAATCCCATCATTATTCTGTGATTCGAATTCAAAGGTAGATTTTTATGATTCTCGCTAATATCGAAAATTCAGATAATGCACAAAAAACTATAAATGTGATATAAATGATTCAACGATAAAAAGTTAAATATAAATTTAAGTAGTTATATAGTATTATTACACTGTTATTTTCATTTGAAATTCATTTATTGAAGAATATTGTCTTTATTATATTTATTATACACAGTTGTATTATGATTATAATATTACAAGTTACAGATTCTTAAATACAGAATAAAATTGGTCATTATTGTTATATTTTTACAAATAAATAATAATTAATAATAACAAATTTTATATTTTTAGATGTATTTCTTTATGTTAATAAAATAGCTTATAACTGAAGATTTTTTTTATATATTTCTTAAACCATATTTCTATAAAAAACCTTACCACTTATTTATAATTATCTGATGAAAAAATTTTGATTTTTGCTTCCTCATAGAGGAAGCTTTGTAACGGTGAAAAAAATTTTCGAAAAAGAATGTTCAAAAAGATGTTTTAAGGCGATATATGTGTATATTAGTTGATTTTGATCATTTTTGTTTTCGTGGATGTGTGTGTGTGTGTGTGTGTGTGTGTGTGTGTGTGTGTGTGTGTGTGTGTGTGTGTGTGTGTGTGTGTGTTTGTGTGTGTGTGTGTGTGTGTGTGTGTGTGTGTGTGTATTTGAACTCTTCATATCTCCGAAACGAATCGACCGATTTTCGGTGGGTAAAGCGTATTCTATTCGTATCGCGGGAAAAGAAAGGACCCTAATGGATTTGAGTTTTCATTGATTTTCTTTTATTTTATAACAAAACAACGATTTTGAATTTTTAGGTTTTTTGATTTTTTCATAGCTTACAGTCATTATTACATAATACAATAAACTTCTCTTGAAAGGTATTTAAATTACCTATATTTTCCTTTTTTAAAATTTAAAATATCTTCACTCTGTCAATTGTTATTAAGGAAAACTTTTTTATATTTCATAAATTAATTTCTCAAAAAATAATTTATTTATCGACTTGAAATAAATAACCAGTTATTACTCTAATTGAAGACTATATGTGGTTAAAATTTTAAGAGATTATCTTCATTTGTTTTTTAGAAAAAAATTATTTTAGAAAAAATTTGCGTTTTCGTTGTCGCACGATAATTAGAGCAAAAATTATCCAATCGTCCTGAAATTTGGCACAGATGTAACTTTTATATATCTTCAGATCAAGTTCGTTGCTCAAAAAAATCGGTCCATTACGAAAAAAGATATTTGAGGTTAAACATTTTTTTTTTTAATTTTCGAATCGCGTTTTCTCAAAAAATACTTGATTTATCGACTTAAAATTTTGACCACTTATTAAATTTATAGAAGACTATATTTGGTTAAAATTTCAGGAGATTATCTTCATTTGTTTTTTAGAAAAAAATTATTTTAGAAAACATTTGCGTTTACGTGGTTGCACGATAACAAGAGCAAAAATTACCCAATCGTCTTGAAATTTGGTACAGATGTAGCTTTTATATATCTTCAGATCAAGTTCGTTGCCCAAAAAAATCGGTCCATTATTTAATTTAGAACACTAAATATACGTATTAAATCTTTTCTTATTTGGTTATTATATGATCAAAATATACAGAGATTGAAGACAATAAGTACATTATATGAACTTTATCTCATAAAATGAAAGGTCTGATTGATGAGAAAAACGTTGCATACGTAATGAATGTCTTTATAACAAAATACTCAAAAACTTTTATCGGTAAAGCAATAAGCATACAAAGATCAATATACCTCTGCCTGACCATATTTGAATGAATAACCATTGAAATAAAAAACGTTTTGTAATTTATTTATAGAAAATTACAATTTTTCAAAAATTTGATAAGGTTTACCATTAGGCATATCTTTAACCCTGTAATGCCTAGACTTATTTTCTGATGAATAAAAATTCTGAAAAATCTAAAGATGATTTATCATAATTTTTTAACTCATTTATGCAATAGAAATTTTTTTTTAAATTTTTTAATTCATTTATGCAATAGAAAGTTTTTTAAAATTTTTTGAGATATCTCGACTTTGGATAAACATTTATTTTACATAATTTAAAGATTATCGTATTAATAATCGAGAAAAACTAAAACAGTCAATGTAGCAAATATGCTACAGTGGACACTAGAGGGTTGACCGATCATTCATTTATATTATGACCTCCAATTAAATTGACTCTTCCTCTAAAATTTTATAACAATAATCTGTTATTATACGAGTTTTGGTTTGATGACAATGAATTTGTAATTAAAAAATATTCACGTAACTGTGTAATATCTTGTAAAAAGCATTAATGAAACATTAATAATCAAATATCAAGTGTAAATAAATTGAGATTAGACTACCATTTTTCGACTTCGTGTGGATCAAAATTTTATTTAAATTTGGCATAAAGCGTGTATTTTTATTGAATTATTTATCTAATTATACTTTGATAATAATGAATTAACATTACCCCTGGTAGAAATCGTCCATTCTTCTCCCATGATTTTTCTCCCATTTTCTAGCCATTTTCTAGCGATTTCGGTCAACTCGCCATTAAATGGCTAGAAAATGGGAGAAAATTCGTTTTACAAATGGGCGAAAAATGGACGATTTCCAGCAGAGACAATACACATTTTATATAAGATTTTCATAACTTTGAAAAGAATTGTCATTCTTCTTTCAGAATAATAATATTTTATTATATTATTTATTTATTAAACAATACCGACAAAAAATATTTTTATAATAGTTCGTAAAAAGTGTCATTAAACAATAATACTTGGAATTTCAGAGCACCCTTTCCTAAATGTATGTGTATATATGTGTGTGTGTGCGTGTGTGCGTGCGTGCGTGCGCGCGCGCGCGTGTGTGTGTGTGTGTGTGGAACAGGTGTGGGAGAATAAAAAACAGAAAAGAGAGGGAAAGAGGCACCAGATTGAGGCGCTTCCGCAGCTTTTGCTCTTCATTCAATTTTTTGAATGTGCTAGAGATATTTCGTGAAGTATTTGCAAATCTATTATACTAAACTACTTGCAACAACATGAAAGTGAGATGATCATCAAATATTAAAGTATTGTAGTAAATTTAAATTAAAAAATGTAAGAATTTATTGCGAAAAATGTAAATTACGAAAACAACATAATAGACATAACGATGTTAAACTATTCGCATATTATATTGTAAGCATTTTTAGTAATAAATAGTTTATTGTACACATTTAAAACAACTATAAATAAACTAAATATTCAATATACCTGTATGTTTTCTACTTATCCCTTATCAACCTTACGCGATAACATCATTTACTATTGTCATACCTTCAAGTTTTCATCAAGCTCAATTTAATCAGTGTGAGAAGGCGAGGCGCACCGAGAAGCTGATTACCACTGTGATCCACTTGTCAAAAGATGTGAGATATATACCGCGAGTATATAAAGCGTGCGTTAAAAGTCGGGTCTTCGGCAGATTAGAGTTTTTTTTGTATTCGCTGAAACATGAAGGAATTCATGGCTTTAGCGGCTCACCTGTGCATCGTCGCCTTTGCGGCGACGGCGCTAAATCAAGCAAGTGCAACACTGGAACTCGAGTACTTGTCGGAATCCTTTAGGATAGGTGTTCCCTCGGTTGTTCAGAATTCGATAGATCTGTTCCCGGCTAATTACGCCGAACATCCTCATGCATTTCTCAACGTCGTGAGTACAATATTTTTTCTTTCAAACAGATATTACTATAAAAATTTGAAATCATTTTGTCTACACTTGAAACATCTTTATCAATATCTTGATTTGTACATTAGTAGACGAATAAACTTTTATCTATCCCAAAATATATAGTTTTATTTATAAAAACTTACTATCACTTAATAATTTAACATTAAGAGTATTTATTATAAAATTTTTCAAATATTTCTTTTAAGATAATACTTACACTTGAAATTATAACAACGTAAATAATTATTACCAAAAGAAGTAATGTCGTATTTTATTATAGAATGCATTACAATTTTATCTACGTCATTTTCATACATAAATTACTAGTGCATTTAAAAAAATTAGCATTTATGTTGTAGAGAATTTTTAGAGCTATTTGGTAATACTATACTTGGCTATACATAATAGTACATTTCGACACGGGTGGGGAAGTCGATTATTTAGCTGGTGTGACTTTTTGCACGAGCGAAGCGAGTGTGAAAAAGTCACACCAGCTAAATAATCGACTTACGCACTAGTTTCGAACGGTATTTTATACCACGAGCGCCGAAAAATCATATCAAAGTTGTGATTTTGAGGTTAGAGTGGTATAAATACATATATACCACAAACAACTCTTTTCATAATTTATTTTGATTATTGAAATCAGTATTTTTAAATATGTTTTACTTAATACGTATTATTGAACTATTTATTTCTGACTATTTTGCTTCCTCATTATATGAAGAAATTGTGCGATTTGGGGCGAAACTCACAATTTCTTTATAAAATTTATAAAATTTAACCTAGGTATTTTCCAACATTTCCAAGAAATCTTTGTTTTTTCAAAAATTCATATTTGGTTCGAGCAGTTCAATAGTTTCCAAATTTTATATTACATAATTTTTTAATTAATTTCGAAAGAAAAAATTATTCTATGAAAAGAGTCGTTTTTCTGCGCGTCACAGTAACTGCAGTAAAACGTGTTTATTCGATCTCAAAGAAGAAGAATTGGTATGCGTAATGATATGATTAATTAGAAAGTTATACCTATAATTCATTCACAAATTTAAGAAATATTTGAAGTTCAATTTTTTTATTTTTTTTAAATAGTTATTTTTCGAAAATAATTTTTTGTACAGACTTATTTACAAGGGGTATGATATATAAGCAGTGTACACAATTTCATGGGAGATTGACAATTAGTGTTTGAGATATAATTGAAATTAATGAAAAATTTGGGTATATTCTACATATCTTTATGCGTCAGAAGAACGTCTTATCATTTTTGAATATATATAAAACCATAATTATATAGTTTAAAATATCAAAGTTCACTCAGATCGAATGTTTTCAAAGTTTGTTTAAATCTTGATATCTAAGTGTTAATGAATTTGCAGCGATTTTGTAATTACTTTCGATTGGCATTGTTTCAATTAAATTTATGGAGGATTGTTATTAGTAATAATTTAAATTTTCAGATAGAAATAATTCAATTACACGAATACAAGGCAGAAGTTTATAGAGTTCAAACAGACGATGAATACATTCTTGAGTTGCACAGAATAACCGGGCAAAAGAAGAATCCAAATCCCAAGGGTAAACCGGTTGCTTATCTCCAGCACGGAATCATGTCCAGCTCTGCGGATTGGGTTCTTGGTGGTCCAGGAAAGGGACTTGGTAAATTAAAATTTGAAATATTTTACGACCACATTCTTTCATATGAAGACGTATATTGATGCCTAATATTTTTTTCAATATAGCATTCCTTCTTGCTGATGCTGGTTATGATGTATGGATGGGTAACATCAGAGGTAACAGATATTCTCAGTTACACAAACGCAAGACAATAGATGATCCGACGTATTGGAGTTTCAGGTAAACAAATGAGTAACTTAATAACAATTAAATAAATTTTAAATATTATATTGTTTATAAATTGATATAGTTGGCACGAAATTGGAGTTCACGACTTACCAACAATTATTGACTTCATTTTAAAGACAACTGAACAGAAAAAAATTTATTATATAGGACATAGCCAAGGAAGTACAACCTTCTTCGTAATGCTCAGTGAATTTCCAGATTACAACGATAAAATTCACGCTATGTTTTCACTTGCACCGGTTGCCTACTGTTCAAATATGCATAGTCCTATTTTCCAATTTCTGGCAAAACTTGTCAAACCTCTGAGCGTGAGTTAGTTTATCTTTATATTGTCATGTTAAGATTAACTTTATGATTTTAGACGAAGAAATGCCATAATGTACTGATTAATAATTGATTAATTCTTTCAAGTATAAACATGAATTTTAATTTAATTGTTTGTAATGTTTTAGCTCATCTACAACTTACTTGGCAGATATGAATTGAAACCTAGTAATGCATTCTTCAAAAAATTTACAAATAAATATTGCCAGGAACATTCAATAGCACAACCAATGTGTAAAACCGCTCTCTTTATGATCACAGGTTTTAATGATGAACAATTAGATAAGGTAACTTCGCAATTATTATAACCCTGTTGAAATATAAGAGAATAGTATATAATGAATCTTGCAATATTATTTCAATAGAATCTTCTCCCAGCAATATTCGCTCACTTACCTGCTGGAGCTAGTGTTAATCAAGTCATTCATTATGCTCAGATCATAAGATCAGGTAAAATGTTAAAAATTTATTTAACTTATATTATTAACTCATTATTAAAGTTTAAAATGAAATTGAAATCTAATGTTGTATTAGTACATTACGATACGGGTGTGGGAGGTGATTATTTACCGCATGAGACGTTTATCGCAGAGAGTGAGAAAAGTCGAATGTGGTAAAAATCACCTTACGCACCAGTGTTGTACAGTATTTTATACCACGAGTGCCGAATAATCATATTAAAGTTATGATTTTGAGGTTAGAGTGGTATAAAAACTTTTACTGAAAAATTTTATGTATTAATTTTCATTAATTTATCATATGAAATTCTTCATACTTTGCAGGACATTTCCGACAATTTGATTTCGGTGTTTGGGGTAATTTGTCCAAGTACGGTAAAATCACACCACCATCTTATAACTTGACAAACATCAAAGTTCCTGTTTCTTTACATTACAGTGTTAATGACTGGATTTCCGATTCATATGTTTGTATATCATTTTTAATTCAGATATGTAATGATTTTTCACAAAAATAATGTCTTCAATTTATTTCTAGGATGTAGAGAAACTGCATTCAAGGCTTCCAAACCCTATTGGAAAGTTCCGTATTCCACACGAGAAGTTTAATCACTTAGATTATTTATTTGCAAAAGACGTCAAGACTCTCCTTTACAATAAAATTATGAGTATTATGTCGCGTTATAAGGACTAAATTAATTAATTTAATTTTGTAGTAAATATGATTTAAAAATTTACAAAAATGTACAAATAATGTATTTTATTCCCATCTCTACTATAATGGCCATTTTATAGCCTGAAAAGCGGGGCAAAAGTGGCATCTGCTTCCCTCTTTTACTTTATTCCCGCATAATTCGGGAATAAAGTAAATTAGCGGGAATAAAGCAACATAGTCTAATTTTTTACGTTTATGGTGAATTGGGTTATAACTAACCAAATTATAATACATAAATACAAAATAACTTTTCAAATCGTTGAAGTGGCCACAGTAGCGATGGGAATAAAGTACTATATGTAACACGGGACTAAAGTCGCAGATTATTCCCGCGGATGAGTTCACTGCCCGAGCGAGCGTGGCGAAGCGAGGCGAAAAAAATCTGACCGTTGTGACCAAAGATATTTGAGGTTAAAATTTTTTTATAAATTTCTTATATTTGCATTTTTAAAAAGAATATTCGATTGCTTGACTCAAAATTTTTACCACTTATTACACTTATCGAGTACAACATTGTGTTAAAATTTCAAGAGGTTATGTTGATCAAAATTTTTTTACTCATTCCAATTTAGCCCCAAAACACAAATATACAGTTTTAGAGCAAAATATGCAATAGTTCTATTTAATTTGTATATCATATATAAATAAAATAATTATTGGGTACTAGGGCATATCCCCGAGTAAGTAATTTCAGATTCAGTCCCGCGGCAACGTGTACTAGGGCAACGATAATAATTGACTTTCAAAATATGAATTTCGTAAAAATTTCATAAAAATATTTCATAAAAATATTTCATAAAAATATCGATTCTTAAATATGAAAAAAACTACCTCTCTGTTAAATTTCAAAACGATTCATTGTCTTTTGTTAAGAAGTATAACTAAGTTATTATATTTGTATGATTGTTACAATGATGGATTAACTTTAAACCACTAAGTCGAGCAGGATAGTAGTTAAATACCTGTTTCAAAACAAATATTTATTAGATTATTGCCAATACATACTTTTCTTTCTCAAACTAATGTATTTCATTAAAATTTTTTATAACAATAATTAATTGTTTGTATAGGATACATAAATGAAAAAATAAAAAAGATATTTTTTATATTCAGTCAAATTGTTTAACAAACAACAAAGAACCACAAAGAAAACAGTTTTATTTATTAATAAAGTTTTGTTGTGAAAATTTGACTTTTGTTTTTTAAATTTAAAAAATGGAATCGATAAATTAGTTTGAGGAAGCATCTTGCCAATGAATTGGCAGCGGTTTTTTATTTGCGACGTTTCGCCAGACAGTTTTCTGTCAGGCTTTATTAAGAAAATTATAGAATTTGTAGCTAATGGCCGTACTACCAAGGTGTTTTTATAAGTAAAACAATTATTTACAACGTTTCGGACATTTTATTACGTCCCTCTTCAGGTTATTTAAAACGTATTGTCAGATTCTTTTACGGAAAGTAATCCGTTCGTCACTCCTTGAGTTCACTCGTGTGTTCTCCTTGTGTTCGTCACTCAAGGAGTGACGAACGGATTACTTTCCGTAAAAGAATCTGACAATACGTTTTAAATAACCTGAAGAGGGACGTAATAAAATGTCCGAAACGTTGTAAATAATTGTTTTACTTATAAAAACACCTTGGTAGTACGGCCATTAGCTACAAATTCTATAACTACACCAAAAACCTACCATTGGCTACATTTAACCAACTTTATTAAGAAAACATAGATAACAAACAACACAACGTTAAAAAACAGTTCAAAAATATAATGAGTTATACAGAGAATACAACAGAAAATAATTACCAAAGTTTTTTACAGTATTAGCTGATGGAGCAAACATAGCTTCGACCAAGTTTGTCAACAGATTATCGCACGTGAACTCATACGCTGTACATTTATATGAGAGCAGTTTTGTTTACATTTAAATGCAGGTTTCGTAAGAGGCCTTTATATACAGAATTCAAATTTTGTGTATCTTCTATTTTATTGATCGTATTGTTATACGTATTAATGTGTAGCATTTCGGAAATTATCCGTTTATTGTAATTACTTTCTTTATCTAAAATTTTAATGTTATTCTAGTCTATTGTGTGTGACGTGCTTTTGCGTGTATTGCTACCATCGACTTATTGTTTTTATCATTCTGATGTTCTGTTATCCTAGTTTTTAATGCTCTTTTCGTTTCGCCTATGTAGGTAGCTGGACAGGACGTACAATTAATTTTATAGACTACTTCGCAATTGTCCATTTTTTCTAATTTATCTTTTCCTAGTTTAATAATATTGCCAAGCTTTCTGTTAATAAGTGGTACAGTACCGATGTTATGTTTTGACAAAATATTTTTACATTTTGTATAGAAACTCTTTTCGTATGGTGTTGAAATAATGGTTTTTTGTGTATTTGAATTGTTAGTGTCTATTGCCTTCGCTGAAAATTTTATTTTCCGTAATCTATTATTGATGCATGTGTTTATGAAGTTTATCGGATAGTCATTTATCACCAAAAGTCGTTTGATTTTTTCCAGATTCTCACAATGAAAACAATTATTCGATAACATGACTGCTCTATCTACTAAATTTGAGATGATATTGCGTTTTTGTTATGAAGTGTGGTTTGATTTGTAATTCAATAATCTTTCTAATGCTATAGGTTTTTGATACCAGTTTGTAATAATCTTATTGTTATGTTTTATAATTGAGATATCAAGAAAATTTATAGCATTGTTTGTTTCTATTTCGTGAGTGAATTTAAGGTGTTCGTTGTAATTGTTAAAAACTTGGAGAACTAAATCTATTTTATCTTTTTGTATGCACAGTATCATATCATTCACGTATCTATAGTAGAAAAGAGGCGTGCAATTGTGTGTATTTTTTAATTCGATCAAACAGTCGTTTTCCAAGTCTTCCATAGCTATATCAGCAATCAATGGGGAAATAGGTGAGCTCATCTGTGTACCAAATATTTGCTTATATGTTATATTGTCAAAACTGAAAAATGTGTTGTCGAAGAGAAATTCTATCGACTTCTGAATTTTGTGAAAAGGAATTTTACACTTGTTATGTATGTGCAAGAAACGTCTGTCTATGCTTTTTAATACCAACTCACACGGAATGTTGGTAAACAAAGACGTGGTATTAAGCGATAAAAGAAGATGGCCTTGTGGTATAAAATGATTATGAATTTTTTCCCTAAGTTCAAAACTATTATCAATGTGTGAGTGTGGCTATGGAATGGATGTTTTTAATTCCTTAAGTATTATTTTTGCTAAAAAGTGTGTAGGGCTGCCTATTGTGGAGATAATAGGTCTTAATGGGACGTTAATTTTATGAATTTTAGGTAGTCCGTATGCTCTCGGGAGACAAGTATTTGTTTGTGTCAGTTGGTTGTTATGAAATTTGGATTGTAAATAGCCGTTATTATTCAAATGTGATAGCTGTTTGTGAACTTCAGTTTGCCATTTTTGGTCAATTTTTTATAGGTATTCTCATCTTCCAGTAATTTTTTCATTTTGTTTTGATATTCAGACACCTTCATACACACTGTCAGATTTCCTTTATCTGCATGTGTAAAGAATATAAGTGGATTATTTTTCAAGAAGCTATTAGTAGATATAAGATCTTTAGAAAATTGTCTTGATTCAAATGATATGTGTGTCTCACGTTTGATATTGTTTTTAATGGCATTTGAAATATTTTCCCGAATTTCATTTTTTATTTCGACTTGAAAATTTAAACTAGATAATTTACTTTCTAAATTTTTGATTGTAGTGATTGTGGCTGCTTTAGATAAGTGTGATGATGTGTTGAATTTAGGACCTAGTGAATCAATGTTTAATACTGGTTCAGGTAAATGTACGTCAGTTAAGTTTTTTACCCTTTTATGTTTTTCAACACCTGCGCATTTATGATTTTTTGTTAACGAAACTAGTTTTTTGTCTAGTTTTGAAGATAACCTCGTAAAAATCCGGAGGCTTTTTTCTTCGGTGAATTTGTAAAATTCTTCAAGGTCGAAGTTGTTAATATTTGATTTGCTAATTGTTCGTTTTAATCTATTTAATTGCTTGTGTACGAAGTATGTGTGAACATGACAGTCTTTAATTTCGAGTTTCAACATTTGTGTAAGTAGTCTAGAGTTATTTTTCTCGAAACGGTCAGAACAGCACTTACTACGAAACGATGTGTAGTTTAAGCGTTGCATCGCGTCGGTTGCATTGCGATGTGTATGTGTATGATTGTGGGGGGGATATAGGTATGCAGGAATGAATGTTTCCGGATCTGCGCACAGGAAAGTCTGTTTTCCTTAGCAGGATTAAAATATTTTTTGTTAAAAATATTTGTAATGTAATACTATGTATTTACTCTGGAGTTAATAAATAAATAAATAAATAAATAAATAAATAAATAAATAAATAAATAAATAAATCGACATGTTTTTAATAAAATGAAGTCATGACACATTGTATTTAACTACCAGTATTTATCAACACTTGAAAGGAACAATGTGCTGATATTAATAGATAAGAAAAATTCAACGTTAGAATGATCAAATGCGAGCGGTAAGACTATGATTAACGTTAGGGCGGAGGTACATCTGATTTATAGCGATAATTTAATAAACTCTTGGTGATAAATTCAGGCAAGTTTATGACCGCCGAAGAAAAGATCTCAAATAAAGCTTTTGCGAGAAATAATACTTGTGATAGAAAAATAAATTACTTTTGGATATCCACTTAATTAGGGGTGTCGAGTCATATATTTTTACGTAGATAAGCGAAAATTTCGCATTTTTCGTTATTCTCATTCAATTTTCAATCCTTTTTAATTATTTCAGTTAAATCCTTTCCTAGAAGTTCCTTCCTTGCAATTCCTTGTAAAATTCTGAACACCTGACGACAAATATTTTTAATGTAAATAACAAAATAAATAACGTGCAATTAAATATTGAAATTGATAGGTAGGTACTACACAGCCTCATCTAGACAATACCAAATGAAACAATGATGCGCGATTATAAAATTAATGCAGTTAAAAGCTCTTTGTACTCGATATTTTATTATTCATATGTTGAGGTGAAAGTATTTATTTTTTATTGATATTATCAAAGATCATAGAAAGTTTTTTGTGCAAAAGTTTTGTGATATGGTGACATCGTTATCTCAGATTGTATTGATTATCTACCTAATTATTTATAATAATGCTTATTATTGCCCTTTGAATTATGTGAGCTAACGCCCGACGTTACCCAATCCAAGACAAAATGAGCTCGGCTCACTCGGTATAGAATAATGATTTGATTGTAACAAGGGGATTTTAAGATTAGTTACAGAGTTGGTATGCAACTAATAAAATAGAACACAAAATTATATTCAAATAAGTACTAGATCGGATGTACACCCGATGGACATTGATTCGTGTGGAACGTGTCTAGTCAATTTTAAAATCCTGCAATCTCATTGGACGATTTCAATTTAGAGTTAATGGTTACACTTGAATTGTTCAATAGAATTGCAGAATTTTGGAATTTACCATGCACGTTCCACACGAATCAATGTCCATTGGGTGTACTGCGAATCCTTACTTCACTACAATTACAATATTACGCCAGGTCGACCTTGAATTGTCCGGCTTGATAGATCTATTTCCGTTTAAACTATATGCCAATCTCGTTACTGGATTACACGTTTTCTATTATTCGTTAATGTTCGCTCTATATGACGTAATTGCAATTGAGGATTACAATGATCAACAGGGGCAGCCGAATCATCCGAGCGGCTTAAGGGGGTGTGGTACTCATGCACTCTGTTTTACCGGCAGAATTCGGCAAATTCTATATTATTAAAATAAATATATCGAATTACATCTTATAAAGAGATAGTTGCCCTGTGCAATGTAATAATCTACCAGCCTGCGCAGTTTTGAACCCAAATATCAACGGCACCCTAAAAAATTTTACGAACGAAATTTCGGTTATTTTTGTTCGTAAAATTTTTTAAGGTGCCTTTGATATTTGAGCTCAAAACTGCGTAGGCTGGTAGATTATTACATTGCGTAGGGCAACTATCTCTTTATAAGACGTAATTCGATATATTTATTTTAATAATATAGAATTTACCGTGTTCTGCCGGTAAAATAGAGTACATGAGTACCACGCCCTCTTAATTGCAGAGATGATGGCCTGCCTCGTAGAACGTCCTGGAAGCCACTAAAGCCTCTGGGTATTGTGGCGGTGGTCGCCTGAATTAGTAGCGAGAGCTTCTGCTTCTGCAGGACTAGAAATTTCCGCCTTATAAAGGGAGCCAGCCCAAGGCCGGCTGGACTCGAAGCTTCGTAATTTTTTGTGTGTCGCCGTCGGCGGTCGGGAAGCAAGAGAATCGTCACCTGCCGTCGTTTCATCGGCTTGCGACTCGCGCGCGATTCTTACGTTCTCTCGTTCCTGTTTACATATATATACAAATATAGTTATTCAGAGCAATGAAAGCCTTTTTATCATAATAATATAAGTTGTAATTTCTAATATAAAACATGAATCCTACTGAAATCTCGTGTGACTTTCTCCTATGATTCCCTGAAAAATGTTCAATTAAACGATTAATATAAGTATATTAGCAAATATTTTCCTCAAAACATTTATTATGACAAATTTTTCTTTGTCCCACTATTGGATCTCACCTGAGATAAAATCTAAGGTCTCACGTGAGGACTTCGAAAAGCTTGTAATTAGCGTTAAAATGAACATGTTACAAAACATAAGAAAATACCTCAATACCCATACATACAAGGTACATGAACAGCGTCAGGCGCCGCGTACACGCATACCGGGACCGGCCTATTGACAAATCAACAAATCATGATAAAACGAAAACAAAATTAAATTTAACAAAAAAGGTATTTTTGCCTGAATTACGAAAGCGAAAACAAAGAAATTGAGCCGATTACAATCCGATTAGTTCCTCAAATAGCAATGAACATACACGCACGCACGCACGCACGCACACACATACACATACGCGTCATACGGGTATTTTACGGTAAAGCGGGAAATAATGAATATTTCCTACTTTTTCGAAGTACGCTTGAAATGCGTGATTGTCTATACTCAACTTACAGGCAAGGAAAAAGACTCATTTCATGCTCATGTTGAAAAGAAATATTTACTGCTGTGATTTGATGAAAAGCTTTACATATGTAATTAATTTTCACGACAGCCTTTTATATTTTGATAAAATTCTAGGAATTGTACGAAATTTTATATACCTAAAATCTATAACCTGAAGCTTATATCTATCATAAGTGCAATGTAGATTTTACTTCTGTATATTTTCTTATAATTTAAATTATGTACTGCTAACCCTGGTGGAAATCGATTCCATTATTTAGCTAATAAATAGCTATGTTTCCCCAATAATCGTCAAAAACTAGACACTTTTCTTGGCCATTTCTATCCAATGATGAAACGATTTTTCCGATCATATTCACCATTTAATAGACAGAATATGAGTTTTTTCACAGATTTACATTAGCGCATTTATGAGTATTTAAAAGATATTAAAGTTGGCCAGGTTTTTTAGTTAGAAAATGGCTAGTAACAGGCTTATTATTATAGCGCAGAGTGAAAAAGACAGAATCAAATGGAAAAATCATTGATTTCGTTTTTATCCACTGAAACAGTTAACGAATTAAATACCAATAATTCGTGTTTACGTTTTGGTTAGCTATCTTCTTTTAATATTTGTTTTTAAATATGTGAGCAGAAAAATCGTTTCATCACTGCCCAGAAATTAGCTATTTTTACTAGCTATTTATTATTTTCCTGGTCATTTCCGACAGAGACAATTTCTACCAGGGCATATCCGTTTCATGAATTCCCTTATCTGTTGATGTGCAAAATGCAAGATTTGCGACTTAATAATAATATGTATCATGAATCAAAATGTTCTATAAACAAAAGCTGACAAACAGAAATCCGATGCTATCGGATTTATCGTTGCACATTTTCGCCTCGTCGAAAATCCTTTGCTTGCATGACATGAACATGAGGGCTCCGCAGAAAACTCGAGATAATTACCGCGAAAAATTCGGCTGCAAACGCTGAATATGGTACAATAACAATTCCACGCCCGATATGGACACATGCAATCTGATAATGATCGATCGAGAGGGTTATTTGTTTCGTGCCACATGCGAACGCGCGTGGCGCATCTTAGTTTTGCCGATTCGTCAATCAAAGCACTTGGAGCTGCCTAAAACACTTGCTGATATAGCAGCGATTAGTATCGAATATTAGATGCGCAAGTGAAAAATCTCCGGGCGATCCGATCGAAGCGTTCCGCACGTAAACACAGAGTACTCCTTGGATTTTTGCATGAGAGAGGAAGCAACAAACGATACAGATCTGCGATAACAAGCGTGCATACACTGCTGTATTATATTAGAGATAATTTCGCAGCGATTTCTTCGTAAATATAGAACGGAATTGTTATCGTACGCAAATATAGCGCTGATACATGACAACAATGCAGATGTCAGGTCCGATATAGAGAGATCTCTGATCAGATAGGAGCTTGATCGATTGTGCGCAGTTATCGATAAGATGGAGAGCCACACAGAGAGCGAGATCGATTCTGAGATCGCTAATCTATAATGATTTGGAGGTGTCGCGCGCGCGCGCGAAGAGATTCCTGATATAGTAAAAAGAATATAAAGTCGTGCGAGCGTCGTGGTGGTCATTCTTAAGTTCGGCTTTCTCTGTGATCAGCAGCAACATGCCGAGGATTCTAGCGATTTTTGCACTGCTCAGCGCGGCTTTTGTGTTCAGTGATGGGGCGCTTGTGTCCCCGGAAGAGATAGGGGACTTCGAACTCACCCCTGATGAAATGAACGCCCTAAACAGTTTGTTCTCCGAAGACCTGAATTTGACCGATCTATCGATGGCTATGAGAGCTGATCATCCTCACGCTCATCTCACTGTTGTAAGTACGAATAGTTGTTGAAAAAGCATAATTTTACACAAAATTTCTTCTCATTTTTTAGTACTGAAGCTTGTAACGAGTTTGATAGCATTAAGATAGTTCATCCCCGAAAAAATGGCCTTCCGATTTTTACATAAGAGTTTGCTTTAAAATACAAATGATCATCTTATTCAAAAGTATAAAGATTTGGAAAACAGAACAAAATTTTTTTTAAAGAAATTATATATCGTCCACTTAAGAAAATGTCATATATATTTTTTACAAAATTTTTTATTTTGTATTTTTAATACAATTTTTACTTACAAACTGTTATACACTTACATCGCTCTTATATTAAAATGTAGAGCAATTTATCTCATTAACTAATCACTTTTCACATTTAACCAACAATGAAATTTATTATTTTGATCAGTAATATGTACGACTAGTAATGTATTGCATATCATAGACTCACGTGGCGTTAGCTCGCACATACCACGCTTCACTTATCATGCGACTTATCTGATCGATGAATAACGATGTAAGCTTAACACTTGTAACGTTGAATTTCGTCGTCCCAGTGCAACTGTCACAACTTATTTGTTGAGCAGGATCCGAAGGCTGACACTCCGACTGCGGCGGAGTCGGTGAGAGGCCGATTCCTGTGCTGAAAGGAAATGTAGGAAAAGGCGCTCGTAAATGATCACTCACGAATCACCAGTGACTCTACCTTTATTCATTTGTAAAACACATGACACAACCCGACAATAAAACGACAACTCGTAGTCAACTCGATGCCGCGCGCAACGCTGCGCGGCTTCGCTATCGGCGTCCGTAGACTCTGCTTGCTATAGCTGAGGATGATTGCCGTGCGCTGCCGATTTCTCGATGCTCAGCGGCGATGCAAATCCTCGCTCTCTCTATCGCACGCGCGCGAGCCATTTCGGCCAAATCTAGGGCTACTCACCTGTCTCGGGAGAGACGCAATTAGCTGGGCTGCCGTAGCTCGCCGCTCCGCTGTCTTGACGCTGTCGACTGGTGCTGGGGCGTCCCCCCCAGGCGATGGTGACTGCGCGGCTTGGTTGTAGCTACAGAGGCAGCTACTGGTCGAAGCGTCGGCGGCAGCTGATGGTAGAGGCAGCCCAGAAGCGTCACTGCCCTGCCCTTGGCGTGGTGTTCTGTCGCCACTGCTCCTGCCTCGATGGTGTGCGCGAGGCTATAATATTTATGCCAAGACCTTTTGCGGCTAGCCGGCCTGTACCGGCGAGCGCCGTGATGAGACTGCCGGCCCGGAATGCTAATTGCGTCGATAGCATCGATGCTGGCTCTATTCTCTCTCTCTCTTTCTCTCTCTCTCTCTCTCTCTCTCTCTCTCTCTCTCTCTCTCTCTCTCTCTCTCTCTCTCTCGCTCTTACGTGTGTCTCCGTGATCTGCGCGTCGTCTTCTCCGCAACGCTGCCAATTCCTCAAAACAACTACACAGCCGTGTTACTACACATGTAAACAATGTCTGGCGTGCTCCTCGTCACACACTATCTAAATACATACTTAAGCTATTATCCATTTGTTTACTCATTAGATTAATCATTAGATCCTCGATGTAATAAATCACTTAAACTTAATCGCCATTCGATAAATCCAGATTGCAACATTTCTCTATATCCTAACTGACTCGTTTTCAGGTCGAAGTTATCAAACTCTACGATTACGCCGTACAAACGCATACGGTTGAAACGAGCGATGGATACATCCTTGAATTGCACAGGATTACAGGCAACAAGAGAAGTCCAAGCGCCGATGGGAAGCACCCGGTTCTACTGCAGCACGGGTTGCTTTGCAGCTCGATGGACTGGGTGCTCGCCGGTCCGGAGAAAGGTCTTGGCTTCATCCTTGCGGACGCCGGCTACGATGTTTGGCTGGGTAATGTCAGAGGTAGCCGATACTCTCGCAAACATAAGCGTTACTCAGTTTCTCAAGCTAAATATTGGGACTTCAGGTATTTCTCTTTCATTGTTTGCCTGTGACATAGAACGGGACATAATTTCATTACATTGGATCTCTCAATTATTCAGCTGGCACGAGATGGGTATTCACGACCTTCCAAGGATGATCGATCACATTCTAGAGATAACAGAACAAAAGAAGCTCTTCTATGTTGGTCACAGTCAGGGAAGTACGGCATTCTTCGTAATGACCAGTGAACTTCCGGAATATAACAAAAAGATCAATGCGATGTTCTCGCTTGCACCCGTCGCCTATTGTTCCAGGATGTTCAGTCCAGTTTTACAAGTTGTCGCGCGTTTGGTGAAATCCGTAAAAGTGAGTTGACATACTATCAAACGATATACTGCCATTTGTTAATGCAACTGATTCTCATCTTATTGATGTCAACATTTTTAGCTTCTGACTACCTTGATTGGTGTATACGAGTTCAAACCAACCGACTACTTTTTCAAGAAATTCACTTCAATAGTGTGCAGCGATAATTCAATCCTTCAACCAATTTGCATGAATGCTTTATTCATCGTCTGTGGATTTAACAAGGAGCAGTTTAATACGGTAATTTAAACAAATACAGAATTATTTGACATTCACTCTCTAACGGAAGCTGGGGACAAGGTTTCCTTCTTATCGCGATCCGATCCCTAGAACTCGGTGTCGTGGGGTGCTACTTCTACGACGAGCACTCGGGGTTGATGTTCTCCGGATCTCCGATTACAAACGTCGAGTTCGCGGTTGAACTCGACTTTTCCGTGTGCCGGAAAGGGTTAATACTCGTGCTAGCTAGTCGCGAAGCGCGGCCACTCAAAATGGCGTCGTCTCGGAGCGACGATCCCGCGGAGGCGGCGGTATCCGGAAGAAGGTTAGGTTGAGGTAAAGAAATGAAGAATAGCCTCAGTTACATAAAACAACATTAACAAGGTCTATTCTAAAAAAACTTTACGTCAAAAACCCGTCGCGTTGAGCGCAGACAAGAAGACGGGATCCGCCGCTCGGCGCCGGCGGATCAATGTATTTATTTTCGCTGGGCCGGTGAACACACCACCGGCCGCTCGCCGCTGCTAGTCGAAAATACAAAAAGAAGGAGGCGAAGCCGGAAATAACAAAGAGTCTTACCGGAGAGGTGTGCACTCCTCTCGTCGCTCGCTCCTTATTCTCCGGTCGATTCCAGAGTGTTCAGGTCGAGTCCTAACATCCAACGTTCACCTACAGACGCTTCGCAATTCAGGAGTGGCTCGGATTGTTCACGTGCGCTGCTCTTTGTGGACGATTCGCATGAGTCGGCACTGCGCTGCACCGACGTAGACGCACGTTGACCGTTTTCTCCGGACGTTCTAACTCGCGTGCGCGCGTTCTACAGCCCGAAAGAATCTGATTAGAAATTGAATCGAGCGCGACTTTGCAACCACCAAAGTCGCGCCATCCCTAGGCGTCGCTCGCGAATACATCGTCCGAGCGATGTAAATAACCGCTCGAGGTGCACGAATTTGTGGGAACGAGAGCCAAACGAGTTCGATAGAATACGGAGAACTGAAATTCTTATTTTCTCCGTATTTTATCCTGGAACCTCGTTATAACTCTATGGTTAAAAACTATTTTACTTATGTTCACGATAAGACATAATATATCAACTTACATTGTTCTTCTATGGATTACAGACACTTCTTCCTGCAGTATTAGCTCACATGCCAGCTGGAGCAGGCGTCAATCAATTCGTTCATTATGCTCAAATAATACGCTCAGGACATTTTCGTCAATTCGATCTTGGCTTTTGGGGCAATATGGCGAAGTATCACAAAATAACACCACCATCCTATAATCTAAAAAATGTCAAAGCTCCTATTTCTTTACACTACAGTGTCAATGATTGGCTTTCTGATCCAATGGTATTTAGATCTTAACTCTATAGTAAATTAACAATAAATTTTTACTTGCTTGCCAATTTTAACAATTTATTTTTAATCTTTTAAGGACGTACAGAAGCTGTATTCCTTACTTCCAAACCCAATCGGAAGATTCCGTGTCGCGAATGATAAGTGGAATCATCTTGATTACCTTTGGGGAATGGATGTCAAGCCTCTTCTCTACAATAAGATTATGAGTATTATGGAAAGATACAAAAAATAATAGAAATCTCATTTCCTTTCTAACATTTTTCTTCTTTTACGAAAAAAAAATGTTAAACATGAAACTAGTTGAAATTTTTTATATACGATTTTGCTATATGTTATATTTTCTTACATTGTTATTTTTTGTAAAAATGTAATGTAGTCAGGCAATGACTAAGAAGCTAGTCGCTATTGATAGAAAATTTACTTTAAAACTTCTAATAAAAATGACGAGTATGATATTAGACCTAGTTAAAAATGTAAATCGTACGAAGATAACGTTAGATAATTATTAAAATAAGCGAGAAAAATTCTATTTACCTTATAGAAGCTGTAATTAGATTCTAAGTTTTCCAACGCAGTAGTATAATTCCAATATCAAAATATTGTTTTTTAATATCATTCTTTGTAAGAAAAATTTGTACTTAAATAACAATAAAAATTGGTTTATATTTCAATAAATGTAATATGTGTACTAATGGACCCATAACAACTTTGTAAGCACTGCTTGTATGCCGTATACAAACGTTTTGTTTGGTTAAAGTTTGAGAAAACATCTGGCGAAGTTTCAAGTCCAGAATTGTTTAAAAGCACAAGTTTCTCTAAACTATTCTCAAACGAAAAGTTGTTTAGACTGGTGATACATAAAATTTCAAACTCCTACTCCCTTGATTAACTCTGCAGTCATGTAAACCACAATCAGAAAGAGGGAATAACCTTGCTCTATCAGATTAAGCAAGAAATTAACGATGTAATCTAAAAGTATTATAACTATTTTCGTTAACCAAATATTTTGATTACATATTACAATACGGGTGATCGTTAGAAATCGGAATGAATAAATTCATAAATTTTTGTCATTCCAACGGCCATAATTAACAACCTCATTACGCTGCATAGTTTCGAATCTTTCTAGACTTCTTATATTTACAGCTTTGAAACACTTTTTTGTGAGCCTCAATTGCGAACCGACCGATAGATCGTAAATAAAGTCACTCTACATAATATTTGTATTCGAAAATCGAACTATCCGTGTTACGTCTCAGCTTTGGAGCTCATTGCGAAATGAAATTTTGCTACTCGAGCTCGTAAAATAAAAAACCTCCCGGCCATTTAAATGCGTTAATCAATTATTTTCCAATGATGAAGCACTTTACTCTTGACCTTAGCGCAGCGCTCATCGATAATACATCGCTTCGCCAGCACACGAACACGAGCTCGATTCCCAATCGTTACATAAATCCACAACTTAACGTTATGACTAACACTCGCGCTATATTATACGATCATTTCACCCGAAATCTGCGCAACGTCCGAAAACTTTCCGCGCACGGTCGACACGCGCGTTCCCACCCCCCTTCTCTTATTAATTAATTCCCGACGCTCCAGCCATGCGCGCCAAATTCGAACGCATCACGCGTCCGCGGAAGAATACCTGCACCCATATCACCACGTTTTGTCCCGTCCGAAAGTTCGTTCAGTTTCGATATTCGCGCGTTCGCGTATATAATACTTACAACGTGCACCCGGCATCGCGCGCACCGCACCACTATATCATCATCATCAACAGTGTCAGCATCTTCATCGGCGTAAATACCGTCGCCGTGCGGCGTGACTCATATATCCCCGCGACAGTCGCGGTGCAGACCCTTTAAGTAGCCCGGGCGGCGAGCGCCGCGCCGGATATACGCGCCCGGAGTCGCTCGCGGAACGCGCAACGTAGCGCAACGTTATACACACACTCTACTCGGTTTTTTTCCTCTGCCTTTCTTTCTTTCGCATTAATAATGCGCATCGACTAAGAGAGAGAGAGAGAGAGAAACTATACGAAGTGCGCGCTCGCGCTTTCTGCGCGGTCGCATCGACGTGTAACAATAGTGAGTGGACTGTGCGCGCGCGCGTGTGTGTGTGTGTGTGCGCGGTGAGAGTGGTGGCACGCGAGCGCGGTTCACCGCGGGGTCAAGATGCCGCCGCCACCGCGCGGAAGCCGTGGCCACTGCGACGACGAGGACGGCGGCTCAGCTGCAGCAGCAACGGCAGCGCCAGCAGCAGTCGCCGATCGCGGTCTGGTCGAGCGCGGCAAAGCTCCGGCGCGCGCAGTTCTCAGGTAGAATCATCTTTCTCTCCTCTCTCTCTATCTCTATCTCACGCATGCCCGCGATCGTTATATAGCTTCTCGACTGCTTATATGTGTGTGTAGCGAATTGAGTTTCGCGATTTCATTGCGAAAGTGTGTGTGTGTGTGTGTGTGTGTGTGTGTGTGAGACTTAGGATATGATAATGGAGGTGTTGTGATTTGTCGACTGGGGTTGCGTGTGTGTGTGCGCGCGAGCGCGAAATCGCGCGTCTATTGTAAGCTAAACACCGAAATCGGAGTTAGGGATGGTAATGAGGAACCCGTGTTTTAAGTGCTCGAGATTTGGTGCAGGTGACCCGATTTCTAAATTAGAAGAAGGTTGGATGATAACATTAGTGTGTAAGGAATGAGAATAGTTTTTTAGAGGACAAAATTATTATGTCTTTAATACTTTTGTCGTTGTTCTTTCGATGCGTTATTCAATCATTTTAGAATACATTACTTTAAGCGCTCTCTGATTCTCTTTTGTCTAACTCTCAGAACGTGACGAATCGCATTCGTTAACGAGAATGTATAAAAAAAATATTTCGAGGCAAAGAAACATTATATATTGGTGTTGTTTAAACGATTTAAAAATCGTTTAATAGACGTCTAGTAAAATTACTATCCATCAAGTTTACCAAGAAAATATTGAATTATTCAAAATAAATTCACTTACAATTATACAAGTTATTAGTATAAAATGTTTGTAATAAATATATTGTAAAAAGACAAATATTCTATAAATTAATCATTGGTTACTCATGTCACTTCGAATATTTTAAAAATAAAAATAAATTATCATTGTTTCAGCCAATATTATTTTTTTACTTCTTTAGAATCCATTAAATGTTCGACATCGCACACAGTAAATCACTTCATAAACATAAGATCACTTGTAAATAAGTCTATTGTTAATTTTATTGATTCTCACATTAACAACAATTTTCACTTCATCACTAACATCTTGAGTTAATTAAAATTAATTTACACTTAGGTATAACCCATTGAAACTATCTATGCGATTCCAATTGACTATTTCATACAAAAATGCAAACTATAACAAAATTCTATCGAATTATTTTGTCTAGATTGAATTGAAATTTATAAATAATATTAAATATCTATTCGTAAAGTTGATTAGTAAATATAATCTTAAACAATAATAAAGCTAATTTAATTTCTCTATAATGTAATCACTTTATTTTAAATAGTGTGATGATTTTTCCCTCGCAAAAACTTAAATACTTATATCTCGACGTAAAAAATTAAGTACTTTCGCTTAAAACCTCTATCGAAAATAAATGTGATTCACAAAAGTTGATAAAACGAGAAGAGGGTTTGTCCCATATTATAGAATAATAATGTTTTTGTAAAGGTATCTTGGTTACGATAGCTGGTCAACTAAAAAGAAGGCTCTTATCACATCCACAATGTCCATCACGGGACTTCTACTACTTACCACTGTAGCAGTGGTGGTGGGCACCGAGACGTACTTCGATACCAGTGGACGAAATTTGGTAACGATGGAAATAAATGCATACTTGATTATTTACTATTAATTTAACAAATTTTCGATCTAAATAAAAACTGCACACTATATAAATAAATTTGTAGAGCAATTTTTAATGTATCAGCGGCTTTTAATTACAACGCATGATTCATCCGTTGAACTGTAATTAATATGCTTGTTATTGTAAGAATTCTTGATGTTAACTCAATCATCTGCATAATGATTTTTAAATAGATTAGGGATGCATGATAATCACAAAAGCGAGCATGCGAGCGATAGTAAACATTATTTTTACGAATTTGACTGAAAACTTACAAAGCAATGATGACATAATTACATATTCCGATGTTTTGCTTTAATATCGGTATTTCCCAAAGTTTAAGTCATGATTTTTATTATTATGTTATCGCTTAAATTAACATCTTTGACGAAGGGAATAGGGCATCTTTTAACACAGGACCCGGTAACTGGGGCACAACTAAAAGCCATATGGGGTTCTTATGGGATGACAGCAATTGACGTATGCATCACCAAACGTTTATATTGAATATTTAGACGTTTATCGTCTATCTTGATAAAGAATACATATTTTAATTGATCAAGATGAATGATCTAATTAATAAAATGTATTTAATGATAACAGACAAAATCTACATCGAACGTCTGTACTCGATTAGGCATCTGAGATGTTAAGTTAACATCAAAGTAACCCGCACGATTACCCAATTTGAAAATTCATTTTAGTTTCAGTTAAACGTACTTTCCGAATACGAACTAGAGAGATATGCGTTCCCGCCTGTCTTGCCGAATTCCGAGGCCGATCTGGACAAACCTGTGGACCCCGGTGAAGAGACGATACTGTACAGGATATCGTCGGGACCGAAGTCGCCGAAGAGGCCGGGGAAGAAGCCAGTATTCATCGAGAACGGAATTCTCTGCGATAACGATCCCTGCGAAGTAAACAAGCCTAAGATCGCCGTTGGTAAATTTTTAAATCATCAGATTCTACTAGGAAACCCCGATAGTGTTCATAGTTCTGAGATACGAAAAAATGTTGTTTTTATAATAGAACAACTTGAATTCAGTAAAAACAGTGATAAATAGATTATAAGTGGTATGCAAAAGTATATCAACTATTTTTTACAATTATCATTTTAAGTAACTCAATAAAAATATCATTTTAGCGTATAAATAATATTATAGCTTTAAACTTCATTTTCATTGCTATTGAATTGTATTTTTACCCATTTTATGTAAATTTGAAAAATCAACGTACAGTAACAGCACCCTATTAAGAAAATTACAAGTAATGCGATTTTACTTGGAAACGTAGCGCTATTCCAAAGACATTTATTAAGACCTGAAATTTATTTTCTTGTACAGGTTTCTCGTAATGGACAGACTTTTTGTTTGATTTACATTGATTTCAAGTACTTTTTTTAACTTTAACAGCACTTTATGCAATAAGGCATCGCATCAAAGCTCATTCCTTTGCTTTTATTGAAAGTATGTAAATTTATTTGATCTCGTTGTATGTCGTATTTTGATGCGGTGTCATATTCTAAAGTATAATAGGGGTATCAATTATAAGAACTAGTTCAAGGGGTACATTGACTGCTTTATAATACGCTAATTGCATTGCACATATTAATTGTAGGAAACGGTACAATGAATCATTCAATGTAATTGTTAATATTTATGATATATAAAACAAAGAACTTTAATGGTAATTCATTAAACTTTTGTCGTACAAAGTTTAACCATATATATAGGCATTATATATTCTCTAATTACAGAAGTTCTGTTTTTACTTTCGATTTCTTAACAAACCTTCAGAATTTTCGTCAGTATTCATTATCTTGAGAAATATTGGCCTTTTAGACAGTATTGATTCTTTATAATATTATAGTACACAAACGTGACTATATCATTCTCATGCATTGCAAATGATTAACTGAACTTTCAGTTTATCAATTAGTAATTTTCAAATACCTTCAACAGTAAAAATTAAGAAACCTTTTTGTGGTAAAATTACAAACATTTTTTTTCAATAATTTTTTCAATAATTTAGTCAGTGTCATTGTACAGTATTTAGCGTATATACCTAACAAAAGCCATTTTAGCTTTTTTTTTCTTTGTGATACCTATTGATTTTAATTTAATATTTTGAAAGGAAGAAGAATCGCATTTAGACAGTTGACTAGATTATATTTGAAAAATTTGTTGGTCTTGTAAAAAGGAATTGGGATCATATTCGAGTTTACCGATTCAGCACATACAAAATCATTGTACTTACGTTGACCAAAATAACATTTTTTATTTTTACATACTCGCTTAAGGCCAACAGTTGAAATTCAACTTTTCTGCATATCGAAAAAAGAAAACACAAACTTACCGACTCAATACTGTTTCTTTCTTTTCACACGATGGATTTTCGTTACAGCTTACATACTGGTAGACCGAGGCTACGACATCTGGCTGGGCATCGGCAACTCGAGTCTCGCTGATAATCCCCAATCGTAGGTGACCGCACTATAAAATCCCTTCTTTCATCCTGCGTTTGTGCCGCCGCTGCGAATTGTGATCCTATGTGTATTACGTTGTAGAAGCGAGGCGAACGAGCGTAAGAGGCTAGAACGGGTGGCCCAGTACATCCTTGCCTCGACCCAGGCGGAGGAGCTGACGGTGATGGGCCACTTTAATGGCTCGGTGCAATTCTTTGGCATGACGGCGCCAAAAATCATCGGGTCGGACAAACCACAGGTATGTGCAGACTTCGTCATTGGCGACAGGAATTAAGTACATGTAAGAAAATATCGTGACGATGAGCCTTGAATTTAACGTCTGAAAACGTTACTGGAGATTTGTGACTGGTTGATATATTATGTATATTCTTCAAGTATACAGAATAAGATTAAAAATTTTTCCCTCGCGACTTTTTTAAGAATTAATGTTGAAATTTGGGCAATAAAGTAAAGTAATTCGTTGTATGTAGACGATGACTTCTAAACTTTACTCTATAATAATCTCAATTCTTTTTCATCATTCTGATGATTGTGATTTCAGTCGAAAATTTCAAGATGGTTGGATTACATTCCGGGCGTAAAGGCTATTAAGACATTATACAAGAAAGGAACAGGTTTTCTCACAAGTAATTTTTAAACACTTGCATGATTATTTGGCTTTTCACAATGGAAGTATGGTAATGTTTTTGTCAACGAAATTTAAAACTATTATGCTACTCGATGTAATCAATATACTACGTTATATATTTAACTCAAAATAATATATGCACGAAATAATGTATTTGCGTATAGTAACAAAAACCAAAATATATAAATATGTATTTAGACTAAAGCATCTTTTATTTAGCATGTTCTTACGCATCAAATATATTTTCCACTGTGCACAATTGCACGTAACATATACACGAACAACACAAAAAAAATAATTGTTTGCATGAAAAAATATTCCATTGAATGCAACATAAATTTTCAATAAACATCGTAAATTCAAACTCTCCACGTTTACATCAACTTGACTAAACATATACCTTTCTTTTTGCAACAACACGTAATCCTCAAATTCCGACAAAATAATACTCATGTTCTGAAATTCTGTCTTGCAGGAGGCTACAATGACGTTGTTGAGAAATTCGACAGAATTGGTCGTAAAATCCACTACATCGCCGACGATTCGAATATTCGCGATCTGAAGGTAAGCCCGCAGAATTGACGGCGTCCGTTGCTCTGATTATCTCAAAATGTGATCGTAAAAAAAGAATGCGACTGCATGTACGTTAACGACATTATTACATAGTCGTTTAACGCGGTTGCAATATCTGCTGCTATGGGTACGTCTTTTTAAATCTTTAAATTCCCACAATCGTGTCGCATCTTTGCAAAACTGTCGCAATATCCCCGATTTATTTTCATACACGCTATTTATACGGGTTTTAACATTTTTATTAAATTGTACATATTATTATATTTATAAGATTGTGTAAAATAATTAATCGATATGTATTATAAATTATTATAAACTATAATTCTATTATTCTGTAATAAAAACTTATTCAATAAAGAAACGAAAATTCGCATTTTATAAAATCTCATCTGAACTTTTACGACAGCTTTTATATACACATCTCAATTAAAATTCGTTATAATGACATTTTTATTAATCATACACAATCGTAACAATCTTCGTTTCACCCCACTTCTCTTCACATTTTTAATTCAGCCAATTTATTGAGAATCAAAATGTGCAACTTGCATGAAAAAAAAAAAAAAAATCATCAGGTCTTCATCAAACTTGTCGCCACCACGTGTGCGCACACGCATTTCATTTCGAAAGTTGTGCGCGTTCTCCGGAGTACACGCCGTCCGTCGCGGGTCGTCCTTGACTCGTTCGCTGCACCCGTGTTGCGTACACGTGTGTGGCCGCGCGCAACAATCGCGCACTTATACCTATGCAAGAGCCGGCGACGTGTGAAAGGGAAGGGGTGTATGCTTTATGTCACTGTCCCGTGGTGTTGACAGTATAGTGTAGATCGGGCGATTGTTTTCTTTTGTTTAAGGGGACAGTAAAAATTACTATATTCGATGGTAACCGTGGGAGAGACTCATATTTACACATGAAAATTACTACAATCTATAGTCAAAGTTGCTATTGTTTTGTAATTTTTACTATATATATATATAGTAATTTTCATGAGAAGATGAGAATAATTTTTACTGTGCACAATCTTTGTCCGTGTATGGTCAAGAAGAAAAATAGATCGGGAGGTCGGGGAAAAAGTGAAATACTATAGTTTCAGCAGATAAAGTAATTTTAATCGGAAAATGCACGTACTAATATAATATGACTTGCTTAAAAGCTTTATGCAAAATTGTCAACGGTTCCTAGCAAAGCTTTATTGACATTGTTTCAAGCTAAGTTTGCAATATTTGAAATATTTAATCTTCCATAAAGCAATATTATTTTATACCACTCTAACCTCAAAATCATAACTTTAATATGATTATTCGGCTCTCGTGGTATAAAATACGGTTCGAAACTGGTGCGTAAGAAGATTTTTAGCTCATGTGACTTTTCTCACTCGCTTCGCTCGTGTGAAAAACGTCACATGAGCTAAATAATCACCTTCCGCACCCGTGTCGAAATGTACTATTTTGACAATTTTTAGAATAATTTTTCGTGAAATTCAAACAATTTATTTTTATACCAGATTTCGACTTTAATTTCATATTTTAATTTTAAAAAAGCACTTTTCAAAACATGCAATTGACGCGAACAGAAATTAGTAAATGCTTACAGTCTACGTCACGAGAATGTAAACGAGTTTTATGAAAGAAAAAAAAATGAAATACAAGTCTCCGGTTACGAAATACGTTCAAATATCGGAATACGGTATGAGCTAATCGAAGCCGTAAATAGTAGTTCAAATTATGGGTGTTGCACTCAAAAAAGGTGGAGAATAATAATGAACAAAAATAAAAATAAAACAATTTGAACTTCTGTTATTTCAGACTACTGTTATGAAGGCCTGGGGATTCATGATGACAATGGTGCTACCTACGTTGTCTATTAAAAATTTTTCTGACATGATGGATCATCCTGATGTATTTTTAGACACGGTAAGTATTTTCAGTGTGTATTTTTTTAGGACACGTATATTTTCCAAAGTTTGTCTGCAGTATAGTGAGCTGTTAATACTTTATTCTCGGAAAGTTCGAGCTTTATGCATCAATCACGATTACCTAACGATATCCAGTTCTAATTAATTCGTCTTTACTACTTACGCATGCAACTGATTTATTTTATGACGCAAAACTGGAAGTTCAACATTAAGTTTTTTTACACAGTTTATTTTTTACTCGCAAAAACAATGAGTTGAATAATAATTTTTAAAAGCATTATTTTGCATGCGATCCTTGTTACATATTAACAAGAAGAATCCATGTTTGTAATAAAAAAAGTGCACTCTGAGCAACTATTTTATTTCTGACAGTTACCATAATTTTTAATTCAATTTATTAAATAATAACATAGTGCCAACATATTACAAGCATCTATCGAGTTTCCAAATGATTTAATATTTGAACCAGTAGAACAGGGGCAGGTTCTAGTCAGACGCCCAACAAACACATACTTTATTCATTTCATTTCGCAAAGTTCGCCTGTTCTTTTTACCCATTCATTAATAAGCTACTTGATTAACTGATACTACTTTTCCCTCTGCTGCCTTATTCAGCCCCAATCATTACCTCATCACCAACGTCATAAAAAATGCATAATTGCAGTGAATACAGTCACTCACACGAACCGTCCTACGTCTGAATTTTGCAGGCGCAGCTCGCGCGCAAGTACGGCTACAGGGCGGAATCTCATCTGGTGGAGACGGCGGACGGTTACCTGTTGATGGTACACAGGATCTCGGGCAACGTGACGCAGCCCCAGTCCGATGGCAAGCCCGTTGTCCTGCTGCAACACGGCATACTCGGGAGCTCCGCCGACTGGGTGATGCTGGGGCCGAATCAGTCGCTCGGTAAGAACGCGATCGATCGTGGATGCGTTATCGGTCGCCGATATCGCGCAGCGATGGATGCTGGGGGAAATTATAGAGACGATATAGATTGCGGGGCTTTCGGGAGATTATTGATTGGATTGGTGGGAACGGTGAGGTACGAATTGACAGTCAGTGTGAGGTTACGTAAGGGGATGTGTTTGGTAAAGGAAAATAAATTGGAATAGCTGCGTCATTAAAACAGTATATTCTCAAAATTGATATAAAAAGACACAAAAGTTCTTTAAAAAATATTAATAAATATGGGAAAGTAAAATTTTAAAATAAAATGTTACTGTTAACCGTCATTATTCGTGAAACTATTTGCAAAAAGGATCACTTGAAAATACATACGTGATTGCTTGTAAAACGCAATTAAAAGGTTTTCATGCCATTACTACTTTATACTTTTGGGAAAGAGAAAAGTTTGTTTGCAATAGCGAAATTTCATTACTGTAACCAAAGTTTTTGATTAGTTTAACCCTTTTGCCCAACTTTCCGCGTGCATTAGCTCGTCCGAACGTTTTTCGCTAACGATTCACGATCCCATAAAATAAATTAGCTAACATAGTTAACAATGTACATTAAACCAATGCTGTAAACATTACTCTTTCGGTAAAGAGTATTGCTTTCAGATATTTTGCTTCGTCATAGAGCAAGCTTTGTAACAATGAAAAAAAATTTCGAAACAAAAAATGTTCAAAAAGATGTTTTAAGACGATATATGTAGATATTTGTTGTTTTGAGAAAAATTTTTTTCATTGTGTGTGCGCGCGTGTGTGGGTGTGTGTGTGTGTGTGTAAACTCTTTATATCTCGGAAACGAATCAACCGATTTTTATCGAACAGACTATTCTCTTCGTCTCGCGAAAAAAACTTAGTACCCTAATGGATTTGGGTTTTTATTGAATTTCTTTTTTTTATAACCAAAAACGATTTTGAATTTTTATTTTTTATTTTACTTCCTCCTAGAGGAAGCTTTGTAATAGTAAAATTTTAAGTTTCGTTAAATCGCTCTAGAAACACGAATAGAGGTGATAGAAGTTCGAATCACATAATTTTAGAAAATGTCTGTATGGATGTGTGTGTGTGTGTGTGTGTGTGTGTGTGTGTGTGTGTGTGTGTGTGTGTGTGTGTGAGTGTGTGTATGTGTGTACCGTTTTATCTCAGGATCTATTCGATCGATTTTCACCGGACAGGTCTCATTTTTTTTTTTGTTTTTTTTTGTGTGAATGGGAGAAGGAAATCCTCTTTTTGATTCGCCGATGCGTTTTTTATTTATTTCGAATTTTCGATTTTCGCAAAATTCATTTTTGCGCTTTTTTAATGATAACATTGAGATATTTGAATTGGACAGATAGCATTCGAAAGAGCATAAAAAACCTATATTTTCTAAAAAAAAATTATATTAGCTATGGCGGTTCTTTTGTTATTAATAAAAACGTGTTTTTTTAACCTTATAACTCCAAAAATAATCGGCCAATTTATTTGAAAAAAATCATGATAATGCAGAATATAAATAGCTATAATCTCTAAAAATTTGAATCGATTCTGTCGATTAGTTTTTGAGAAAAAAATTAAAAACTGAAAAAAATGCGTTTTGAGTGAAGCACGTTTACTTTTTTTTAATTAAATTAATCGCTTTGAAATTCCTTATAGAGGTAGATTTTGGAAAGCTCATGGCTAAGTTCTTTGAGCTAAATGATTGGTCAATAAATTTCAGAGATATTTGAGGTTAAAATTTTTGTAACCTTTTCTTTAAATCGTAATTTCTCGAGAACGATTCGATGAATCAGCTCCAAATTAATAGACAATTTTGGATGTGATATAGATAATATATGTGCGAATTTTCATCAAGATCGTTCCATTACTTTTTGAGATATTTGATATTTAACCCATTAAGTCCTGAATGGACAAATTTTCACTAAAGTTTTCAACGCTTATATTTTATGTGAAAATGAATTGTAAAAAGTATATGGATAAGCGCATTCGATGTAAAATTTGATGAACTTTCAGAATCTTTTGTTAGATTTTTCAAAAAATTAAACTGTCGAACACTGTACATGATTTTTTCCAAAAAAACATGGTTTAAAAAAAAAAAAAAATTCTTCATTTCGATTTTTCAAATGGAATGCATTTAAGATTTAATGATCAAAATGCAGAAAACGTGGCCTCGAGACCTAAACTTGAAAATCTAACGATTTAGGTTTTGAAAAAAAATTTTAAAACACATAAAATGGCGGCTGAGACGCAGAAAAATCATAAAAATCTTCTGGAATTATTTATTCGAAAAAGATGGACTTTAGAGAAAAACTTTACTGAAGAAAAAGTTCTTAGAATTGATCAGAGAACATGCTGGAATTTTTCCAGAACCTTTTGGCAAATTTCAGAATTTTTCAAAATTTTCAAATTTTGAAAAATTTAAAAACGCTTCTTATGTTTCTGAAAAAATTCCAGCGTGTTCTTTAATCAATTCTAAGAACTTTTTCTTCAGTAAAGTTTTTCTCTAAAGTCCATCTTTTTCGAGTAAATAATTTCAGAAGATTTTTATGATTTTTCTGCGTTTCAGCCGCCATTTTGTGTTTTAAAATTTTTTTTCAAAACCTAAATCGTTAGATTTTCAAGTTTAGGTCTCGAGGCTACGTTTTCTGCATTTTGATCATTAAATCTTAAATGCATTCCATTTGAAAAATCGAAATGAAAAATTTTTTGTTTTTTTGAAAACTATCTTTTTGTGGAAAAAATGATGTACAGTGTTCTACAGTTTAATTTTTTGAAAAATCTAACGAAAGATTCTAAAAGTTCATCAAATTTTACATCGAATACGCTTATTCATATACTTTTTACAATTCATTTTCACATAAAATATAAGCGTTGAAAACTTTAGTGAAAATTCGTCCATTCAGGACTTAATGGGTTAATATTTTCGTATTTTGCAAAGTCATTTACTTTGTTGCATAATAACTAGAGAAAAAAAAATTGTTTAAAATATTGTGGAGATGTAGAGTTTTTGTGTTTATCGTATAAGTTCTTTAGGTAAAAGAGTTGTCTCATAATTTTTAGAGATATTTAAGGTTAAAATTTCTTTACGTATTTTTCAAAATCGTAGTTTCTCACTGACGACTTAATGTATCAGTTTGAAATTTATAGACTATTTTGTATGCGATATAGGCAATACCTATGTAAAATTTCATCCAGATTATATGGTTAGTTTTTGAGATATTTGATATTTAAAATTTTGGTATTTCTGGTAATGACTTTATGTCGCACAATAACTGGAGTAAAATTTAATTACTTTGAAATTGGATCGAGATATAGATTTGATAGAGGTATAGAGTTTATATATTATTTATCACATGAATTGTTATGGTAAAAGAATTAGTTTATAAATTTCAGAGTTATTTGAGGTTAAAACTGTTAAGACTGTTTTAGCCCTCTTTTCAAATCGTAATTTTTCGGGAACGGTTTTATGTATATGTTACTAGAAAATGGAAACGACGCGTGATGCACACACGTGTTGTTTACTTGCTTTTGTTTTTTATTGAGGTTAATTTACAGTGAGCTCTGCAGAAACATGAAATTAGTAAGATACACTGGCCAATTATTTTGAGTTTGAATTAAGTTTTCGAATAATCGCGATTTGAAGTGAATATAGTAAGAATTACCCTCTCTCAATTTTGAGATAAAAATTTTAAAGTTGAAACGGTTATGGTTCATGGGCATATAATTTTATATACAATCATTTTGACTTTAGAAATTTGTGTAAAAATTTTTTTATTAGCTGCCATTGATATTTGTGTTTACATAATATTTTATTTGCTTTTGTTTTTTATGAAGATGGTGTAATACTCATACTTTATCATTAATCCTGTTTTATCGGCTGAACACGTCAAAATCATTAAATCGTCAAAGCTCGTACTCGCCAAGAATGATACATTTTGCGTCCTTGGTGCATAATCTACTATTAAGGCGATATATGTCGATATTTATTGATTTTGAGAAAGTTGTGTGTGTGTGTGTGCGTGCGTGTGCGTGCGTGCGTGCGAGCGCGCGCGTGTGTGTGTGTGTGTGTGTGTGTAAACTCTACATCTCGGAAACAAATCGACCGATTTTCGTCGGACATAGACTATTCTTTTCGTCTCGCGAAAAAACTCGGTACCCTGATGGATTTGAGTTTTTATTGATTTTCTTTTTTTAATAACCAAAAAATAACTTTGAAATTTTATTTTTTTTTATTTTTTTATATCTTACAGCCATTATTATGTAATACAATAAACTTTTCTTGAAAGATATTTAAATTAGATATATTTTCTTTTTTTAATATTTAAATTATCTTCGCTCTGTCATTTGTTATTAAGGAAAACGTTTTTATATTTCATAATTAATTTCTCAAAAAAAATTTTATTTATCGACTTGAAATTTTAACCACTTGTTACACTCGTTAAAGACTATATTTGGTTAAAATTTCAAGAGATTATCTTCATTTGTTTTTTGGAAAAAAATTATTTTAGAAAAAATTTGCTTTTTCGTTGTTGCACGATAAAAAGAGTAATAATGACGCAATCTTCCTGAAATTTGGCACAGATGCAGATTTTATATATCTTTAGATCGAGTTCATTGCCCAAAAAAATCGGTCATGTGGGAAAAATCTGTGAACAGTTTTAATTAAAAAATTAAACGTCTCTTTATAAAACATTTGGAAAATACACCAGACAAAACGTTTTTTTCCAACTCCGTCATATCAATAACATGTAAATTATTAAAGGTTGAGAGTGCAGTCTGGGATTTTCGAAGATTTAGTATATGAAAAATGAAGAGACTCTACTGATAATCTCCCAGTTATAAAAAATCTGAATTAAAAATTTATCATAGCTTACATACTCGCCGACGCTGGCTACGACGTCTGGTTGGGAAACTCGCGGGGTAATACCTACTCCCGCGCCCACTCCAACATCTCGGCGAGCGAGTCCAAGTTCTGGGAGTTCTCCTGGCACGAGATGGGCATGCACGACCTGCCCGCTATGATCGACCACATCCTCAACACCACGAAACAGACGAAACTGGATTACGTGGGACACTCGCAGGCGGCCAGCATTTTCTTCGTCACGTTGTCCGAGAAGCCGCAGTATAACGAGAAAATCGGCAAGGCGGCGTTGTTTGCGCCAGTGGCGAACACGACAAATGCAAGGAGTCCAATTTTTGGCGTGTTCTCGAAAATCTCGACGCCTCTATACGTAAGATGATTTTCTTTTTTTGTTGATGCATTAGTATACTCTGACGGACGAGTAGCAGGGGCTTTAACGAGATAAACGATATCTCGAAAAATCGAAGGGAACATGGCTGTTCAGCGACCTGTGGCCGTCATTTTTTCCGTTGTCTTTCGAGATATCGTTTATTTCGTTAAAGCCCCAGGCCGTTGCTATCACGGTATGCACAGCAGCGTGCGATAGCGCCAAGTTCACGTTACAAGATAAAACGCAGGAGCCGTTGGGCTTCTGCGTGACAAATTGGTCTCGCTCGTTGGATGGTCCGTCGCGCACCGACTGAGTACTTATGGTTAAAGAATCGATTTATGGAAGTACAGTGAAAGATCGCAATACGGTACACTGAATTTTAAAGGGCTGTAATAACTGTAGAAAAGATTATTTTAAGCTTTCGGAGTGATTACATAAGTAAAAAAAGATGTATCCCAGAAACGAAAAAAAATGAAATTTCGTGAATTTGAAACCAGTTACACACTTCCCTTTTGAACAAATAATTTTGGTTGCGCTTCAAAATGTATGTCTTGTATTCTACTAGTTATGTTTAGAAAGATTAGAAAATAATAAATTATAAAGTTACTAGCAGAATTAGAATATTTTTGTAGGTAACAATATAATGCAAATCGAAACTTTAAAAAACAGTACTTTTCAATACCAGTGCGATAAAAATGATTTTTGCACGAGTGTGAGTTTGTCGCCCGAGCGAAGCGTGGATGGTGACAATCACACTCGTGTAAGAATTATTATCACCTGTATCGAACATTATTTTTTGACACAACGTGCGTAAAGTGCTATTTTAGCATATGCTTGTAAACCTATGTAGTACTTTATGCACGGAGTGTCAAAAAGGTATTAAAATTTTGTTGTTATTAAGTAACAATTAAGAATGAATAATTCGATCATTACCAAGGACACGAAATAAATCTTTTTATTTCTCTAAAGTATTTAAACATACGAATGTTAATGCAGATTAAGATGATGGATTGAGCGACTTAACAATAAATCTTAATCCATCATGAATATAAATAATGTAGCCGAAGTCGATCGTAATCACGAAAAATTTTTGTCAACAGTATGTAATCAGATTTTTCGGTGTCAACGACTTTTTGCCAACTAATGCTCTGCTCACGAAAATCGGCCGAGAAGCGTGTGAGGCTCGAACGCCTTATCAAGTCGTCTGCAGCAACGTGCTATTCATGATAACGGGTTACGACGCTTCATTACTTAATATGGTTGGTATGCAATGCATACAAATATAATGCGCAGAAACACAGTCATGAAAAAATTTTATTAGAATATTATCTATAAATCGATTAATTATGAAGATTGTTAATTATTGTATTACACTTGTAGGACTTATGTAAAATTCACTATCTTGTGCACTGCATTTAGCTGCCGATATCGTTGCGCGGTACGAAGAAAAGACAACTTGGAAGTTACAGGCGAAGAAAAGCCAAAAACGCGTCTAAGACGAAGAAAAGCCAGTCTGGGTCCTCCTAGACGAAGAAAAGCCAGTTTGCGCCGTTCCTGCAGAGGAAAAATCACCCAACTGACTTCATCTAATCAATTACTAGTTATCTTATTATTTTGACTGAACATCTTTTCATCTTTTTATGTTATCTTTTTAAAAAGATTTTTAATCTTTTTGGTTATCTTTTATCTTTATCTTATCTTATTATCTGAAAGTTATCCATAAGATACCAACTAAATGTTACTTTCGTTTGAGAAGTCAAACTGGCTTTTCATCGTCTGGGAGGACCCAAATTGGCTTTTCTTCGCCTGTAACTTCCAAGTTGGCTTTTCTTGGTACCGCGCGACGATATATGAAGGTCATTTTTTATTGCTTACAGTTCGTGATATTTTTTTCCGATTCGGGATAATCTTACTTGGTAAAATTTTTAATGACTTTTTTATTCTAAATCTTTAAACTATAATTTGTTAACAATCATTATTCTAAGTAGATCTTTGAAACATAAATAATGAAAAATTTTAAAAGTGAAAGATACAAAAAATAATTTCAATTCGTGTATCTAGAATGTAATATACTACCAATTCTCTTGATTGAAAATCAATATCATTCGTTTGATTGTACAAATGTACTCATAGTTTTCAATTTACTTTTTGTTTATATCAATCGCAGTTACTTACTTGTACATCGATGACAAACAATGAATCTACGATTCTCACCTCGAAATAAAATTGATGCATTTCATTTCTTACAGACGAACATTCCGATTATTCTTGGCCACTCACCTGCCGGCAGCTCGATCAAGCAATTTTTCCATTATGCGCAAGGACACAATGCGAGTAAGTCTTGATTAAACGAAAGAAACTTCTATATCGTACAAGGACACGTGCCCATGAATAATCGATTCCCGCATTTTCCAGAAAAATTTCGCCAGTTCGACTATGGATCTGAGGAAATAAATAACATCTTCTACAATAAGACTGAGCCACCGGAGTACAAGGTGGAAAACGTTAGGATTCCCGTTACTATTTACTATGCTAAAAACGATCTGCTGACGGATTCGAAGGTAAGTCTTAATTATTTAATAAAGAGACATTAATCGAAAAAAATAAATGTATATCTTAGCAATTATAATAGGTGGAAATATAGAGATTTAGTATATGTTAGTGTGGACATGTTTGAGTCTTACATTTTTAGCTTACTTTTAATATAAACATCCTGTAGATATACTTAAATTTATGTGTGCAAATACACCAATTTAAGCGTAAATACAAAATCAATGTTTATACATATATCGAATTCTACAGAAAATTACACCTAATTGAAGTCGAAAAATCGTAAAAATTCAAAGTTGAAGCACACCTCCAACAACTGGTTTTTCCTATTCTGTATAGCAAAAATAATTCACGAAAAGTGTGTCGAACCAAGGAAATCGGAATAGTGTTTTTTAAGAAGCTACATTTAATTTTTCTTATGGAAATTTAACACGGGAAAAATAGACGAAAAGTAGTCATTGATGATTAACCAATAGCAAGCTACTGAAGAGGCAAAAAATTTTTCACGAAAAAGCGATTAAAGTAGAAGAAAAGAGCTTTAATTTGAGGCTAGAATCGTTAAAATCGATCAATTCTGTGCAAAGCTACGTGAATTTGAAAATTGCGAAAAATGACCAAAAATGAGCGACTTTTTCCAAATCCACGTAATTCTTAAAATTTTCGTCATTTTTCGTCATTTTTCGTCATTTTTCGCCATTATCGAATTCACGTAGCTTTACACAGAGTCAACCGATTTTAACGATTCTAGTCTCAAATTAAAGCTCTTTTCTTCTACTTTAATCGGTTTTCGTGAAAATTTTTTTTGCCGCTTCAATAACTTGCTATTGGTTAATCATCAATGACCACTTATCGTCCATCTTTCCGATGTTAAATTTCCATAAGAAAACTTAAATGTAGCTTCCTGAAAAACACTGTGCTGATTTCCTTGGTTCAACACGCTTTTCGTGCATTATTTTTGCTACAGAATAAGAAAAACCAGTTATTGGAGGTGTGCTTCAACTTTGAATTTTTACGATTTTTCAAGGACAGTTAGGGGTAATTTTCTGTAGAATTCGACATATATGCGTCTTTCTGGCATGCGTATATTTCTGTCAAATATATAAGCTCGCTAAAAATAAATTCTGAATTTGGTCTAATAGGCATTTTAGCTTGGTAAATTGTAACGGGGATTACTTTTAAAATACATCCAAAAACATTTCATATTTCACGTATGTAAGATTAGAATTTACGGTTTTCGTCACTTTCTGAAATGATTAAATGATGAAATAAAAAAAAACTAATTTTAACATCAATTTTAGCGTCTGTAATATTCAAAATAGTTATATTTAACTATTATTATTATCTATGAATTAGACCTTTATTTATTTATCTAGATACTCTGTACTGACATGTTTCTGTGCAATTAATCGATGAAAATGAATAGTATATTACATACCTAGGCCAGTAAAATAAGAAATGTCTCAGAGCACATGTAATTGTCGACCGAGGCTTCGCCTCGGTCTATACTAGGTGTCTATACTATTTTTCTGCTGGACGGCGCACGGAAAGCTGCAACTTCGTTTCGCGCAGCGGCCAGGAAATTGGTGCTTTTCGGCCGGAGGGGAGAAATTAATTTTTACGACAATTAAACCCCGCACTAGAAAACGCACCCGCATTGTGATGGGTATAATATACGTATCCGCCATGAAATCATAATCGAATGCCCATCTAGAGAATGACAAATCAAATGAAAAAAAATATGATACATTCTGCCAAATGTTACAGGACGTTGAGTCGCTGGCGCAGCGAGTGCCAAATCTGCACGGACTTCACAAAATCCCAGACGACGACTTCAACCACATCGGCTTCGTGTACGCGCGCGAGGCGTCCAAGCTGATCTACACACCGCTCCTACGGTTCCTGAAGAATACCACCATCACGTAACAGCAACAAGAGAGAGACAAAAAGAGAGAAAGAGAGAATAAAATACTCCTCGTTAGCTCCCGCATCCTCTTCCCGTCTCATTAGCATCGATCACACGCTCTCTGTCACATAATATATACCTAGTCAATTATAAATATTTAATAGTTGGTGTGTAAATATTGATGAGTCCATTGTATGCGGCGACATATATAGTTTGTACATGTTGTTCTTGTTGTCCAGTAGTTTTGTATAAAGTAGTGCGCTTGATTAAACTTCTTTTGTTTATTTACAATTAGTAATTGTAAACATTACTCTTTCGGTAACGAGTATTGCTTTCAGATTTTTGCTTCGTCATAGAGGAAGCTTTGTAACAATAAAAAAAAATTTCGAAACAAAAAATGTTCAAAAAGATGTTTTAAGACGATATATGTCGATATTTATTGATTTTGAGAAAATTTTTTTTTCGTGGTATGCGTGTGCGTGTGCGTGTGCGATGTGTGTGCGTGCGTATGTGCGTATGTGCGTGTGTGTGTGTGTATGTGTGTATGTGTGTTTGTGTGTGTGTTTGTGTGCGTGTGTGTGTATGTGTGTGTGTGTGTAAACTCTTTATATCTCGGAAACGAATCGACTGATTTTTGTCAAACTATTTTCTTCGTCTCGCGAAAAAAACATGGTACCCTGATGGATTTGGGTTTTTATTGATTTTCTTTTTTTTATAACCAAAAAACAATTTTAAATTTTTAGTTTTTTTAATTTTTCTTTCCTCCTAGAGAAACACGAATAGAGGTAATAATAGAAGTTCGAATCACATGATTTTAGAAAATGTCTGTATGGATGTGTGTGTGTGTGTGTGTGTGTGTGTGTGTGTGTGTGTGTGTGTGTGTGTGTGTGTGTGTGTGTGTGTGTGTGTGTGTGTGTGTGTGTGTGTGCCCTACTGAAAAATTTCAGGTAAGATCTCATGTGACGTTTGTTAACATAATTTTAAGATGAGATCTCACCTGAGTTTTCATTATAATATTTTTCATTTATTTGAAAGTTAGCCATTAAATTCTGATGAGATCTCAGGTGAGATTCGCACCTGAGTTTTCATTATCATTTTTTACTTATATGGAACATAGCCATTAAATTCAGATGAGATCTCAGGTGAGATTCTCACCTGAGTTTTCATTATATTTTTTCCTTATTAGAAAAATAGCGATTAAATTCAGATGAGATCTCAGGTGAGTTTCTCATCTGAGTTTTCATTCTAATATTCTTTACTTATTTGGAACATAGCCATTAAATTCAGATGAGATCTCAGGTGAGTTCTCAAGTGAGGTTCTCACCTGAGTTTTCATTATAATATTTTTTTTACTTATTTGAAAAATGGCGATTAAATTCAGATGAGATCTCAGGTGAGTTTCTCACCTGAGTTTTCATTATTAGTATATTACGCAACTAGGGAGGTAAAGAGTTGGCCAGTCCAGAGCACATGTAAATTGCCACCCTCGCCTTTGGCTCGGGTGGCAAGCATGGGCTCTGGGGTGGCCCTCTTTACTCTCGTGTTGCGTATACAATTTTTTTTTTCCTAGCGAGGCCAAAAGCACAATCTTTGCGATCGGACACCGGGAGCAAAAGTGATACTTTCGGCCAGCTAGGCAAACAAAAATATTTTTTACTTATTTGGAACATAGCCATTAAATTCAGATGAGATCTCGAGTGAGATTCTCAGGTGAGATTCTCGCCTGAGTTTTCATCACAATATTTTTAACTTATGTTGAACATAGCCATTAGATTCAGATGAGATCTGACGTGGGAATCTCACCTGAGCTTTAGGAACTTGAACTTTTTATACTTATAAGTAAATAGATTATATTTCGTACTTACCAGGAGAGTATCAATGATCCGGATCACCGGTACGGCTCAAACTTTAGGATATGTTTTTGGACTTAGAAACATGAAGAAAGCTGCAATATTAGACCATAACGCTAAATAAACTTAAGTTATGCACATTATTTACTTTTGTTTTGAAAACATTTATTTAGAAAGCCTCTTCTTAGAACCGTAACTATTTAATCTTGCTAAGTCTTAAATATTATTTCAAGTAGAGAAAATAAAACTAGAGAAAACGATCTTTAATATTTTTTTTTCGGAATTCAAAAATGTTGATTCGTTATGAAAGTTTAAAATTAAACAACGAAAATGCACTAAAATATGCATGAATTCAAACAGCGAATTTTAGGCACCTAACCTTGCATTTTTATTGCTCAAATTTAAACTTTCATAACTTTAGAACGAATTAATATTTTTCAACCCAACCCCAAAACAAGCAAATTAAAGATCGTTTTCACCAGTTTTATTTTCTCTTCTTGAAATAGTTTTTAAGACTTTACTAAAGTAAATGGTTACTGTTTTCAGAAGAGGCTTTTTTAAAATATTTTTTCCAAATAAAGCAAAAAATGTCCATGACTTGAGTAACATATTTTATAGCACTGTGTGACCTAAATCCGCACTTAAGTCACGGCTAGTTGTGACTTAAGTAGCCCATTATTACACTGTGAAATAATGAATTTACTTAAGTCACAGGTACGTAATTAACGCCAATTATCTACCAAAACTATTCAAAAATATGATTTTACATATAAGAATGAATAGGAAAAGAAGTAAAATTTCATTAATAGTTGACAAACCACAAAGAATAAATAAAAATGATGATAATAAGGCTTCTCTATATTATAGGTTAGTTTCATCTGCTATGGAATAGCAGACCGCGCGCTTTTTAAATATTCAATATTAAACTGTATGGATTTTAGTTTTAAAAGTCTTTCTCTTTAGTGATATAACGTATACAAATCTTTCACTTTCATAAACTTCAACTTATTGTTAAAGATACAAATGAAATTGCCAAGAATCTAGTTTTATGATTTTTTTATGTATATATTCAATATTCTAGTTTCAATAATAACCATATTCTATATCAGGTATTCTATTATTTAAATAACATTTTATTAATTTTTTTCAGGGCGGGGGGGCTGCGCCCCCCCTCCCCACACACTTCTCCCACCCCACTTCCAACTATCATTATAAATATGCACAAATAAATAAAATAAGAATATGGCGGATTTATGTCACACGAGCTATAAAATAGTATACGATACTCGTGACTTAAATGGCTCATTATTACACGGCGTTTAGCGCCCTCGCTGCGCTCGGGCGCTAACCTCACGCCGTGCAATAACGGACCACTTAAGTCACACGTATCGTAATATACTATTTCTGTGAACAATATTTTATTAATAAAATAGCGAAAAACAGCTTTTAAAACATTTAAAAAGTCGATTTTTGGCTATTACTTTACAGGATTTGATTTTACATAAAAATGTTAAATACAAAAGTTGTAGGTAATATTTAAACAACACAACTTTTTCCTATTGAACACTTTTTTTGCACAATCAATTCCTGACGAGTTAAACTCATAAAAACGATTATTTGCGCATAAATATATATAACATGGACGATTTTTGGCTATAACTTGACAGGATTTAACTTTATATAAATATGTTAAATACAAATGTTCTATATAATATTTCAACAAAAGTTTTTCCCATTTAACATTTTCATGTAAAATCAATTCCTAACGAGTTAGACCTATAAAAACGATTTTTAATGCCTAAATACACCTAAAATAGTCGATTTTCGCTTATTTTTCAAGACGTTGACTTTACACAAAAATATTAAACACAAAAGATATAGATAAAATTTAAACAAAACTTTTTCCCCATTAACATTTTCATGTACAATCAATCCCTGATGATCTAAACCTATAAACACGATTTTTAACACCTCAATACAACTTATATAGTCAATTTACGCTTATTATTTAACAGAATTCGATTTAACACAGAAATATGAATTACAATAGTTATAAATTGGATCGGAAAAATGAATATAACATTCCAAAGATCATATAATTATAAAAATATAATAATAAGATATAAAATTACGTTTGATTACAATGTTAAATGGGATAAGCACATTAAAAACATAATTAAAAACGAAATATCTACTTTTAATTTTTTACAAAATGACAAATATTATGCAAAATAAAACATTGTTGATAGTATATTATGCTCTTTTTAATAGCATTATAATTTCTGGGATAAAAAATAGCTTGGGGGAGTTTATGTATGAATAGTTTACCACCATTACAAAATCTACGCAGCAAAATCTTTAAAATTATTTCTCGCTGGATGGTCTGCGAAATACATAACGGTGTATTTTAATACAACAGACCCCCTGAGCCGAGTTCTTATACACTGGCTAAACTTATAAATTAATATGCCGAAATAATCTTACCAGTAATAACTACACTGAAAAAACTCTGGCACACAAGACGCACAAAACGAGGGACGTATTTCGTCCCTTCGGTTCGGCACGGCTGTCGTCCCGTAACGGTGCTACTGATTCCCCCTGGCGGCGCGTATACCATATCTTAAGGCGAATTTAGGTTAGGTTTTAAAAGTATCGGCAATATTTGGTATGTATTACGTGCCAGAAGGGGAGATGTGCTGTACCGAATCCAGGGACGAAATAAGTCACTCATTTTGTGCGTTTTGCGTGCCAGAGTTTTTTCAGTGTACCTACCCGTAGCGAATCTAAACACACACACTGTACTTTTTAAGCTATTCTCCAGTCTTTCATTACCTATCCCTTCGCACCGTAAAGCACTGACACTCTTGAATTACTGCTGGGACGGCAGAAGTAGCAACGTAAGGCTGGCTGGTCCAGGTTGGCGCGTGTGCTCCATCGATGTCAGTCTGCTCACGATAATCTAACTAGCAGCCAGCCGCTAGATCAGCAGCCTCGTAATCTGCTGAAAGGGAAGGTCTAGTGGAGACCTCCACTCGTTCTCTCACTGTCAGGAACAGCCTCAGCATAGAAGCCGACCAAGACACAAGCAGCAAATCAGCGACACACAGCCACTACTATGGGCCAAGCAGGGAGAGTTGAATACCTAAAAACCACATATGGCTAATAAATAGTTGACTCGAACAACATCACCACACCCAAGAGACAGTCTGCAGAAGTGCTCATCGTTTACTCCTTTTGCTGCCTCAGATACCTGCAACAAGAGAAAAGTTCCATCACCCCCCCCCCCCCCCCCCATCAGAAAGGTTATGAACGAGAAAGGGCTTACCAAATCGGCTTCCGTTGCTAACCCTGCTGCCTTGCTGTTTCCGATGAGTCACCATCAACCGCCAGACACGATGAGAGGGATGACATTCACCAGGACGCCGTATTATAGCATCGGGAGCCGGGCGACGCGATTATGTATAATAGGTATTAGGTAATATATACGCGCGCACGGTGGGTACGGCCACGGCAGCGGGACTAACAGCGGCGGCCCGTCACGGCTGCAGCAATAGCAGTGCGCGCGGCAGCTCATATTCGCTGTGAACACGGAGATCCCGCCATCTGACGGAGTACATTTTGTGGGATATTTTAACACAGTGGCTTATGGGAAATTCTTAAGAACATAGGATAAATACTAAAATAACTATTGTTTCTTGCATCCCTTTTGTCAGTATAAAGATCTGCAATTAAATGATGTTTTTGTTTATAAATAGACAGTGTTATTTTGTTTGATATTAAAATAAAGTCTTCTTTTGTATCTATTTTGAGGTTACCTTGCAGACATCTATCGATATATATAGGTATACTTGACTGTCCCACAAAACTTATAATTTTGACCACCCCTAGCGCTTCCATAGTTTCGCTTATCTCCTCCAAGCAGATGCACAGGCGCTGGTGACCGGGATTGAAAAGAAGAGCCAGACTGCCGAGTGCTGTATATGTATATAGTAATGCCGAGCGTTTTCCTTATTTTCGTCTCCCGTTCGCCGTGTGTGTGTGTGTGTGCACCAACGAATGTTTTTCGTAATTGACATTTCAGTGCCAAAGTACGAGAGCCACGTCCCGACCGCTGTTCTTTTTTTAGTTAGGAACCCGCGAACCGCACCGCCGTGCCCACCTATATACCTATTATGTACAATCGCGTCGCCCGGCTTCCGGCGACCGTAACGATGACAGCGGCTGCTACAATACGACGTCCTGGTGAATGTCATCCCTCTCATCGTGTCCGGCGGTTGATGGTGACTCATCGGAAACAGCAAGGCAGTAGGTTTAGCAACGGAAGCCGATTTGGTAAGCCCTTTCTCGTTCCTAACCTTTCTGATGGGCCGGGGGGGGGGGGGGCTGATGGAACTTTTCTCTTGTTGCAGGTATCTGAGGCAGCCAAAGGAGTAAACGATGAGCACTTCTGCAGACTGTCTCTTGGGTGTGGTGATGTTGTTCGAGTCAATTATTTATTAGCCATATGTGGTTTTTAGGTATTCAACTCTCCCTGCTTGGCCCATAGTAGTGGCTGTGTGTCGCTGATTTGCTGCTTGTGTCTTGGTCGGCTTCTATGCTGAGGCTGTTCCTGACAGTGAGAGAACGAGTGAAGGTCTCCACTAGACCTTCCCTTTCAGCAGATTACGAGGCTGCTGATCTAGCGGCTGGCTGCTAGATAGATTATCGTGAGCAGACTGACATCGATGGAGCACACGCGCCAACCTGGACCAGCCAGCCTTACTTTGCTACTTCTGCCGTCCCAGCAGTGATTCAAGAGTGTCAGTGCTTTACGGTGCAAAGGAATAGGTAATGAAAGACTGGAGAAAAACTTAAAAAGTACAGTGTGTGTGTTTAGATTCGCTACGGGTTGGTAGTTATTACTGGTAAGATTATTTCGGCATATTAATTTATAAGTTTAGCCAGTGTATAAGAACTCGTCTCAGGGGGTCTGTTGTATAAAAATACACCGTTATGTATTTCGCAGACCATCCAGCGAGACTTGCCTATATAATAGTTTTCTACAGCCCTGTAAGACTGACACAGTCAGCTAGAACATTACATTATATAAACATTCTTTATACATGGAAATTTGCCATGCTACAAAAGCTATAGCACATACATTACACAAGCGTTTTTTTTAAATATGATATTACTTTAATATGTACACCCGACGGACATTAAGGGTATGTTCGGAAATCCAATTTCGGTTAGTAGTTAAGTTGGTAGCCCTACGCTGCGCTAACCGAGCGGACGTTCAGAGCGTGTAAACAATGGTTACGGTTACGGGTGCGGATGACAACACGAGCGCCACGAGCGCAGCTCCAAAAGCATCTCGGAGCATTCCCCTCACCGGAGGTTATGTTTCCTGTACTTATATTTACCGAAATTGCAAGTTAAGATGAGTTTTGACATTAAAAAAAATTATGCAAAAATGCGGTTTAGTAACGATGGAGAGAAAATTAGATAAGTAGTTTACTTTTTATTAAAATTACTCGACAATATAAATTATGTTTTGAATAGATACTTTGAGTATGTTTTTCTTTTTATTTCAGAAGATTTTACATTCAATTAAATAGACCAGCAGGTGTAAAGAAGAAAATAAGAACACACGTTAAGTTTATAATCCTAAACCAAGAAGACTGTTGAATAGTTATTAAAATTAGAACTCAGTTGGATAGAGTTAATCGGAACAATTAATCTTAAGCATGGGGACATGAAGTAACTATTTCAATTTACAACCCAAAGGAAATAAGAAATGTTATGTGAATCATTGGACCAAATATCATTGATAATGTCTACGACTGATTTATAAATCCAAGTTGTATCACCTAAAATTCAAATAGCTTCTTTTTCTGGTATTGTGTTCTAGTTGTCTGTTATTGTTTGTAAAATGATAATTTCAAACATTAATCAGTGACTAAAAGAATACTAATATTTATATGAAATCATAATTTGAGGTGCATGAAGTACAAATTGTACAAATCAGGCGTAGTGGACAACATGCTTGTTGAATCCTTATGAGCTTGTACGTTTCATAACAGATTTTGTATAAACACAACCCCGAGTGTAAAATTACTTTACAATATAGTCAGTAGACATCGCAACTGCACTGGACGATTGCTTAGCTTTATATGCTGCTCTTCTTGTCTCTAATCATAATTATTGACACGTAGACATTATCAATGATATTTGGTCCAATGATTCACATAACATTTCTTATTTCCTTTGGGTTGTAAATTGAAATAGTTACTTTATGTCCCCATGCTTAAGATTAATTGTTCCGATTAACTCTATTCAACTGAGTTCTAATTTTAATAACTATTCAACAGTCTTCTTGGTTTAGGATTATAAACTTAACGTGTGTTCTTACTTTTTTCTTTACACCTGCTGGTCTATTTAATTGAATGTAAAATCTTCTGAAATAAAAAGAAAAACATACACAAAGTATCTATTCAAAACATAATTTATATTGTCGAATAATTTTAATAAAAAGTAAACTACTTATCTAATTTTCTCTCCATCGTTACTAAGCCGCATTTTTGCATAATTTTTTTTAATGTCAAAACTCATCTTAACTTCCAATTTCGGTAACAGGAAACATAACCTCCGGTGAGGGGAGTGCTCCGGGATGCTTTTGGAGCTGCGCTCGTGGCGCTCGTGTTGTCATCCGCACCCGTAACCGTAACCATTGTTTACACGCTCTGAACGTCCGCTCGGTTAGCGCAGCGTAGGGGTACCAACTTAACTACTAACCGAAATTTCATTTCCGAACATACCCTAATTCGTTTCCCCCTAGTTCCATTTTTTTCAAGTGTAATCGGGGCTAAGGCGAGGTTAGGTTAGGTTATTGCATGAGAACGTTGAAGTTTTCATTCAATAACCTAACCTAACCTCGCCTTCGCCCCGATTACACTTGAAAAACATGTAACTATGAAGAAACGAATTAATGTCCGTCGGATGTACTTATATAATATTACGTAATTTTGATTCTTTTAGTTTAGCATCAATTTATATTTATTATTTTATTAAAACCAGAAATTTAACAAGTAAATTCTACATAGATAAATCAATTACCTGATCATAGGTCCGGTAGATAAAAAAAATTTACTAGCTAAGCTACATACTAATTTCACAACTGTTATTCATCTGTATCTCAAAAAGAAAAAAAACAGTGAAACCAGTAGTGTGTGTATTCATAACTAATGTAAATAATTTGTTTATAACGCTTAGGTCCTGTGAACATAGTTAATAGTTTAAGCTGTGTATTCTTATATAAAATTTGTTATAAAAACAGTAACATAACATAATTATATATTTTTACCAACCCAACTTTTTAAACTTTTTATTATAGTAATTCTATTACATCTAAGTTTTTTTAAATCATTTGACAAAGAATTAGAAGTTCTGACAGCTTCTAGGTAGCGGTTTTTGTTACTTATTGTTCTGGTTTTTTTTGGTATCTATATACTTTTATTTCTTGTATTAATTGTTTATCTCTGATGTCTACTTTTTAGTTACTCATAATAATATTAGTTGCTCAATCGCAAAAGTATTTTTGTGTATAATTTTAAAGATTTTGCTTTGCAGATTTTGTAATGGTCGTAGACTATTCATAGATAAGCTACCCCAAGCTATTTTTATCCCATAATTTATAATGCTATTAAAAAGAGCATAATATAATATCAACAATGTTTTATTTTGCACTATATTTGTCATTTTGTAAAAAATGAAAAGTAGATATTTCGTTTTTAATTATGTCTTTAATGTGCTTATCCCATTTAACATTGTAATCAAACGTAATTTTGTATCTTATTATTATATTTTTATAATTATATGATCTTTGGAATGTTATATTGATTTTTCCGATCTAATTTATAGCTATTGTATTTCATATTTCTGTGTTAAATCGAATTCTGTTAAATAATAAGCGAAAATTGACTATATAAGTTGTATTGAGGTCTTAAAAATTGTGTTAATAGGTTTAAATCATCAGAGATTGATTGTACATGAAAATGTTAATTGGAAAAAAGTTTTGTTTAAATTTTATCTATATCTTTTGTGTTTAACATTTTTGTGTAAAGCCAAATCCTTGAACAATAAGTGAAAATTGACTATTTCAGGTGTATTTAGACATTAAAAATCATTTTTATAGATCTAACTCGCTAGGAATTGATTTTACATGAAAATGTTGAATGCGAAAAAGTTTTGTTAAAATATTATATACAACTTTTGTATTTAACATATTTATATAAAGTTAAATCCTGTCAAGTTATAGCCAAAAATCGTCCATTATATATATATATATATATATATATATATATATATATATATATATATATATATATATATATATATATATATATATATATATATATATATATATATATATATATATATATATATATGCGCGCGCAAATAATCGTTTTTATGAGTTTAACTCGTCAGGAATTGATTGTGCAAAAAATGTTCAATAGAAAAAAGTTGTGTTGTTTAAATATTACCTACCACTTTTGTATTTAACAGTTTTGTGTAAAATCAAATCCTGTAAAGTAATAACCAAAAATCGACTTTTTAAATGTCTTAAAAGCCGTTTTTCGCTATTTTATTAATAAAATATTGCTCACAGAAAAATATGTTACTCAAGTCATGGACATTTTCTGCTTTATTTGGAAAAAATATTTTAAAAAAGCCTCTTCTCAAAACAGTAACCATTTACTCTAGTAAAGTCTTAAAAACTATTTCAAGAAGAGAAAATAAAACTGGTGAAAACGATCTTTAATTTGCTTGTTTTGGGGTTGAAAAATATTGATTCGTACTAAAGTTATGAAAGTTTAAATTTGAGCAATAAAAATGCACTGTTAAATGCCCAAAATACGCTGCTTGAATTCATGCATATTTTGGTACATTTTCGTTACTTAATTTTAAACTTTCATAACTTTAGAACGAATCAATATTTTTCAATTCCGAAAAAAGCATATTAAAGATCGTTTTCTCTAGTTTTATTTTCTCTACTTGAAATGGTATTTAAGACTTTGTAAGATTAAATGGTTACAGTTCTAAGAAGAGGTTTTTTAAATAGATTTTTTCAAAACAAAAGCAAATAATATGCATAATTTAAGTTTTTTTGGACGTTATGGTCTAATATTGCAGCTTTCTTCACATTTCTAAGTCCAAAAACATATCCTAACGTTTGAGCCGCGCCGGTGATCCGGATCCCGGACACTCTCCTGGTAAGTACGAAATATAACCTATTTACTTATAAGTATAAAAAGTGCAAGTTCCTAAATCTCAGGTGAGATTTCCACGTAAGATCTCATCTGAATCTAATGGCTATGTTCAACATAAGTTAAAAATATTGTGATGAAAACTCAGGTGAGAATCTCACCTGAGAATCTCACCTGAGATCTCATCTGAATTTAACCTTTAGAGGACGGGATGGCCCCTATACGGGCCATGCCCATGATCGACCCTTTACATGTGTTAGTTTTGAGATGTGAGACATCACAAAAACTCGATTTCTATAGAAAAGTGAGAGAAAACAGTAAACCCAAATCCCCGTCCTCTAAAGGTTAATGCCTATGTTCCAAATAAGTAAAAAATAATTTTTTGCCTAGCGGGCCGAAAGTATCACTTTTGCTCCCGGCGCCCGATCGCAAAGGTTGTGCTTTTGGCCTCGCTAGGCAAAAAAAAATTGTATACGCAACACGAGAATAAAGATGGCCACCCCAGAACACATGTTTGCCACCCGAGCCGAAGGCGACTGGCCAACTCTACCTCCCTAGTTGCGTAATATACTAATAATGAAAACTCAGGTGAGAAACTCATCTGAGATCTCATCTGAATTTAATGGCTATGTTCCATATAAGTAAAAATATGATACTCAAAACTGAGAATCTCACCTGAGAGCTCATCTGAATTTAATCGCTATTTTCTAAATAAGTAAAAAATATTATAATGAAAACTCAGGTGAGAATCTCACCTGAGAATGTCACCTGAGATCTCATCTGAATTTAATGTCTATGTTCCAAATAAGTAAAAAATATTAGAATGAAAACTCAGGTGAGAAACTCACCTGAAATCTCATCTACATTTAATGGTTATATTCCATATAAGTAAAAAAATATGATAATGAAAACTCAGGTGAGAATCTCACCTGAGATCTCATCTGAATTTTGTGGCTAAATTTTAAATAAGTAAAAAATATTATAATGAAAACTCAGTTGAGAATCTCACCTGAGATCTCATCTGAACTTTATGGCTATGTACCATACAAGTAAAAATATTATAATGAAAACTCAGTTGAGAATCTCACCTGAGATCTCATCTGAATTTTATGGCTATGTTCCATACAAGTAAAAAATGATAATGAAAACTCAGGTGAGAATCTTACCTGAGATCTCATCTGAATTTAATGGCTAAATTTCAAAAAAGGGAAAAACTATATAATGAAAACTCAGGTGAGAATTTCACCTGAGATCTCACCTTAAAATTATGTTAATAAACGTCACATGAGATTTTGACATGAGATCTCAGGTGAGTTCTCACCTGAGATCTCACCTGAGATCTCACCTGAGATTTTTCAGTAGGGTGCCGTAAAGAAATATTTTTTTGTTTTATTACGGGAACTTTAAAATAAAAAAATATTTCTTTTACTGAAAAAAACGGTTTCTTGCCATAAAGAAATACTTCTTTCAATGTAAGGCATATAATGCCAAGTTAACGTAATATTTTATTCAAATAAGAAGTATTACTTTCATTTAAAGAAATATTGTCATTCATTCAAAGAAATATTTGACCGATTGCCCGCAATGACGCGATTTCTTTGATTCAAAGAAATTTGCTTTATTTTTAAGAAATATTTGTCTCAGTGTGCCGATCGACCATTAACACCTTTTACGCTATCTTGACTTTTAAGCTGGCTTAGCATTGCGATCATGACCATAGTTTTTGAAATACAAAATCCATTCAGGCGCCATAATTTTTAGCTCCCCAAGCACTACAGAATCGTACAGTATAAAATCCGATGTGGTTAATTTTTAACCCCTAAATTAAACAAAAACGAATAAAACAACAAAAAATTATCAAGCGCTTAACACAGCGACTCCCCGTCGTAGAATTAGACTAGAAACATATAATTACAATTAATTACCACTGCAGAAAATTAATTACCATTCAAGAACACCGATTAACACATTTTTTACTGGGAAAATCCAAACTCGCGCTGTTTCGACTCTAGCCGAATTACGGAATCGATTCTGGTCTTACAATTTTTAGCTCGACGAGTACAAGATGTTATAATGCAAAATATGATGTGGTTATTTTTTAATCTATAGATTAAACAAAAACAAATAAAAAAAAATAACAAAAAATTATCAAGCGCTTATCCCAGTGACTCGCCGTTGTAGAATTAGATTTGAAACATATAATTACAATTGATTACCACTCAAGATCACCGATTGACACCTTATTTACCAGAAAACCCGACTTAAGTAGCGCAAATCCGCGTCGTTCTGGCTCTAGTCGAGCTAAGTGAAGTTATTGTTATAAATCACATTTTTCATACAATATAATTCATTCATAAAAGTATAAGTTAAGTTAAATTTTGGGGGACGCAAGGTCCACGCACATAAGGGAGTTACATAGACGTGCGACACTAAGCAAGGCAATTGTTTAAATAATTCTTAAACTCAAGTTCCGGGGGACGAGAGGTCTACGCATATAAGTTACGTAGACATGCAAAACTTACAATTATTAAAAAAATTCTTAAGCCCAAGTAGCCGGAGGATGCGAGGACCATGTATATAAGAGAGTTACGTAGATGTGCGACAGTAGCCAAGATTATTATTTAAAAAATTCTCAAACTCCTTAACTTCCTTATTTGCATGGACCTCGCGTCCCCCAGCTATTTGTGTTTAAGAATTTTTTAAGTAATCGTCCCGCATAATGTTGTACATCTACGTAGCTTCCTTATTTACATGGATAAATTAATTAAATAAAATAAAATAAAAAAAAATTATTTAAATAATTGTCTTACCAGGAATTCGGATTCAGCGTCAGGGATTCGGATCACGGATTCGGCTCAAATTTTGGGATATGTTTTTGGACGTAAAAACATGAAGAAAGGTGCAATATTGGACAACAGACTCAAGTTATGGATATGCTTTATTTTGAAAAAATCTTTTATAAAAGCCTCTTCTTAAAAGAGTAACTATTTACTCTAGCAAAGTCTTGAAAACTTTTTCAAGAAGAGAAAATAAAACTAGAAAAAACGATCTTTCCTTTGCTTTTTTCGTAATTAGAAAATATTAATTCCTTCCAAAGTTATGAAAGTTTAAAACTGAGCAACGAAAATGCACCAAAATATGCATGAATTCGAACAGCGAATTATACGCATTTAACAGTGCATTTTTATTGCTCAAATTTAAGCTTTCATAACTTTGGAAGGAATTAAGTAACATTTTCTAATTCTGAAAAAAGCAAATGAAAGATTGTTTTTGCTAGTTTTGTTTTCTCTTCTTGAAATAGTTTATAAGACTGCTGGAGTAAATTGTTACTGTTTTAAGAATAGGCTTTTTTAAAAGATTTGTTCAAAATAAAGCCAAAAATATCCATAACTTGAGTTTTTGAAGGGTTTATAGCGTCTAATATTGCAGCTTACTCCATGTGCGGCGTGTGTGTGTGCGTGCGTAAGTGCGCGCGTCTGTCTGTGTGTGTACGTGCGTGCGTGCGTGCGTGTGTGTGTGTGTGTGAGTGCGTGAGTGTGTGTGTATGTGTGTGTATGCAAAACTAGATTTTCCATGCGAGTTATGCATGTGGAAAGGACATATATTTGCCGCATTTCCAAGGAGATTTCCACATTACTCCTTGGAAATACAGCAAACATTCTATTCACTCGCAAAATTCGCATGGAAAGTCGAGTTTTGCACACTCATTTTGTTTGGAAATTAGGCATTTTTTTTTTAATTCCCCGCGGTGACGTGCGAACCGGCACTACTTTTTGTATACTCTCTACGGGAGAGCTAAGACGTTGTGCTAACCAGCACGGTACCGGAAGAATCAAGCTTAATTTTTTCTTTATGTTCAAAATTTTATTTTTATCACGTAAACAAGTATTTTTGATACTAAGTTAGGTTTACAAATTTTAGAATCTGAGTCCAGTTTTTTCTTTAATCCAATCATTGTATTTGTACACCCTAGTGAACACTAGAGGAAATATTGTCGATGTACAATTTAAACCAATGGAAATGATTCCATGGAGTTTACCACGAAGAACACCAGGTCCACCAGAATCACCGTAGCATGCATCAGCGTCTCCATTGCCCGCACAAATCATATTATCGGTTATGGTAATTTTTTCTGACAAGTAAGCTCTTCGACAATTTTCTTGATTCCTTATAGGTATGTATGCAGCCTTCAAAAAATCAGATTGCTTCAGATGTTTCTAAAAATAGTTAATTAAATTAACTAAAGATATTCTAAAAAAAAAGATAACCTTTCTCTGTGAGGGATAAGAACTTACTCCTATCTGTCCAAAACCAGAAATCTGCATCCATTCACCTTCTGTGGGAATATCGTGTGGCTTTGCAAGTTCTATAGGTTGTTGTGTATTACTAAACTGAATAGGCTGCGCAAGCTGGATGAAAAATGTAATAAAAACATTCGTGTTAGTCACAATTTCTTAGTTCTTAATCAAAAATTAAAATTTGTACTGAAATTTATTTAACAAGTTTAGAAGTTGTATAAAACTATTATCACACAAATTGAAATACTAATATTGTCATGAATAGTGATATTATATCTATACTAAATCCTTTCTAAGTAATTCACAGATTAAATAAACATATTTAATTACCTTGATTAACGCAATGTCGTCGTTATTGCTGTTGTCATGATAACACGCATGTATTATAATTTCCCCAATTCTGTGTACTTTACCTAAAAATTCTCTATGTCCACTGCCAGTTCGTACTGAGATATGCAATTTATTACTATTTTGCAATGAAGAGATTAATTTAATTTTTTGTAAGAAGTTCTTATATTATATAGAAATATTTAACCCATTAATGCCCAATTCCACTAAAATTCCACATTAACTTTGTCTGCTAAAAAATGCGATTAATCAATCGATCTCTTATACCACAAGTACCTTTCCAACTATTTTCACGTATACTCTTTCAGAATCTGAGGTCGAAAATTGAAAATAATTTATTTAAATATACGTTTTTTTAGAATTAAAAGTAAAAATGTTATTTTTCGTCATTTTTTTCAATAAAATCAAGATTTCTTTTTAGGTTGCCATACTCTAAGTTGCCTAAAAACTATGAAAATGGTGGAATTTTTATCTAATCTTTAAAATCCCGTTGAATATTTTTCAAAAGCTACAATGGCCGATTCAAAATGGCGGCTTCTATAATGTTGTATAATAAAAAACTTCGTTATTTTTTTACTGGCAAGGGATCAACTCTAAGAAAAAATGTTATAGAACAAAAAGTGCTTAGAATTAACCAAAAAATACGTGTGAATTTTCACAAAATTTTCTGACATATTTTTGTATTTTTCAAAAAAATCGCAAAATCCAAAAATTCAAAAACGTCTCAAAAAATTTTACAAAAATTTATACGTATTCTTTGGTTAATTCTAAGCGTTTTTTGCTCCATAAAATTTTTTATAAAGTTGACCCTTTCCGTGTAAATTCCAGAGTTCTGGATAGAAATATAATATAGATGTGGCAGTGTTAAGATTTGGCCATTTTTTATAAAAAAATCGTTTTTTATTATCAACTACTTGCGATACTGTCTAAACGCCATAATCCAGTAGCTTTCAAGCCAGTAAACCACTGTTTCCAATTCTCACTACGTGGAGGTTGCGTTTTGAAGAATCATCTTGTACATTTTTTTGTGTTTTTGTAAATTTTTACATTTTTTTGTGTTTTTGTAAATTTTTACATTTTTTTGTATTTTTTAAAATTTTTACATTTTTTTGTACTTTTTAGAACAAACCAAAGAAAGAAGATTTTCAGAATATTTTAGAGTTTTTTCAAGAGTGGCTGAGTAAAAATAATGGTTTATATAATTTGGTATAATAGAATACTCCGTAATGTTTTACATGAAAAGGATCAACTTTATAAACAAATTTTATGGAACAAAAAACGCTTAGAATTAGCCAAAGAATACGTATAAATTTTGTAAAATTTTTTGAGACGTTTTTGAATTTTTGGATTTTGCAATTTTTTGAAAAATCCAAAAATGTGTCAGAACATTTTGTGAAACTTCACACATATTTTTTGGTTAATTCTGAGCACTTTTTGTTCTATAAAATTTTTTCTTAGAGTTGAGCCCTTGCCAGCAAAAAAATAACGAAGTTTTTTATTATACAACATTATAGAAGCCGCCATTTTGAATCGGCCATCGTAACTTTTGAAAAATACTCAACGGGATTTTAAAGATTAGATAAAAATTCCACCATTTTCATAGTTTTTAGCCAACCTAAAGTATGGCAACCTAAAAAGAAATCTTGATTTTATTGAAAAATATAACGCAAAAATAACATTTTTACTTTTAATTCTAAAAAAACGTATATTTAAATAAATTATTTTCAATTTTTGACCTCAGATTCTGAAAGAGCATACGTGAAAGTAGTTGGAAAGGTACTTTTGGTATAAAAGATCGATTGATTAATCGCATTTTTCAGCAGACAAAGTTAATCTGGAATTTTAGTGGAATTGGGCATTAATGGGTTAATGTAATTATAAAAATTAAATGAAATCTTACTCGACACAGTGTGCAGCAGTTATAACCCAAGACCTATCTATAATAGTTGCACCGCAGATGTTGTACATTCTGAACCAAAACAAGCTAGCCTAAAAACAAATTTAAATACTTCCATCCTGAGAGCTATGGGCTTAAAAATTTATATTGAAATTATTATGTTGATATAGAATGTATAAGGAGCTTTAATCAGATTCAGCATCTTCTTGAATTAATTGAAATAACTTTGAAATTTCTATAAACTGTTTTGTATGAAATTTATTCAATACATAATGCGATAAAGCAACTACGTCTATTAATATCGTTCATGGACTATTTTATTCAACAATCTATTAATAAATCTTTCAAATAATTTATTAATTTTTTAACCAATTACATTAAAGAAATTGCTGCAAAGGAATGAATGTTACAAAATTTAGTTGATATTTATTTACCTGATATGGTACATCTACTATTGGAACGTAATCTCCTCCAACAACTTTCTCTTCATGTGCTTCATTGTTATCTATTAGAAATTGAAATATAATATGTAATTGAAAAATGTATTTTAATGAACAAAAATACTATTGAAAATCTCTTTTACCTATATAGAAGCCGCTAGCAAAAGCAACGCACAACAAAATACACAAAACCTTCATGACTGCAATAAGTGAAAATGAAAAAGAAAATCTTCCTTATATACACCGATCTTGTCAAATGACAGTTAATAGAATTATAAATTAAAAATTAAATAAACACAAGTGTTGGAGTCTTAACTATTTTTTTCGTGCTATCAGTAGCTTTGTTATTTCGTAATTGCTACGATAAATGCTGTTGAAGGCCGCGCGCCACGATATACATGTTACGACGTGCACTGTAAAAAATGTTTGGTAGATTTCTCACCAGATATGTACAAAATCCCGCAGCTTAGCGATGTACGGTTACAGAGTACACAGAATTTTCCTCTGTTGAGCAGTGGCCTCTGTTACTACCGCTGCTGAGCAGTGCAAAAGTCCCAAGAAAAGAGAGAATTCGGTCTAGTAGAGAATGGTAAAAGTACCACGGAGCAGTAAAATTCCGTCAATTATAATTACATTAAACTTTTCATTTTCGCAAAAGAAAAAAAAAATCAAAACAGTTTATTGGGATTTTTAATAAAACTAATAAACATGGAAATTTGATTTCTTCACAGAAAAATGCACATTTCAATTCAGATTTGCTCAATTTTCAAATTCGGGTCTTAGTTATTCGTATGCTGAAAAATTGCAACGTGAAGTATTTTTTAATCGAAATAAAAACCGCTGCCAATTCATTGACACGTAGCCTTCTCCTAATTAATGTATCGTTCCTGTATGTATAGTATATATTTTAAATATAAAATTTGTTTATTCATTATACTTTTTTTTTCGATGATTTAATAATTCATTAATATTTATAAAATTGCATATTTTTTTCTTATTATTGAAAATATTTGTTATTTGACACTTATTTTATTAAAAAAAACGTAATATTTTAAAATATAAAAAAAAAAAAATTGCTGTATACCCCCGAGGGATACTGTACGTTGCGAGCGTAGAAGCGCGGTTTCTTGTATAGCGCGACGCTTCGAGAGCGAACGCGCTCTTGGAGCGCGAGATTAAGTATCGATGTACGCGATTGAATATAAATAGTCTAAGAGAACATATTTATAAACGAAGTGTATGGTTAGTAACGTGTTTAGCACTCCTCTTTCCCTCGCGAGATTATTGCATGTACTTTACAGCGAGAACTACTATAGCAGCAGCCCAGGCACACCGGAAAGTTGCTGGCGGGGACCCACGACACCCAGCCGGGTAGAGGCGAATTGTCCGAGACAACCCCGTCTCTTGTGCCCTGGCACTCTGACTACGCAAGCTTTCGGCCTGGAGAGAGCACACAACAGGGTCGGCTAAAGCCACCCATTGCACATGCACAGCGGTCAGAATGCCTCGTCACATTATAAATATATTATTATTCAATAATTGTGTATCTTTATTATAAATAATTATGTACATATTATAAAAATTGAAATTATACTTCTATTTTTTATTTTTTTAATGGTCCGCTATAATTTTCGTCCTCCTCTTCTTTTATTTTCAATAAAATATCGTTGATTGTTGATTTTATCATTTCTTACGCTTAAGGGGATGTGCAACCCTAATTTCAATATTTTTTTAAATCAACATTCAAACATTTATTTGGAAAAAGATGACTGCCAAGCGCTTCGTACACGCAAACACTATATGCAGATTTTTTTCTGGATAATTCTATTGATATTTGCGTGAGTTATGCTCGTTTGAAAAATAACGTCGGTACTCACATCCCCTTAATAAAAAAAGCAAATAAAATATTATGTAAACACAAATATCAGTGGCAGCTAATAAAAACATTTACATAACTTTATAAAGGCAAAAACAAAATGAGTGTACATATAATTATATGCCCGTGGACCATAAACGTTTAAACTTTCAAATATTTATCTCAAAATTGAGAGAGGGTAATTCTTACTATATTCACTTCAAATCGCGATTATTCGAAAAATTAATTCAAACTCAAAATAATTGGCCAGCGTATCTGACTAATTTCATGTTTCTGCAAAGCTCGCCGTAAATTAACCTCAATAAAAAACCGCTGCTAACTGCTTTAGCAGAATACTTTCTCAAAGAGAATTGATAAATGACATCAAATAATTTTTTTAAATGTACATTTTAATATAAAATTTCATTCTTTCTGCATATCTCATTTTCCATAAATACAATTATTTAAAATATCAAGAAAATTATATTTAAAATAGTTATGTAGTAATTATTAAATTGCAAATTAAAAAGTTTAAGGTATTATCAAATGCTATTTATTGAATTTATAAATTAATTGCATTTCTTCGAAATTTCTTCGGCGTTTTCTTCGAAAACCTGCTAACTTGGTATTTGCTTCAAAACCCCGCCAACTCAGCGAAGCCGTGACAAGGTAATTTCAAGACCTTTTAAAAAATGGGCCTAATTCCAACCGATATCCAAACCCAGAGCCGAAAAAAATTATTTTCGATTTTACGATATTTTGCTTTATTTTTTTTTAATCGACTTAATATTATCCGATCAACTATATAATTGAACTTGCACAATTTCAAAATAACCTTTAAATACCTGCCAAAGGTAAACTTGATATCTCTGGCCAGTTTCGAGTTATGCTGCGGACAAATTTATCACACACACACACACACACACACACACACACACACACACACACACACACACACACACACACACACGCACACGCACGCACGCACGCATGCACGCACGCACACACATTTTCTAGAAAATGCATATCTCGACTTAGGAAGCTGAGAAATATCGAAAATCATCGAAATCTCGAGGTCGAAAAATTTTACCGTTACCAAGCTTTCTCTTTGAGAAAGCATAACAAAAACAACACGCGCGCGTATCGCGCGCCATTTCCATTTTCTAGTAATATATACATAAAACCTATATATAAAATATTTTACATACGTATTTCCTATATCGCATACAAAATAGTCTATAAATTTCAAACTGACACATTAAGTCCTCATTAAAAAATTACGATTTCGAAAAATACGTAAAAAAATTTTAACCTTAAGTATCTCTAAAAATAATGAGACAATTCTTTTACCTAAAGAACTTATATACGATAAACATATAAACTCTACATCTCCACAAAATTTCAACATGATTAAACCAATTTTTTTTCTCTAGTTATGATGCGACAAAGAAAATGACTTTGCAAAATACGAAAATTTTAAATATCAAATATCTCAAAAAGTAATCGAACGATCTTGATGAAAATTCGCACATATATTATCTATATCACACACAAACCTCAAATATCTCTTAAATTTATTGACTAATCATTTAGCCCAAATAACTTAGTCGAGAGCTATCCAAAATCTACGTCTACAAGGAATTTCAAAGCGATTAAGTCAATTTTACTAACGTAAACGTGTTTCATAAAAAACGCATTTTTTAAATTTCTTAATTTTTTCTCAAAAACTAGTCGAGAGAATAGATTCAAATTTTTACAGATTATAGCTATTTATATTCTGCATTATCATGATTTTTTTTTCAAAAAAATTGACCGTTTATTTTTGAAGTTATAAGCTTTAAAAAAAAACGTTTTTGTTAATAACAAAAGAACCGCAATAGCTAATGTAATTTTTGTTTGCTCATAGAGAAAGCTTTGTAATGGTGAAAAAGAATGTTGTTCGAGAGAAAAAATGTTCAAAAAGATATTTTTTGCATAGTATGCGTAAAGTACGTCGATTCGCATCGTTTCAGTGTGTAAAGTTGAATTTTACACATAGTATGCGTAAAGCGAAGCTTTATTTTACGCATAGTATGCGACGACGTGCTTTACTCATACTATAAAAAAAATATTGTTCGCCACGCGGGCGAAATCTTTACGACCTCGTGATCACCCAACACTCGGGTCGACTGCGCCGATGTGCGTGTCGATCACTCGGTGCGTAAAGTTCAACTTTACGCCCTAGTGATGAAAACTACTATTTAAGGCGATATATGTCGATATTTGTTGATTTTGAGAAAATTGTGTGTGGGGGGGGGGGGGTTGCTGTGTGTGGGTGTGAGTGTGGGTGTGTGGGTGTGTGTGTGTGTGTAACTTCTTTATATCTCGGAAACAAATCTACCGTTTTCGTCGGACAAAGTCTATTCTCTTTATTTCGCGAAAAAAACTCGGTACCCTGATGGATTTGAGTTTTTATTGATTTTCTTTTTTTTATAACCAAAAAATGATTTTGAATTTTTAGTTTTTCCGATTTTTTTATATCTTACAGCCATTATTATATAATACAATGAACTTTTCTTGAAAGGTATTTAAATTAGCTATATTTTCTTTTTTTAATATTTACATTATCTTCACTCTCATTTGTTATTAAGGAAAACGTTTTTATATTTAATAAATTAATTTCTCAAAAAAAATTTTATTTATCAACTTGAAATTTTAACCACTTATTACACTCATTCATGAGATTATCTTCATTAATTTTAAAAAAGAAAACATACTTTAGAAGAAATTTGCGTTTTCGTTGTTGCACGATAACAAGAGTAAAAATGACGCAATCTTCCTGAAATTTGGCACAGACGTAGATTTTATATATCTTTAGATCGAGTTCGTTGCCCAAAAAAATCGGTCATGTGGGAAAAATCTGTGAACAGTTTTAATTAAAAAAATTAAACGTCTTTATAAAACATTTGGAAAATACACCAGACAAAACGTTTTTTTCCAACTCCGTCATATCAATAATATGTAAATTATTCAAAGGTTGAGAGTGCAATCTGGGATTTTCCAAGATTTAGTATATGAAAAATGAAGAGATTCTACTGATAATCTCCCAGTTATAAAAAATCTGAATTAAAAATTTATCATAGCTTACATACTCGCCGACGCTGGCTACGACGTCTGGTTGGGAAAATCGCGGGGTAATACCTACTCCCGCGCCCACTCCAACATCTCGGCGAGCGAGTCCAAGTTCTGGGAGTTCTCCTGGCACGAGATGGGCATGCAAGACCTGCCCGCTATGATCGACCACATCCTCAACACCACGAAACAGGCGAAACTGGATTACGTGGGACACTCGCAGGCGGCCAGCATTTTCTTCGTCACGTTGTCCGAGAAGCCGCAGTATAACGAGAAAATCGTCAAGGCGGCGTTGTTTGCGCCAGTGGCGAACACGACAAATGCGAGGAGTCCAATTTTTGGCGTGTTCTGGAAAATCTCGACGCCTCTATACATAAGATGATTTTCTTTTTTTGTTGATGTATTAGTATACTCTGACGGACGAGTAGCACGCCGTTGCTATCACGGTATGCACAGCAGCGTGCGATAGCGCCAAGTTTACGTTATAAGATAAAACGCAGGAGCCGTTGGGCTTCTGCGCGACAAATTGGTTTCGCTCGTTGGATGGTCCGTCGCGCACCGACTGAGTACTTATGGTTAAAGAATCGATTTATAGTGAAGGATCACAATACGGTACACTGAATTTTAAAGGGCTGTAATAACTGTACAAAAGATTATTTTAAGGTTTTGGAGTGATTACATAAGTAAAAAAAGATGTACCCTAGAAACGAAAAAAAATTATATTTCGCGAATTTGAAACCAGTTACACACTTCCCTTTTGAAAAAATAATTTTGCTTGCTCTTCAAAATTTATGTCTTGTATTAATTCTACTAGTTATCTTTAGAAATATTAGAAAAGAATAAATTATAAAGTTACTAGCAGAATTAGAATATGTTTGTAGGTAACAATATAATGCAAATCGAGACTTTAAAAAAAAGTACTTTATACTACTCTAACCTCAAAATCACAACTTTGGTATGATTTTTCGGCGCTCGTGGTATAAAATACCGTTCGAAGCGAGTGCGAAAAACGTCACATGAAGTAAATCATCACCTTCAGCACCAGTGTCGAAATGTACTATTTCGATACCAGTGCGATAAAAATGATTTTTGCACGAGTGTGAGTTTGTCGCCCGAGCGAAGCGTGGATGGTGACAATCACACTCGTGTAAGAATTATTTTTATCACCTGTATCGAACATTATTTTTTGACACAACGTGCGTAAAGTGCTATTTTAGCATGTGCTTGTAAACCTAAGTAGTACTTTATGCACGGAGTGTCAAAAAGGTATTAAAATTTTGTTTTTATTAAGTAATAATTAAGAATGAATAATTCGATCATTACCAAGGACACGAAATAAATCTTTTTATCTCTCTAAAGTATTTAACCTTTAAGGTACATACGAATGTTAATGCAGATTAAGATGATGGATTGAGCGACTTAACAATAAATCTTAATCCATCATGAATATAAATAATGTAGCCGAAGTCGATTGTAATCACGAAAAATTTTTGTCAACAGTATGTAATCAGATTTTTTGGTGTCAACGACTTTTTGCCAACTAATGCTCTGCTCACGAAAATCAGCCGAGAAGCGTGTGAGGCTCGAACGCCTTATCAAGTCGTCTGCAGCAACGTGCTATTCATGATAACGGGTTACGACGCTTCATTACTTAATATGGTTGGTATGCAATGTATACAAATATAATGCGCAGAAACACAGTCAATAAAAAAATTTGATTAGAATATTATATATAACTCGATTAATTATGAAGATTCTTAATTATTGCATTACACTCGTAGGACTTATGTAAAATTGACTATCTTATATACTACATTTAGCTGCTGATATATGAAGGTCATTTTTTATTGCTTGCAATTCGTGATATTTTTTTCCGATTCGGGATAATCTTGCTTGGAAAAAAAATTTTAAATGACTTTTTTATTCTAAATCTTTAAATTATTAATTTGTTAACAATCATTATTTTTAGTAGATCTTTGAAAGATAAATAATGAAAAATTTTAAAAGTGAAAGATTCAAAAAATAATTTCAATTCGTGTATCTAAAATGTAATATACTACCAATTCTCTTGATTGAAAATCAAATATCATTCGTTTGATTGTAAAAATGTACTTCTAGTTTTCAATTTACTTTTTGTTTATATCAATCGCAGTTACTTACATGTACATCGATGGCAAACAATGAATCTACGATTCTCACCTCCAAATAAAATTGATGCATTTCATTTCTTACAGACGAACATTCCGATTATTCTTGGCCACTCACCTGCTGGCAGCTCGATCAAGCAGTTTTTCCATTATGCGCAAGGACACAACACGAGTAAGTCTTGATTAAATGAAAGAGACGTCTATATCGTACAAGGAAACGTGCCCATGAATAATCGATTCCCGCTTTTTCCAGAAAAATTTCGCCAGTTCGACTATGGATCTGAGGAAATAAATAACATCTTCTAAAATAAGACTGAGCCACCGGAGTACAAGGTGGAAAACGTTAGGATTCCCGTTACTATTTACTATGCTAAAAACGATCTGGTGACGGATTCGAAAAAAAAATTGTACTTTATTATCTTATATATATTGTCACGGGCTCAGCTCGACCGTCATCCGAGCCCTGACGCAGCCGCTTCACGATAAGGACTAGACACTCGCGATGCTCTCGAGCAAGCATCGCGACGTTAGCTCAGTGGTAGAGCGCAGGCCTACAAACCTCGAAATCGTGCGTTCGAATCCTGTTCGTCGCATATTTTTTACGCGATTTATTAAGTCTGTCCTCTCATACGTAACATATATAAATCTGGCATCCCTTGTGTGGCATAGTCCACTTTACCAAGCCTCCACAGGCTATGACTCTGTCAAGTGAATGAACCTACATCATTTCCTACTTTACCCTCCGAAGATTAATTAAGTATATATAAAAAATTTAACCGCAGACTTGCCCCGAATCACGCCTCTGTGTAGCCTAGTATGAAACGGCACCAAGCGTTACGGTTGGCCTTTGAATTGCGAAGTACAAATACGACTCGTTGCGTCCCCCGTGAAGATATAGTACCACGTGTGAGGATCCGAGCACGCAGTTGATAAAAGAAGTTTACCCGGAGAATAAATTAAGAACGACGAGGGCGTCGTTCCGCTTAGCCCCGGAGGTGTTACGGGCTCAGCTCGACCGTCATCCGAACCCTGACGCATCCGCTTCACGATAAGGACTAGACACTCGAGATGCTCTCGAGCAAGCATCGCGACGTTAGCTCAGTGGTAGAGCGCGGGCCTACAAACCTCGAGATCGTGCGTTCGAATCCCGCTCGTCGCATATTTTTTACGCGACTTATTCAGTTTGTCCTCTCATACGTAAGAATATATATTACATTACAGATATTTACACTTAATACCAGTTACATATATAAGACTTAAAGTAGATTATGCCTGAGAACGGCAGGCAGCACCGAGAGGATGGGATGTCTTCTTTTTTGGGTGATGTCATCTTCCGTGCGTGACCGCGGTTGAGCGATTGAAGTCGCGGTGGGCGATGATACACAGAGAAATTTGGGATGGCGTTAGTACTACCACTACTCGTAAAGCGCTCTCATGATTTAGCATTGTCGCGTTCTCACTTTGGGATCGTGGCGATCCCAAAACGAGAGCGCCACAACGATAAACTCGTGAGTGCGCTGTGCTACTCGCCTCGTGGCGTGCCTGCGATCTCGGTTTGGCATTGTGACGTTCTCACACTGAGAGCGCTGTCAGCCCAAACAGCGAGACCCCTAGCGCCGTCGTCATCTACACACCGCTCCTACGGTTCCTGAAGAACACCACCATCCCGTAACAGCAACAAGAGAGCGGCAAAAAGAGAGAAAGAGAGAATAATCGACTTCTCGTTAGCTCCCGCATCCTCTTCCCGTCTCATTAGCATCGATCACATGCTCTCTGTCACATAATATATACTTAGTCAATTATAAATATTTAATAGCTGGTGTGTAAATATTCATGAGCCAATTGTATGCGGCGACATATATAGTTTGTACATGTTGTTCTCATTGTCCAGTAGTTTTGTATAAAGTAGTGCGTTTGATTAAACTTCTTTTGTTTATTTATTCCGACGATAAAAGACCAGAATGGGGGAGTGTTGTTTTTTCTCTTTTATTATATACGCCGCAGTTGGATCGCGGCGAGCAGATGAACATCCCTTTCCCACGCCCACTTTGAATGCAATTGTTTGAGGGGAAAAAGAGTTTCTATACGAGTTACGGGTTTAATATTACTATGTGTGAATGGGTGTACGGAAAGTCATTGATTATTTTTCGTTTTTCCGCGAATCTGCGTGTTTATAGGGTAAGCGGCTTTTGACACGTTTTGCTATAAATATTTGAAAGGCAGAGTTATAAATAGCCGCAGTGTACTTCACTATACCTATACCATTTTCGTGTAATCTTATGCATGAGAAAATAATGTTTCTCTATCTACGGTATAATTTTGTCTTTATGGCGGAATTACCATATATAAAGATGGATATGTACATCTGCGGCAATAAAAATAGACAAATTGCATATATACACATTCAATAACTGCCTTCTGTTACCACGATACTTACGTCATAGAAATATAAAGAAAAACTCAATATTGCATTATGGCTTTTCTCCAAATCCAAACGTGTTTTAATTTTGCACGTAAGCTTCCAAACTATAACTTCAGCTTTTTTATACGAAATTATATTAAATTTTAAATACGAGCTAATTCAATCGCAAAACAAGATATTTTTCAGTGCAATATTTATCTACACCCTATAGTTCCCCTATCCCATCACGCGAGCCTACGGAGGAACACCCCACTCGTTTAAAAATAAACAGCGACTAGTAGCGCTTGCGCGCGGTATCACTACAATATACATACCAGCCACCACCGTACTGCGCGTGCGCGCGCAGCGCGGGAACCAGGCGCGCAGGGGACTCTTTGCAGTCTCGCAGCAGCTCTCAGTCGATGCCGGAAGCTCGAGTAGGTATAACGCGCGCGCGCTCGTCTCCGTTTCGCTCTCTCTCTCTCTCTCTTTCTTTCTCTCCTTCTGTCGCGCTCTCTCGCTTGTCCTACTCCCTTTCTCGAGCCGCACGTAGCCACCCCCGCGCCACGACATCCGTCCGTCGCTTCGTCCTCGTATAGGACACAAGAACATAACGGAACCAGGAGGAGGTCTGCTAAGTCCAGGAAGAGGCAGAAAGAAGGGCGGTGTCGCCATGTCGCCGCGTCCCCGTCGCCTCTGAGACACGCGCGCGTATTATAAGGACACAGTTATGGTCTAGAGGTGCAAGCTCCGACGACTATATATATATAGGGTGAACTCAGCCAAGAGCTGTAAAGATGAGGGAGCGGACGCAGGCGAGGCCGCGCGCTGCCAGTGTCGCAGTTGCGGGGTAACGCCGGAGAGAGAGAGAAAGGCGAACACAATCTAGCTGCCACGAAGAATACCCGCCCGTGCATGAGATAACTGTGCGTGCGCGTGTCTGTGCTGGGTGCTCCCGCGCAACGCATCGTCGTCGAGAGGGAACAACAGCGACGGGAGCAGCGGAGCGGATAATAAGGCGGAGGAACGAAGAAGAAGAAGAAGAACGACGACGGGGGAGGAGGGAAAATGAGGTCGAGCCGCGGCGGAGTTGCCGCACTCGCGCGCGTCCTCCTCCTGTCCTACGTCATTGTCGCCCTGCCTGCCGGTAATTATGATTTCGCCTCACTCTTGTACATATACCCTCCTCTCCTTGGCTTTCTTTTACGAGCCGCGAGCCGCTTTTTTTAGACGAGTACCTACTTATACCCTTGCGACTCTATGCTTGCGCGCGCGTGGGTGTGATATATTTGTGCGTGTGTATGCAGCGAGGGGTGCAGATGATTGCCGGCGGGGTGAATGCGTAATTTTCGTTGATCGGGATGAGGTTTTCACGATGAGAGGGGGACAATAATGCGTTTCCGCTTTCAATGAAACATTATCTTTGGATAATTGTCACGCTAAATGTCCATAAAGAGTCTCTTTGAATTCGTGCGTATATAATATGATAATGCGGCTGACTTTAAGAGTTTACGAGATAACCTACGATCTGTTTCTCGATTCGCGATTGAGCTTTGACTTTGTTCGAACGAGCGAGATAAATTATGATTCGTAACCGTTCTCCTCGCGAAAGATAAATTGACGAGTTAATCACTCAATGAATTATTATCCATCGAGCACGCCATATACGTTGACTTCTGTAATTCATCATGCGCGCAAAAAAATCGTGCTCTTTTCTGTCATCGAATCGCGCTGCATTGGATCAAACTCTCGTTGTATCGTATCCTGCAAGCCTAGCGACGGTATACGTGTATATACATGTACGTGCGTCGATGCAGTCATGGACGATATGTGGGTCACACATATAGGCGAGCAACTTCCGAGGCTAGACATTGCGCCGAAAAATAAACACGTCGAATGCACTATATATATATATTACACATACGCGATATACATAGCTAGCGCATCGGTAGGAAGAAGTAATCGAACGTTATTTAACGAACGCTTATATATTATAACGTATTTGCTAGTATATAGCCGTATATTGGTATAATATTGGCGGCGAGTACATATAGGGTGCGCTTACAATTAATTACGCTCACAGGTATGTACACAGTATGCCGCGCAGCGCGTCAACACACGCGCAGCTAGGGGTTTCGTACAGGGCGCATAACGCTATGTTTACTCGGTACCACCGACTCACCCCTCTATATTCTCAGTCGCATGTACCAGCCAGGATTGCGCCAACACACTGGGGCCACTTTTACGCTCTCGCATCATCGATTTAGGACTTGTTCGATCCTCCCTCGCTTCTATATATATTATATAAATTATATATACATATCTCGCCTCGGCCCTGCCAAGTAGTGCACGCGTCCACCATTGTGAAACAATGTACCATTGGCCCAAATTGACACTCTCTATCCACCCCGCAATATAGTGCAGAATTGTGTTATCCCTAATCGAACGTACTCTCGAGAAATGCGCGGTCCGACCCTCACGGGCGCGCTTGCATCACGCGACCATCGTATGTATATATATGTAAGCTGCAATTATATAAGTTTGGATTTGAAAGGGATTGAGTGGAATAATAATATTCCGAAATGCATTGGTTCGTTCGGGGTTGCCAGACAACTGTGATAATCTGGTTGTATATATGCGGTGTTATGACAAAGTAGACGTTGCATAAACGTACGAAACTATCTTAGAGTAAATTGTAGTTTATTTTGGCTTCAAAATCGCATGAGTGTATGTTTGACTTGACCGCAACGCAACCGACGACTCTGTACTCTAAATTGAATTCAGTGAAAAATCACTATTTTAGAGTGACAATTCTATCTATCTATCTCTAGACTAACCACTTGCGTAATGGGCGATCTTTATATGTTAGTTTTTTCAATACCGTCCCATTCACACCGTATTTATTTGAATGAATTTATTTGTTAGCGTGAGTGGTGAGTCTTAGTGTAAGATTAGTATTTTAATTTTTAATTTTAAGTTTACTTTTGTATGACTTCCTGACTAAGCCAGTGGCATTTTTAATGTATTGGAAAAATGGTCATTTTCTCGTGTATTCTAGTCAACTAAACCCTGGTAGAAATCGTCCATTTTTCTCCCATTTATGAAACGATTTTTCTCCCATTTTCTAGCCATTTTCTAGCGATTTCGGTCAACTCGTCATTAAATGGCTAGAAAATGGGAGAAAAATCGTTTCACAAATGGGCGAAAAATGGACGATTTCCAGCAGGGAACTTCTAGTCTTTATCTGTGATATCACTAATTCTGGTTTGGACTTACTTATAGTATTATTAGTTTTTAAGAATAAGACTGTGATATCATAAATTAGCTTTAATGAAGAAATAGACTGAGAAGCGCAGCCGTATTGTATTTGTATTTGAAATGAATTTTGTATTTATAGTTAAATTGTATTTTTATTCTCGATAAATTTTGTAATTAGATGCAAGACTTTTTATACACTAATGTTTTTGTTACACCATTTGTAAATTAATTATATTTGCAACAAATGACTATTACTATTACTATATATCGTAATTTGTGGTAACATTTGTTTTTGATAATTTTCACGTTTTGATTTTGAAAAAACATAAAACGTGTTATATCTCGAAATAGTACATTACGCAACTAGTGCGTAAAGCAAGTCGTTTTTGCACGGGTATTGTTTACTGACTTTCGCACGTGTTGCGTTTACTATTTTTTATAACTGAGCGCGTGAAACTCTACGTTAAATGCCTGTTTAGCGTACGTAAAGTATCCGGATTTCTTTCACGAGTGCGTAAAGTGAATACTTTACGCACTGAGTGCGTGAAGAACTCACTTTACGCACTACTTCACGCGCCGAGTGCGTAAAGTAAACACTTTACGCACTAGTGAAAAAAGGGGGTACTTTACGCAAGCTAAACAGGCATCTAAAGTCGAGTTTTACGCACTCAGTTATAAAAAGTACCTTTTTAATATTCTTTTTAATAGTCTAGATCGAAAGATCAGATTTCTTCACGTCGAAATAGTTATTTTCCAGAAAGGACTTTTTTGGTATTTTCGAGGAATCAAACTGTGAACCGCTGCGTTTTTTCAAGGTCAAAACGTGAAAATTATCAGAAACAAATATCACTATGAGAAAGCTGACGAAGATGAGGTTTAGACACCCGCGCTTACCGGCCTGGGAAAACTTAGGCGAAACGCCCCATATCGTTGGGTGGGAAGAAAAAGGTTCTATCTTCGCAAAGCGCGTAAAAGGTTCTATTTCAGACGAGCGCGTAAGAAGGTGCCATCTCGGCGAAGCGCGTGAAAAGGTTCTATTTCAACTGAGCGCGTAAGAAGGTTCCATCTCAGCGAAGTGGGCGTAAAAAGATTTTATTTCAGCTGAGCGCGTAAGAAGGTTTCATCTCGCACGCTTCAATTTTTCATCGACGTTATTACGTTAAGAACCGCTGCAGAATTTAAGCAAATCTCTTTATGATTTCTTTTGTGGTAATCTAATGCAATACCAATAATTTGGCAATCTAGATAATAAACTTCAAGGCGTTTATTCATCGACGTTATTACGATGAAAAATCGAAAAACCTTTTCACGCGTTCAGCTGAAATAGAACCTTCTTACGCGCTCAGCTGAAATAGAACCTTTTTACGCGCTTCGCCGAGATCCAATCTTCTTATGCGCTCAGCTGAAATAGAACCTTTTCACGCGCTTCGCCGAGATGGAACCTTCTTACGCGCAGAGCTGAAATAAAACCTTTTCACGCGCTTCGCCGAGATGGCACCTTCTTATGCACTCGTCTGAAGTAGAACCTTTTAACGGGCTTCGCCGAGATATAACCTTTTTCTACCAACCCGACGATATAATATACACTATTTCAGAGTGCATATACACTATTTCGACAGTGCCCGATTTTACACTCTAAAATAGTGATTTTCCAGTGAATTTAATTTAGAGTGTATACTTTAACTTTCCACGAATTTTGCAGAATTCGTAGAAGAGCTCATATTGTGAACATCATTAAAGTGCTTTGACGAATATCTGACGCTTTACTCGGGATAAACGCAATGGCTCGGCATTCCGCGAACGTGTTTCGAAAATAGCCGTAACAAAATCAAGTCTAGACACGTGCCCTTCCACTTCCATAAAGTTGCCCATCTATACTAATGTAAAATCAATCGAACAGTCAAGCTCTCTCAAAAGCTAGCCCTCCCTCCCTCCTTCCCTCTCTCACTCTCTCTCACTCCGTCCATCCACCCACGTAAACATCCCTCCCACACCCACATTTCATGTAATATTATGCCACTTTATACAAGCCGTCCGCGTGCTCCCTTTGACGCATGCATACCTCGCATCGTTCCAGGAATCCCGTACACCATATTTTTCAGACCACATCACGCGTACGAAATCATCGCACAGAGGACCTTTCTTTGCTAGGAATTCCGTGTGGAGTCTACTCGAGCCAAATCTCAATTGCAAAGCCACGAGGTCGTTTGAAAACTTTTCTATTATACGCACACCCCAGTAGTCCCTATAGTGCTCGCGCTCTGTTATCCGACGGGGGGGTCAAGCCCTATTACGTCTCTCTCTCTCCCTTTCTCCCTGCGCTCGAGAGCCACCCACGAGATCTCAACTCCCCGGCTTTTGCTGCGTCCCGTTCGTCTTTCTTCTCTCTGTGGCTCTCGATAGAAGGCTTGGCGGAGGAGAGCGGCTGAACGTGGGAGTCGAGGCCCTCTTCGCGCCCCTCTGTGCTTTACGGCTTTGCCCTTGTGAACCCGATATACTTACTCGTGTATGTGCGAGTAGTCTACGCTTTTCTTTGTAGCTTTAAAGAATTAAGGGAGTTTGGTGCGCGCGGTTAATGATTGGGAGAAATTAAGATTATCTCTCGATAGAGCGAGAATTGCACGTTGATTGGTAAATTTCGGTTGAACGGATTATTGTTGCGAAGTATTGGAGGATCCTGTTTGATTAAAGTTGTATATGAGCCGGGAGTTTGTTCGGCATTATGATGATTTTTAAATTAACGTGCTTCATTGAATTATTATTAGACAGATATTATAATGTTAATTAGTGAAATGCGTTTTATCTCTTATTATTCATATCACTATAAGAGTATATCAATGAATATAAGGTAAAGTACCCTATTATGACACAACGTGAAAAGTGGTTCCTATTATGAAACAGTTATATAAAAATGAATTTTATACATAATTAAACATCATAGAAATAAATATAAAAAATATACTAATATCTATGCACTATATGCTTCCCAAATATATAAAAATATATATATCCTTCTTAGTGGTGTGAAATCTTAAAAAAATTCATAAAAACTTGCTATCTACAAGTACATATAAATTGATTGCTAGATGAGTTAAAACTGTTCATTTTTACTGTTGACTTTTTTCGTGATTATTTGATATTTTAGCATTTTTAAGCGCATATTATAGTTCATACCATAGTTTTTGAACCATAGATTCAGTTGATATACACATTTACTAGTTTTTCTTACTTTTGCTATAAAATAAATAGCTGTTTCACAATAGGTGCCAAAATTTACGAGGGGCCCTATTTATGAAACGGTAAAAATGGTCTTTTTTAAGAATTCCATCGATCATTTCAGATTAATTTAACTAAAATAGTAGTTTGTATGTTGTTCTGAACTTATATTTTCATCGTTAAACCTACAAATTCTTCTAAAAGTATAAATTATTTGTCCGGAAATCTAACCTCTAAAACGTGTGTACATAGGAATAGGCTGTGCACACCTACGCTACTTGTGCACATTTAGTAATATATAAGGTAAATAACATTTTATTTTACAGAAAAATGAAGATAGAATATTTCTATAATATTTATGTAAGTTTTTAAACGGTGAATGCCACCAGAATCAATATAATTTCCAATTTATAAATAAAACAGTAGGAACTATTACACTGTATAAGCACTTAATTTAGAATTATTGATAAATTTTGAAAACTAATATAAAGTAAAACTTTTTCACATTTTTTGTATATTATAAGCAATTTTAACATTAAGAATAAGTTGTGTAAGTACCAAAAACGTGATAAAAGCTAGAAAAAGGATATTTTATTCTGTTTCATAATAGGGGTTGTAATTATGAAACATAGGTGCCAGTAGTAAAATCATGTTTCATAATAGGCACTAAAATCACTGTCACTATTTTGATAATAATTTATGAAATATAGCATTAATTTCAAATTTGAAAAAAGATATTGATTCTAAGAGAATTAGCGCTTCGAATGAGCTATTATAGTATTCACTTTTATGTGATTTAGTTATTCATTTTTTGAATTGAAAAAAAAGTCCCGAAAATCGTTTCTTAATTGGGTACTTTACCTTACATTTGCATGTCAGAGATAAGCCAATTAATTTGTATTTCTATGGAGTTCAGTGTATTTTCTTCAGTGGTTACTTGTGCATAAAATATTTTCTGCTTTATTTCTATACAATTTCAATTAAGCTGAGTATACTCAAAACAATGAGACATTCAATTAAATATAATATTCGAATCATTAGGTTGATCATGCTTTTTTCCATTTCTTTTTTTTTTTTATTTTTTTTTCATTTTATACTATATCGCGATACCCCACGTAATACTTTTTTGTTCCATTAATAAATGAAAAAAGGTATATAACCAGAGGCAATACGTATATGAAATAAAGATTTACCGAGGAATAAAAATAAAAGTGCAATTACATCACAGCGAACAGCGAGGAGTGTTTTTATTTAAAAATATATTTATTTTTCTATAATTGTATAACGATACACATGAATCAGCATACAGAAATGAACTTGAAAATATTGACGTTTAAAGAATCATCTGTCTAAACTCGCTAAACGTTTCTTTTACTCAAGCTATTAAAAAGTATTTTCTACTGAGACATTATGTACACTGAGAGTAGAATATGTTTATATTTAACATGGTATTTTAACTGTTAACATGGCATGTAACTATTAACATATATATCTTAATAGTTACAATGCCATGTTAATAGTTAAAATGCCATGTTAAATATAAACATATTCTTCTCTCAGTGTAGTCTTTTGAGAAAGCGAGTAGTTCGAATTTCATGTAAACATTATTGCTACAATTATCTCATTCTCAGGTAATTTAATCTTTAATTTATAGAGATAATCTAATACACATACACACATGCATACCTAACTACAAAAAAAGTTTCAACTGAACAGCAAACCAACAATCCAATTCGTATATTGATTGACTCTCTAAAGCCCATTCGAAATCGAAAACGTCGAAGTCCATGTCGAAACCTCTCGAACTGTTCGCTTCATTCCTCTCTGCAATTCACACCTCGTCGACTTTAACAACAACGCGTCTCGCGTATATACCGCGCGCACTACAGTATAGTGCTTCAGCGCTTCCAGCGCGGATTATGTGCCCGTCACGTGAGCGAAGAGAGAGAGAGAGAAAGAGAGAGTGAGAGAGAGAGAGGGAGAGAGAGAGAGAGAGAGAGAGAGAGAGAGAGAGAGAGAGAGAGCAATACGCGCGACAAAGCCCAGAAGGGACACCGGGACACCGCTCATACGCGACAGCGTCGTTCGCGACGCAAATGGAGTTATGCATATATATTCGACGTCGCATATACCTACCTTCTTCCTCTTGCGTATATGTGCAAATCCGCGGACTACAGACAACAACTGGGGTACAAAAACGAAAAAAATATTTTTTGAGGGCACACCTACCACATAAGGTTTTTTCGGTTCTTTGGGGGTCCCCCAACATGAAAATACTCGTGTACACTCATTATCCGTTGCCACACTTTTTTGCCGACGAAATAAATTTTTCTTATGGAAATTTAACATGGGAAAAATGGACGAAAAGTAGTGATTGATGATTAACCAATAGCAAACTATTGAACAGGCCAAACCAAATTCCACAGAAGCGATTAAAGTTGAAGAATAGAGTTTTAATTTGAGATGAGAATCGTTAAAATCGGTCGATTCTGTGCAAAGCTACGTGAATTTGAAAATGGCGAATAATGACGAAAATGAGCGATTTTTTTCAAACCCACGTAATCCTTCAAATTTTTGTCATTTTTCGCCGTTTTCAACTTCACGTAGCTTTGCACAGAATCGATCGATTTTAACGATTCTCATCTCAAATTAAAACTCTATTCTTCAACTTTAATCGCTTTTTTGTGGAATTTGGTTTGGCCTCTTCAATAGTTTGCTATTGGTTAATCATCAATGACTACTTTTCGTTCATTTTTCCCATGTTAAATTTCCATAAGAAAAATTGATTTCGTCGGAAAAAAAGTTTGGCAACGGATAATGTGTACACGAGTATTTTCATGTTGGGGGACTCCCAAAGAACCAAAAAAACCTTATGTGGTAGATGTGCCCTCAAAAAAAAATTTTTCCGTTTTTGTACCCCAGTTGTTGTCTGTAGTCCGCGGATTTGCACATATATATATATATATATATATATATATATACACCTCCGGGTCTTATCAATCCATCCACTCACTCGTCGGAGAGTCGGCGATATAAATATGTGTGTCGCGTGTATATCGATTGAGGGGCGCGCGCACGCGTGCGGCGAACTCTGCTCCCCCGCCGCGCCGTCGTGCTCTGAATGAAAGCTCTTTGCCGCCTCCGCACTCTCTGCGCAGTCGCGACCCCCGAGGGTGCGAGAGAGAGAGAGAGAGAGAGAGAGAGAGAGAGAGAGAGAGAGAGAGAGAGAGAGAGAGAGAGAGAGAGAGAGAGAGAGAGAGAGAGAGAGACTGTGTGTGAGTGTCATTCATGGCGAGACGCGCGAAATCCATTTTCGTCGACGCTCTTCCCCCTACTTCCTTCCCTCTGTGTATACGCTTTCGCGTTTTTTATGTACACATACACACACACGGGCGCGAGATATAAGTATGGTTTCACAGTGTGGCTATCTTTTCGAGCGCGGGGGGATTTTGGTTAAGGAGAAAGACACTTGTATGTGTATATAGATAGTGGAGACGTGACGGTTATATATATAATGTCTATGTGGGCGCTTCATAGAGGAGAGGGATTCGGTCAGTAGAGTGAAACCGAGGATGATATGCGTATTTTTTAACTGAGCAATTGAGTTTCAAAGTATATTTTTTAGATAGCAGCTAATTTCTTCAATTGTCTACTATTTTGTATCTATAGAGAACTCGTTGTACAATTTGACTGAAAAGGCGAGATCAACACAAGTCATGTCTAATTTTCTTTGGCGCACTTGAACTTCTTTTTTAAACACTTTTCTGAAAGATTTTTTTTTTTTTTAATTCTCTGTAGAAACGAGCGATATAAAAACAAAAGAGTACTTTTTAACTACAGTCTCAGTATTTTATAAGAGAAGTAAATTAATTATTTCGTCAACTTTAACCTGAATAGAATTGTGATTTCTATACAGTTGTTCGCTGCACTATAACATAACCATTTTATAAACGAGAATGATTAGAAAATAAGGAAAACATTTTCTCCAAAACAAAAATGATAATAATCTCTACTCTAGGAAGAAGAATTCAATCAGTTCAGAGTAGATCCGTTGAGAGCAGGAATAAAATCTATGATTAACTATATAAAGATGTTGTTGTGTAGTTCATGCGACGTTTCGTAAACCTCTTCAGGCTTTATTATCGCACAACGATTAGTCAAGTGAAACGACGCTACGTTCAATACGACGTACATGTACTTGACTAATCGCCGTGCGATAATAAAGCCCGAAGAAGTCGACAAACCCGTCAACAAAACGTAGCATAAACTTCACAACATCTTTGTATCCCTGCCTCCCAATGCATCTACTCTAAACTGACTGAATTCTTCTTCCTACACTTCTGCAATGGAGAATACAATTGCGAATACAATTAATCACACTCTGGATAGTAATCTGTACTATTCTTATATAAACTAGAAATTTATAAAAATTTGCAGTCGAGCAATTTTGCAATCGTCCACTGCAGCAATTAACTTTAAATTTGCAAAAATCGCTAAAAAGCGGGCAAACGTACGCAGAGTCGATGAGGACATCCGCAGCCAGCTGGACGCGCCTCCTGCACGCGACCGGCCCAACAACCTACATTCAATTCGCCACAAATCCTATCCGGGACACGCTCGTCATTGTCGGGGAGGGACGCGCGCACGTGTGCGCAGTGTCCCTGTCAATCCGCGAACAGCCGATATAGAGAGAAAGCGATAAAAAAAGAAGAATATCGGAAGAAATTCGCGCACGGATTCTGCTGAACGGAGCGAATTTTTTTGTAGGGCAATGGATTTGCTTGCACTGCTCGCAGGGGTATCGGAAATCCGATCGACGTTATTTACTCAGCCACGTCAATCGCGAGACATCTTATTCCTGGCAATTTATTGACGCACGATCGCGCCGACGCCGCGCTTCCGGTTCTCAAACGCATTGGAAATCAGCTATTTCTGGAGTCCATGTGTGTAGGTGGATTAGCCCGCTGGGTTATTTTCGTAAATTTTTCAGGTTTTGTCGTACAATGGCAGAAATAAAAGAAAAACCGCTGTCAATTCATTGGCACGTAGCTTCCTCCAAATTAATGTACCGTTCCTAATATGTATAGTATATATTTTAAATATAAAATATGTTTATTCATTATACTTTATTGTCAATGATTCAATAATTTATTAATATTTAAAAAATTGCATATTTTTTTCTTATTATTGAAATTATTTGTTATTTGACACTTATTTTATTAAAAAAAAAGTAATATTTTAAAATATAAAATTTAAAAATTGCTATCTGCCCTCAGATCAATTTACTCACATTTTCAAAACCATGTATAATAGCTCCATTTTTTGCATTATAAATTATTATTATTTAATAATTGTGTATTTTTATTATAATTGTGTACATATTATAAAAATTGAAATTATACTTCTAATTTTGATTTTTTTAATGGTCCGTTATAATTTTCGTCATCCTCTTCTTTTATTTTCAATAAAATATCCTTGATCGTTGATTTTATCATTTCTTACATCATCTTAATAAAAAAAAAAAACATATAAAATATTATGTAAACACAAATATCAGTGGCAGCTAATAAAAAGACATACATAACTTTGTAAAGGCAAAATGAGTGTATATATAATTATATGCCCGTGAAGCATAAACGTTTAAACTTTAAAATATTTATCTCAAAATTGAGTGAGGGTAATTCTTACTACATTCACTTCTTAAATCATGATTATTCGAAAAATTAGTTCAAACAAGTTTAAACTTTAAAATTTGTATCCCAAATTGAGTGAGGGTAATTCTTACTATATTCACTACTTAAATTGCGATTATTCGAAAAATTAGTTCAAACAAATAACAATGGCAGCTAATAAATACATTTACATAAATTTCTAAAGGCAAAATGAGTGTATATAAAATTATATGCCCATGAACCATAACCGTTTCAACTTTAAAATTTTTATCTCAAAATTGAGAGAGGGTAATTCTTACTATATTCACTTCAAATCGCGAAAAAATTAGTTCAAACTCAAAATAATTGGCCAGCGTATGTAATAAAAAACAAAAGCAAGTAAACAACACGCGCGCATATCGAGCGTCATTTCCATTTTCTAGTAACATATTCATAAAACCGTTCCCGAAAAATTACGATTTGAAAAGAGTGCTAAAACAGTTTTAACAGTCTTAACCTCAAATATCTCTGAAATTTATAAACTAATTCTTTTACCCTAACAATTTCTGTCATAAATAATATACAAACTCTACACCTCCATCAAATCTACGTCTCCATCAAATTTTAAAGTAATTAAATTTTACTCTGTTATTGTGCGACATAGAAAGTCATTTCCAGAAATAGCAAAATTTTAAATATCAGATATCTGAAAAACTAACCATATAATCTGGATGAAATTTTACATAGGTATTGTCTATACCGCATACAAAATAGTCTATAAATTTCAGGCTGATACATTAAGTCGTCATTGAGAAATTACGATTTTGAAAAATACGTAAAAAACTGTTAACATTAAATATCTCTAAAAAATTATGAGACAATTCTTTTACCTAAAGGACTTATACGATAAACATATAATAATATTTAATAATATTAACTGATGAGAATTTTTCCATCGGTCTTACGGTCTTATAAATTAAATTTAAATAATTAATATTTATGGCAGGCAGATTGCCCTTGTTTATAATCACCTCCGCAGAATCTGAAATAAAAGCTTAATTAAACCTGGAAAAAAACATTATCAGCAAAGGACTATCTGACTACCCCCCACCAGCAAATTGCCCAATTGCCCAACGTTTCGAGCCCGCTCCGGCTCCTCCTCAGGGACTGAAATGAAACAAGAAAGAAAGAAAGAAGGGATGGTGGGGGCCCCCTCCGTCGCCCCCTACCAATGAGGTACAGCCTGCCCGGATCACCGTCCAGGAGCCCCTTACGTAGAAATGAATCCACGTAGGAGGAGCCTGGAGGAGCTTACCTCTCCTTAAAGAAGGAAATCAAAAAGAGGAAGTTGTGCGTTACCCTGTGAGGGCATTTCCACACTATCAGAAGTTATAGAGCAAAAATGGTTGTATGACTGGACTACTATGTGGAGTGTAGAATGGGGAAAAACCTCGCTAGGAGTAAAAACCCATTGAAATGAAACCCGCGATACACCTCCTTATATACCCATATCCACTTATTTCCTCTTACTCCCACCACCATCCACCGTCCCCTCTCCAACTTTCCATTCTCACTTAAATTAATAAAGAATGATAAATGTTATCTAATTTACTTGACTCTACCATTAAATTTACATTATTCCGATTCCTTAGAATGTGAATACTTTCAAGGCTTTCCCTCTTATATTTATTCTTAATCCCTTGTTTCAAAATATCCACACTCCCAAAATCGAAAGAATGCAAACTATTTAAACAATGTTCTTTCAAACTCGATGTAAAATTTGTACTACATTTTTATTTCAGATTCTGCGGGGGTGATTATAAACAAGGGCAATCTGACTGCCATAAATATTAATTATTTTAATTTAATTTATAAGACTGTAAGACCGATGGAAAAATTCTCATCAGTTGATAGTAAGTTGCAGTCGACATGAGTAATATTTTTAATGATTTAATAACATTTATTAACTAGAGTAAATGTACAAGATTATACAAAATTTACAATTACATATGTAATCCAGCAGAGGAACTAATATAAACTCTACATCTCCACAAAATTTCAACATGATTAAACCAATTTTTTTCTCTAGTTATCATGCGACAAAGAAAATGACTGCAAAATACGAAAATTTTAAATATCAAATATCTCTAAAAGTAATCGAACGATCGTGATGAAAATTCGTACACATATTATCTATATCACATACAAAATTGTCTATAAATTTGGAGCTGATTCATCGAACCGTTCTCGAGAAATTACGATTTGAACAAAAGGTTAAACAAATTTTAACCTCAAATATCTCTGAAATTTATTGACCAATCATTTAGCCCAAAGAACTTAGCCGAGAGCTATCCAAAATCTACCTTTACAAGGAATTTCAAAGCGATTAAGTCAATTTTACTAAAGTAAACGTGCTTCATATAAAACGCATTTTTTAATTTTTTAATTTTTTTCTCAAAAACTAGTCGACAGAATGGATTCAAATTTTTACAGACTATAGCTATTTATATTCTGCATCATCATGATTTTTTTCAAAAAAATTGACCGTTTATTTTCGGAGTTATAGGCTTTAAAACAAAAAACACACACGTTTTTGTTAATAACAAAAGAACCGCAATAGCTAGTATAATTTTTTTTTAAATATAGGTTTTTTATGCTCTTTCGAATGCTATCTGTCCGATTCAAATATCTCAATGTTATCATTAAAAAAGCGCAAAAATGAAGTTTTCCGCCCTTTAACCTCAAAATGCCATCTTAAATGTCATTTTGCGGCCTCGGACGGAAAAATACGTTACTGAAACGTGGACGTAAGAGAATTTTTACCTCATGCGACTTTTCGACCTCGCTTCGCTCGGCCGAAAAACGTCGCATGAGGTAAATAATCCTCTTCCGCCCGCGTTAGTAATATACTATTGCGAAAATCAAAAATCGAAAAACAAAACCGCATCGGCAAATCAAAAAGACGATTTCCTTCCCCCATTTACACAAAAAAAAGCAAAAAAGATGAGACCTGTCCGGTTAAAACCTGAGATATACGTACACACACACGTACACACACACATACACCCACATACATACACCCACACACATACACACACAAACACACACACACACACACACACACACATCCATTCATGTCTAAAATCATGTGATTTGAACTTCTATCACCTCTATTCGTGTTTCTAGACGATTTAACAAAACTTAAAATTTTACTATTACAAAGCTTTCTTTAGCAGTAAGCAAAATTAGTAAATTAGAATGCTTATACGTGGTCCTTAATAGAATATTAATTAGGGGCATATGAGATTGTGGCTTTTAAGAATCCATATAAAAACTTTAGCTTGCAAACAAAAATTCATTTCTCTATCAGAAAAGAAATATTTGAAAAGTAATTATTTCGAATTTTGTACTACTGAATGTTGGATGAAATTGCCATTTTACTACTGATTTCATCAAATTCAGTTATTTTTCAAAAATTTTCTTTTACTTCTCCCAACCTTTTTTTTCTTTTTTAATTTCATTTTCGGAAAGTTTTAAAATATATAAAATTTACATGCTATTCCTATCCCTATATGTTTTTTAATATCTTGTAATAGGGTAGAAGTACGAGTAATAATATTTACTAAAAAGTTCGCCATTTTAAAAATATGTAATGATGAATTTTATTATTTATGCTTTACAGAAAAATCATTATAATCAATTTTAGCAGTTAATTATTATGTACGATGGAGTGTAAAGAAGCAAAATTCACTGATAATAATCATATTATAATGAATCCAATTTTAATATATCTTATGATATGATTGGTAAATACCAATTTAAATATTTATTCATGTGACTTCGAAATCAAAGTCTATTAAATTTTACGTTCATTTAAAATGTTTGCAAACATACTTGCAAAGTAAACAAATTTGATACGCATCGAGTTGCTTTGACATAAGTTTCGAAATTCACTCTCTCAATTCAACGAAAGAGTTGCCTGAAAGACATGCATATAAATGCTTCGTCGCAGTTATACGGATGCAGCGAGCACCGCATCTTAGCAAACTTTTACAACAGCTCCGACGATTTTACTCATTTTCCCTTAATATTTTATGAGTATACTTTTGAGACGAGCGAGACTACTCTATAAGGGCAATTATTCAAATTAAGAGTTTAAATCACCATCTTAAAAACTTTGCATGATGGACGAAGCATGTTTAGAGGGAAAAACAGGTGCTGTACTTTTTGACGTATGTATGTAAGTCGGAAAGTAATTAATCGACAATGTCGTTGATTTTTATGCGAATGTTTGATAATGTAACTTATTACACTGAGCTCTTTATAAAAACCATTCGAAAGATACCTAGTTCTGAAGTGTTTTTACATAGAGGAAAATTATAAACAATAAAGGAAAACTTGATGCATGACTCGAATAGTCGTGTAGTATCAATTTTTATTTTAATTCGTACAAGGTTACATTTTACCAGTTTCTTATTTCCCATTTCATGCACGAACCGACAGTGTTCCAATTCAATTTCGTAGATAGGATGAAACCTCTATCACGTTTTAAGAGATGAGACGACATTAAAAAGATATTTTGACCTGGAAACGTTGACAAAATTCGAATAAAATATAATCTAATATTAAATAAATAAAAGTAGGTGTGTACTGAATGTATTCTGAATTTTAAATTGATTCTCTTTCCTTTTTTTACGTAACGAGAATGAAATATTTCTTTCAAATCAAATACAACTACTACGAGAAATTCACACTTAGACGTTCCAGAAAAATTAAAAAAAAAAAAAAACATGGAGGCACACCTCTGCAATAATTGTTTTTTCGCTGAAAAGGCGCGAAAAAATTTAGCATAACATGAAAAGTAAAAGAGTTAAAAAAAAACTCTTTTATTTTTACTTAAAAATAAAAGAGTTTGAAATCGGAAGCGCCTGTGCAAAGTTACAAGTATTTAAAAATAACCTAAATCACAAAAAGTAATAAAATTTTATTACTTTTTGTGAGTTAGGCTTAAGCCTTGAAATTATGTAAATTAGCGGTTTGTTCTTATTTTTCGACATTTTTCAATGCTTGTAACTTTGCACAGGAGCCTCCGTTTGCAAGGATTCTTAGCTTATACACTAAAACTTTGTTCTTCTATTTTCATTTTCTTTTTTTGCAAAATTTGTTCGCACCTTAGGGAGCATGTTGGTAATCATCAGTGACTACTTTTCATCCATTTTTGCTGAGTTAAATTCTCATTAGAAAAATTGATGTACGGTTAAAACAGTGTCAGAAGTCTGATTTCGTGGGTTCAAAAAGTTTTCAAAAGTCTAAGTGTGGATTTCTTGTAGAATTCCTAACGGTACAATCGAGCCAATACAAATCTTTAACCTTTAGAGGGCCGAGATTTTGAGAGGGAAATTCACCTTAAAAAATTGGGACAAAAGGTATCTTATATCATTGATTGAGCGTAGACAAAGTGTCGATAAGGGGGTGTGCCATTTTAGTGGTTTTCCGGCCCTCTAAAGGTTAACAAATCTACCGATGCTGTATAGTGATTGCACTTTTTATTAAATTTTAACTGCTGAATTAGTTAATATTTTTACTAATTTCCATCAGTCTTCACTTTTTCATCATTTTATTATTATAGAGAATGGCCAAGTGTGCAATTCTATATCTTATATTAAACATGTTTTCTGCCTGACATATTTTCAGTTTAGAATTCACATAATTACGTTACTATTATCCATATTAAAATACTATTAATGAAATTCGATACTTTGAATATAACGGTAAAGTTCTCGATGCCTACCCCACACACATTATACACACGCACAAAGCAAACAAGTCCATGCCCTACATCTGCACCTACAACTTACAGAAAGCCATCGACCCTTCTACAATTTTTCTGCCCGTTGTATAACACAAGCAAACCGACATTCTTGCAGATGGTGAAGCGCAGACAGACGCGTCGCTGGCTGTGTCGTCGCAGTCGCCGGTGAACAAGGGAGCGGCGCGCCAGATGTTCGGCAGCGGCAACTTGCGCCAGGCCGACGGCAGCCTCTTGATGCCCACCGCCGCTGGCACCGCTGATACCGATGAACATCCCAAGGTACCGGACGAGTCGCGCAACAACCTGAGGCGCTCTGACAGCGGTGGAGCCAAGGGCCGCCACGACCATGGCGTCCTACCTAATTATGGTAACTAGCAAATTTCAATGAAAATTACATGAAAATTCAATCCAGCATAGTATAAGATAAAATAATAATATTCTTTCGACGACTAATTTGCACGTTATTATCAATAAATAAGTAGTGGTGGTGATTATTTTGTATTGGCTTGTCCAACTGTACTGTTAAATTGGATGACGATTTTTTCTCTCGGTTGTAAAAACGGTGAGATTTGAGTTGAATATTTTTGGGGATGGGGTTGACAATTTTTGTCAACTTTATTGCATGTGTTACGCGTGGATACACGTACGAATATGAAAGAATGAAATAAGCAAGGCGTCCGATTACAATATGACGCCGATTATGTGGCGGTCGTGGCTTGTTGGTAGTGTTTTTGACTCGCGAGTCGGCGGCTCTGGTTCGATCCCAGGGTCCGTTACTTTTTATTATTAAAAGTTGCGATAGTTCACTCGTAACACATGAAACGTGCAATAATTTGATCTTTTCGACATTTTGAACTTTCGAAAGTATGAACTTTTCGACATTTTGAATTTTCGAAAGTTTGAACTTTCTATCTTATGAACTTTCGAAAGTTTGATATTTAATACTAGTGATATTAGTACATTTAGTGTCTACAAAGCCTCTACATAGGACTTCTATAGCACTGCTAAGTTCTACACAAATAATATTAAGAAAAAATGTACACATACATATAGTCTACACTGAGATAGTTTACACAGAAATGAATAGAGAGATTGCCAGCACCCCAGAAAAAAGTGAGGCAGACTTCTGCGCGCGACGTGCTGCTGCCTCTCGCGGCCGCGACATGGTATTGTACACACGCCATCTGATTGGCTGTTGAAACGTGTGTACGGCACGGAGCGGGGGAAGGGGGCGGCTCGGTGCACGTGCACTGAACGAGACTGTATGCTGGACTTAGAGCATATACTCCTGCAGGTAGTAAGTTAAATGAGAAAAACGTGGTCGGTTTTCGTATACGGTGCGAGAGAGAAAGAAAAAGAGTGCCCCTCGTTTGTCTCTCTCGCACTATGCTGTGATTGGCTACTCGCGCTCCCCCCCAAACTATATAAGATGATAGAACAACCAATCACAGCACAGTGTGAGAGAGAGAGAAACAGACAAGGGACACTTCATCTTCTGTCTCTCTTGCACCGTACGAAAACCGACCACGATTTTTTAACACAACATGCTTCCTCCAAGAGTAGTGTTACGTCGGGTCTACCAAAGAAGACCCGATATTTAGTTTAAAAGAAAACTAATAATTGCTCTGTTTAGAGCCTAGGCTAATGAAAACCTACTAGCTCGGGATAGAGCTAGATACTAATAGGATAGGATAGGGTTTGGGCAACAAAGGGCGCGACGCGATTTATGATTTTAGAATTTTGATAAAAAGAAACCAGTGGTGTTTCTGGTTTAAAATTTCTTGTGTATTTTTTTAATTTTATTTTAATTAGGGAATGTACCCACAAGAAAGGCCAAGTTACTGGCGACTTGCGCAATAGATTCCCTAATATGTTTGTTACTCTCAGAATCTCTATTGGGTGTTTATTAAAAGGTGGACAGGCTTAGAAGAAACACTTTTATTTTTAGGGGAAAACTATACGGAGACACGAATTAATACATGAAAAAAAGGATAGATATGTGGGGGAAATATTTCTACTAACTAAAAGAAAGCAAATAAAAATGTTCACTTACTTTGTTTTTTTTTCTCTGGTCCTTAACAACTTTGAAGATCCGTTGTCTCTGCTGCGTTTTTTTATGAAAGGTGTCGGTGGTTTATAAATAAGAAAAGAAAAAAAAATAATTTTAACACACAACAAAATAATTTTTAGCAAAAATATGAATTTTATTCGTGACACAAACGGGTTACCCTTGCTCGGTAACTTTACAAAATTTTTAAGTTTTCGAAAAACTTCAGAGTGGCTCGGGACTCTGATTAAATTTGATGCTCGAGAAAGAAAGTTAGAAAAACTCTGAGAGTTGTGAAATGAGAAAAGAGGACCTCTTCGGTTGAGGGTGTTGAGAGTAGTGACTGAGCGGACGCGCAAGTGAACGAGCTGCGTTAACGAAGTGATGCCTGCGCCTTCCTTATCTTAAACGCAGAGGGACGCTATTGGTCGCTCGGATTTTTAGAACCTCCCTCACTCATAATCGAAAGCTGTGATTTTATAATGAGGCGTCGTTATGCATAACTGCTATAGTTTGAATATTAATCAATGAAAGAAAATTTTATTGTTTTATATTTATATCCGGATAAATAGCCCACTTTAACGTAATGTTTTTTTTTTTTTAAGATACCTTTTAATATGAAACGTTAAATATATAAAATAGTTGGGCGGTCCCATGACTAATTAAAAGAATTTACGTTAAAACAAGACTTATTTATCAATTGAAAATTGAAAGTTATTTAAAAAGTTGATAAATGAAAGCATCTGAAGGTTGAATATTGTAATAAATTATAATTATTACGTAAATTAAACATTACCCAAAGTAGATTATTTATTTACATAATTTTTATTTTAAACAAAACAGTTTTAAATACGAAACCGAACAAGGATAATTATGCATGTATGTGACTATAATTATCAGTATGCTAGTTTAATATAGAAATTATAAACGTCTTAAAATTAGTAAAATTAAATTTAAAACTAAATATGACGACTTTCGATAATATAAACGGATTTAAAAATTATATTCCTGAATTCATGATAAATTTAAGCTATTAACATTTTTAGCACATAAGTTAGAACTAAAATATAAGTATATAAAAATAACTAAATTTGTATAAACTCTATTATACTTCTACAAATTTAGACTTAACATGTAAACTTAAAAATAAACTATCTAAATCAACATAAATCTAATATGTGAACCTATTACTCATTTCATATTATTGGGACATTGAATTAAAGTAACTGCTAAAACTTATACAGAAGAACGTACAATAATATATATATATATATAATAGACTAACCTATTGTGGAAATAAGTGAGATATTAAAATGTGTTAGTTTATGAACTTTTCAGGAAAGAGAACGGAAAGTACTTGATTTCATAAGATATTTGAACTTTAAAATATTCTTAATTGAATTTGGAAATTGTAGAGATTCTGTTTTTATATATTTTGCATAAACATACAAAATAAAGTCAAGAAATATTAATGTGGATAGAAAATGCTGAAGATAATTATCTAATGTAAGAGCTTAATAGAAAGATATGAAATAACCTAGTTTAGTCTTGGATAACTAAAATCTATTGAATTGTTGAGTTAATAAATCCTCAGGGATTTAATTGGAAGAGGTATAATAAGTAAATGGTATATGTTTAACCTTGGAGTTACAGAGGGAAAATTAGTTTACTCTGTATTTGTTACTAACTGTCTATAAACGCGTACTTTAAATATTATAAATTAACGAAAGAAAAATTTGTGATTTTATTGAAATAAATGCGTTATAATAAATTTATTTTATAAACTAATTTAGATATATTAATAGGGGTGTTACTAACAATGCGTTCTGATTTATAAATCATGAATAACAATAATAATAATGAATAATAAGGTTTGCATTTTCTTTGAATATCTTCTTTAAAATCTTGATTTATTTAAATAATAAAAAAAAATGAGAATGTCCATATTGTCTATTGCTTTTTTTTTTTTTTTTTTTTTTACATAAAAGAATTAAAAATGCATCCACTGTAAATAAATATTTCAATGGAAAAATACAGTATAAATATGGGTGGCATAAAACTTTGTAAAACGAGAGAGAGAGAGACGGGAACAGACGCTCCTATGTGTGGCCAGGCATACCGATGCAGGCTCGCGAAACGTGAGAGTTATCGCCTTCGGATGTTTGAGTCCCCAGATGAGCTTTAGGAAAGTGAAAAGGAGAACTTCTTATCGCGGCCTAATCGGAAACTCGAGTCTGGCTAGCGGTTGCTGAGTATTATCGTAAAAGAAAAGAAACGAAAAAACTTTACGACACACGGCGAACAAGAGAGCGTGGTAACCGTTCTTGGTTACCCTGGAACTGCTATGTGTTCCGGGATTTAATACTAACATTTTTTTTTTTTCACAAATTAGCCGGATGTAACACTAGACACGCGCTTGCCGTGTCTGTTTACTTCTCCCGCAACAATCCGAGAATGGCCGGACGGCCTGACAATCACCGCTCGGTCGAACATTTTTATCATACACGCAAATTAACGGAATTTTTAATTCAAAACTACCACCCGAGTAGAAATTTTCAAACGGCAATGACGCGGGACGGATCCGTCTGCCGTGATTCCTGATCCGTACCTGATGTTGTTGACGGATGAGTGCCGTACGAGGCATGTAAAGCTGAACTGTATGAGGGCCGGATGATTTTACCTATCTATATCCTTACGTCCAGTGAAACATCTGGCCCTGATCCGGCCCTGATTCGGGCAACACGTGGCTTATTGTCTAAATAATTTGAAAGCGAATATGTTCTATACTTAATAAAAATTACAACATTTAATATATTTTTGATGTATTTATTAAATCATATTTAATGTATTTTATATATTTGGACACTACATTATAATCTTGTTTTTTTTATAACAAATATAAAACTAATATTTGCACTTTTTCGAACAATTATAATTCTACATCTATTTGTACTTTATTTAATTAAACACTACTTATTTTTATTAAATATCTTCTTTTTTCGAAATTTAGTACTTAACTTTTTCCTTCATTGTTTATCCATTATACTTATTAGGTTCTTCGTACGACAGAAACGGAGCACTATTCAGATTTGAGGCTATGACGCGCGCGTAAACAAATGCTCAAATACTAATACTAATATAACGGAAAAATGACATGTACCTTATCCGGAAAATTTCACGGCGTTGTACCGGCCCGGATAAGGCTTGCTGTAAATGAGTTTATCATACGGCACAAACGCAAGTACCTTACAATAAAAGCGTTACATGCCGCGCGAGGGCCTTGCACGGCATACGCCATCCGGCCCGTGTGGTATCTACGGCACACCGTATTTCATTTCTATTCGGGCAAACCCAAATTCTAAATCATAACCCAAAGGGGGGAAGATAAACATAAACGATTTTAGTGTTATGTATTGATATCGTAGCGCAATTGCCTTTTGCCATTTGCAAAAGTAGCTACTTTTGCTCTAATCTTTTGGATCCAAGTTTGATTCCCGTTCGCATTTTTTTTTTTTTTTTTTTTTTTCTATAACATATGTAAAATTTCTTACATTATATTATTATTTCACACACATTTTTTTTTACCTCAATTTTTGTTTTCTAAAAGAATTGAAATTTTACTTGAAATTGAGATATTTTTGTCCCAGACAACATTGCAAGTAAAATTTTCGTTTTTCAAAATTATTTCATTAAATTCGCTAATTTTATAAGTACTATAATATTTTGGATAATATTTGTTTATCCAGTTAAGAATATTTTTAGTAAATTAATTCACTGAAAATTAATTAATTAATTAATTAAATACATGGTTATATTTATTTTATATTCAAAATAATCTATATCCAATTGACTGTTTATTTTAAGAAGTACGAAATGTAAATATAAGAGATTTTTCAAAAGAATGTTAGAGAGTTTGCCTTCTCTTATATGATTAACGCCATTTAGTAAAAACTTAGCCCATGAAATGTTTTATATTTATGTACTTCTAAAAGTTGTCACAAAAATCAGAAATCTTGGCTATTTGATACATTTAAATAGAATAAAAAATTAAAAAATGGGAAAGCGAGTAAAATCATTAGGTCGCTGTAAAAGTATGTGTATAATTATATATTTTATAGAAGAGTTGTTATTAATTAAAATATGGTTTTTGAAATTATTAAAATTTCAACTCCACTACAGGATTGCAAAAATATTAATTATACCATCATCAATTAAGAATTCAAATTTTAATCGTTAATTAAACCCGCACTTAATTAAGAATTAATATTTCAATCGTTAATTACATGGATAAAATAGCATTCTCGAACATATTATAAACGAAAAACGCGTCGCCGAAGGCGGGGAAATTTAGGAAATCCCAAGTATAGTCTACGGGGCATAATTCTGTTTTTGCAATATGGATGCACGTTCCTGCCGTGTAGACTATACCCGAGTTTTCTTAAATTCCCCCGATTTCTGCGACGGTTTCGTCATTTATATTATATTACAGAATAGTATTTAAAGACTCTAGAAAATGTCCTTGAAGCCTCCTGCTAGAAAATCGGGTCTGGAAACGTGAATTTGGGTCTGCGCGGCACGATCGCGTATTCGCTCCAAAAGCAGGATCGTGCCACGTAGACCCAAATTCACGTTTCGAGGCTCGATTTTCTAGCAGAAAGCCTCAAGAATATTTTCTAGAACTCTTAAATACTATTCTGTAATATATTATAAATAAAAAACGTGTCTCAGGAGTCGGGAAATTAAAGAAAAGTAAGATATAGTTTCGACAGCACGAATGCGCATTCGCTGCAAAAGCAAGATCGTATACCGTAGAGTATACTCGAGTTTTTGTTAAACTCCTCCGCCTTCTGCGGCGCAATTTTCGTTTATAATATGTTAAAGAATGTTAATTAACAATTAAACTTTTAATTCCGAATTAAACGCGTGTTCAACTAACTATTGCAATTTTAATTCTTAATTAAACGTGGGTTTAATTAACGATTGAAATGCTAATTTTTAATTAAACGTGGGTTTAATTAACGATTAAATTCTAATTCTTACACGGAGAGAAAAATTTCAGTAAAAATTACAAAAAGTTCCGCAATTTTTACTGAACTTTTCGGTACTGTGGTAACAGACTGCCAAAATGAGCGGATTTACTTGACTTTCTATACTTTTTATAGAATTTTCAGTAAAAATTACCGAACTGTTCAGTAACTTTTAAGAGAAGGTTTGGAAGTTTTCGTTGGCGTAACGCGCGGTGGCGCTGTTGACTGTTGTGCACATGCGCGTTCTTGAATTTCAGCGAGAATTACCGTGCACAACCGGTAGATGGTGAATATTGAAACTCGCAAGTGACCACGACTTTCTTCAGTTAGTATATAAGTCCGCTGAGTTTCTAAAGTTCATATGTAAGCGTTTACGTATTGCGAAATGTAAGGCATTACTTAGGTTATGTGTAGTATAGTAGTTAGATATGTTTAGGACTTTAGATATAAAAATTTCCTATGTAAAAGCGGCGTGCAATTTACATCTTATCTGACACCACAAGGAAAGCAACACTGGATTCCCAACTATTAAAATGGCGATAAGTGCGATTAATATAAATTATTCCCATAAATAGATAAATTTTTTTTAATTATCATATTCGCCATATTCTATAAAATTTATAACTCAAAAAAGAGTAAAAATTACGGAACGGTTCAGTAAAAAGTAAGTGCTTAGAAAAATTACCGAACTGTTCTGTAAAATTTACAAAAATGTCAGTCTGTTACCATAGTACCGTGAAGTTCGGTAAAAATTATCGAACTTTTTGTAATTTTTACTGAAAATTTTCTCTCCGTGTATTAAACTGAATAATTATAATTGAAAGTTTAATGAATTATTTGCAAGCCTACTCCACTAGAGTAATAAATGTATATAATAAAAATGCAAAGTGTAAAATATTTTAGGCTCATCATCTTAACCCGTTTGGATTTTGATTTGGGATTTTCATGTTAGTTTCTTTGAGGGCTCAATAAAATAATTAAAGCATAAGCGCATTTTTTGTACATCGCCGAATCGTATATTCGTGTGGCAAACCGTGCTTTCGGATATACAGGTAAGCGGTATTCTATTATTCTTTGATTAAAGATGTTTTTCAAATTGTATTGCAACGTAAGAGGCTTGGTAATACTGTTCTTACTGATGTGATATTTATTGATTACCATTTAATCAATAATATTAGTAGAAATTCACTTATATAACAAATAACATATGTTTTAGGGATTAGAGAACGTGAATGAGAATATGTATTTCGGAAATTGAACTTGCACGCACAACGATAATTACACAGGCATAAAAAAAAGTGGTCTGTCACAGAACACTGACTATCATATCCTTATGTATTTTGATGTGCTAAACACGAATCCACTGTCCGTTTGGTTCCATCAGCCCCTGATTTTGCGTAAATTACACCATAAAAGCGGAAAATTGCGGAAAACTGGATTTATGAAGTCCACCAGTGAATAGTAGAAGGTATTCGAACCCAGTTGAGTCATATTCCCATGTATTTTGACTCTCTGAATAAGAATACACTGTCCATTCGATCCTTTTATCCTCTGATTTTGTGCAAATCACTGTAAGTGACTGAAAATTACGAAAAAATGCAGAAAATTGTGGAAAAATGATATCACGAATATCATCAGTGGTATTCCTAAACCCTTAAAACCATCGTGCAGTTTCTTAAATGTTAATGAAAAAAAAGTTATTTATTCGTTTATAGCGAACCCTTTTATTCTCAAACGATCTGTGCAATGGGTCTCTGACTCTTTTAATATCTCTATTTTAAGTTTCTCTTTTTAACATCCAACAGTAGTCCGCCATCATATTTACACCCCACACGCCTTGGTATCTTCTGACTGAAAATTGTGGAAAAATGCAGAAAATTGTGGAAAACTGATATCATGAATATCATCAGGGGTATTCCTAAACCCTTAATCCCTTAAACCCTTAACCCTTAACCCTTAACCCAAATGGATATTTTAGGACCTTTCCTTCTTTAGGAAATAGGTATCTCTTAGTTGTAACGGATTGCTTTACGAAATGGGTAGAAGCTTTTTCTCTCTCTAATATGAAAACAAAAACTATTTCTGAAGTATTTGTCCGTGAAATCGTGTGCAGATATTGAGTTCCTCTTGAAGTTCACACTGATCAGGGTCGCAACTTTGATCCTAAGCTAATTAAGGAACTGTCTCAGTTGCTAGAAATTCGGAAGACTAGGGCAACACCATTACATCCTCAATCAAATGGTCAGGTAGAAAGACAAAACAGAACGATACTAGAATACTTGTCCAAATACATAACAGACAACCAAAAAGATTGGGATCGTTAGATTTCCTTGTACCTTTTAGCTTACAGATCCTCAGTACACTCAACAACTGGGGCCACACCAGCGGAGTACAGACTTGAGGATTTCTGTGGATTTGATACGCAGATGTCATCCTGAAGAAGAAGATTGTTCTAACTATGGCAGCTACGTCAAGAAACTAAAAACCAACATCAACAAAATTCATCAATCAGCACGAAAAAACATTTTCCTTTCCTCAAAACATACGAAAACAACCTATGACAGAAAATCCAGACATGTCAACTTTCAGGAACAACAAAAAGTATGGCTTTATAATCCTCGCCGAGTCAAAGGAAGGACTGCGAAGCTCCAAAGTGATTGGAAAGGACCTTACAAGATTGTCAAGAAGATCAATGACGTCGTTTTCTGCATCCAGAAGACATCAAAACACAAAAAGAAGATCATTCAAATTGATCGATTGGCGACCTACCACGATAGATAATTTCTTCTGCTCTACTCACGGTTATTTTAAGCCGTGGTTTTTCCCGTGAGACACAGGGCAAATGCTAGAGCAGGGACAGAGGTGAGGTACCACGGCGTGCCAACTCCCCACTTGTGTCCAAGAATTACCGACAAGACTCTACCCACCGATGATGACATTATGATATACCCAAAAATGACAATTCTACATTTTAAGAGACGGATTCTGTGCCCGGATGAGTCAAGGATCAACCCGCTTAAAAGTAGATGATTTCAAGATAATTTCAAGATGTTTTCAAGAATTCAAGATGGATCAATTCAAGAGACGGGCCTCTTTGGCCGGATGAGCCAAGAATCAGCCCGCTTGAAGATGACGCCATTTTGATTCGGTTTTGGAAGAGGAGAACTATTTTTCAAGAAACGGGCCTTTTTGGTCGGATGAGCCTAGGATCAGCCCGCTTGAAGAAGACGCCTTCTCTTTCGTTTTTATCTTAAGATTGTCGGGACGACAATCTGAAAAGAGGGGGAATAATGTTATGTATTGGTAATCGAACATGAGAAAAACGATAGCTTTCTTAAGTGATTAGTTTGTTGTTCTCGACTCGATTTCTCAGTTTAGTTGATCGAGATCTTGTTGATGACACATTTAATCTTTTGTGTTATTTATCTTGAATAAATTACATCCTTGTTTTTATAAAACACCAATAGTAACAACAATAGTTGTTACTATTTATTGTGTATCTGTGTGATTGTAATAATATTATTTGTGTAGAACTTAGCAGTGCTATAAAAGTCCTGTGTAGGGGCTTTGTGTAGACACTAAATGTTCTCAATATCACTACTATCTGATATGTTTAGATTATGATCTTTCCATATTTTGAACCTTTGGTACTATAAACAGTTTCTACTTTGAATTTTTGATCTTTTAATATAGCTAAATATCTTATCAGATTCTACATTTTTGAAATTCGAAAATATTATTTATAAATTAAGTACAGATATTTTGTATAGATTCTTATTTTACAATTTGCATTAGATACAATGGGTTATCGAAATTGTGCCATTGTGAAATAGTGAAGTAAATTCTATAAATATATTTTCTAAAATTTTAATATTCGTCAAGGTGGTACTTTGTAAAATCGATTTCGACGTCATAAATTTTTGACATTATGAATTTTTAATTTTTAATTTTTCACATTCCACGTTTTTCATGATAGCAATATATTACTTTTCTGAAAAAAAATATTCTATTTTACGATATCCACCCCCATTTCATAGCAAAAAAAAAAACTAGACCCAATTTTAACCAATAGATAAAGTATGCTATTTTTAACTTTCAAGAAAACCCAGTAACAAGCAATTTATTATGAGAGTGATGAAGTCAGAATCAAATGAAAATATTACGAAATTGTGAATAATAAGTCGATCAGTAAGGTCTAGCGAATTATACCGCTTTTTACCGTGCCATAGCAACGTTTCGTTAACTAGGATCATCAACTTCATATATGGCTACAATAAGGAACAATGAGACTATTCTCATAGTAAATATTAATTATTATATATTATTATAACATAAAGCCTGATGACATCCCCGATCCCAGTCAAAGAAACGTTGCTATAACACGCAAAAAAGAGCTTTTCATTGATAAAACCTAGCCCTATCGATCGACTTAATCTTCATAACTTAATAATACCAATGGAGGGTCAAATATTGAAGATCATCGTGGAAAAATTATTAATTTCGTTTGTAGCTCTTTCGGGAACTTTATTCCAGTATATTCCAACGAATATTCTGCATTTAATTCCATAGCATTCCTTATATTTAAACTGGTAAACTATCTATTATCATCAGAGGTTCTTCAATAATACAATTAAATTAATGCGAAACATTTAGTACGAATATTTTCAGACTATGAGACTTAAGCACTCTAGCCATTAGATATAGAAATGCTCATCCAATCGCAAAACTAACTATTTTTCTGCTCATTTTTCATAGAGAAACCACAAGAGTGGAAATCGTAAGACTTATAATCTACAATTTTTTAAATTTCACCAACGCTACTTAACATTTTCGGGCTATATAAACATGACATATTCCTTCTCAAGACTCTGTAATATAGAAGGAATCATATAATCTTCTAAATCAATTAACGGAACGAACATGCGTACGTTCTCTGTTAACTATAGAAGATCGTCATCGTATGCCGGAACCGCACTACCTACCGCCAGCTATGTCTGACCTACCTAGGCACGTGTTCGACGACAGTATCGAGGACGACGAGGAGGACGAGGAGGACGATTCGGCCGAGCTGCCGAGCTACAGGAACGGGGCGCCCGTGAACGGCGGTGCCGGAAGAATGGGCGGCGTCTACGGACAGGCCGGCAGGTACGGGGCCAACGGTCGTGGTGGCGGTGATGGTCTTGGTTACGGCATGTTCGATGGAGGTGAGTGAAGTTCAACTATAAATTTTTTTTTCGTTGAGGAAAGGAAAGTTTACGTACTTGAGGATCGGATTTCGACATTCGATAATGGTTAAAAATACAAAAGTAGCCAACGATATTCTTTTATTTTCTTTATTTATGCATGAAAGGAAGAACAGACCAGCTGCACAAGGTTGTATCGTATTTGTCATTCGCTACCTAATATTACTATGTGCGTACGCGTTGAAAAATGATATTCCTTCTGCAATGTACTTGCTCAGATATACTTTAAAAATAACATTCACCTAAACGTAATTGATACCTTATTGATTTATAATATTTATTATTACATTACCGAGCACTATAACAACCTACAAGATACGACCTTCACTTTAAAAATAGCAAAGCACTGCTCTTTGTTTATACTACGCGTTACAATGTTATTCAACCGAAAGAATATAAATACCTTGAAAAAACACACTATAGAAAGATCCATCGAATAGACTTGTCGATTTTTATATTTGACCTACATTTTAAAAGAAAAGTATGTCCCATTCAAAAAGTCACGTAGGACCGAATAGAATCTTCCCAACTAAATTGTATATGAATAAACTACAGCTGAATACATTAGAAAAACTACACTTATTCACATTCCCAATGTGTCGCGCGCACTTTCGCAGGCTACGAGGAGTACAAGCGACGCATGCGCGTCAAGCAGATGGGCAGGTACAGACTCGAGGGCAACAACGGCAAGGGCCTCGTGCAGGAGCTTGAGGACGACGGCGAGGGTGCCGGCGGCGCCGCAATGAGCAGCGGTACCGAGACGCAGATACCCTGTCAGGCGCTATGCTCGCGTGATCAGTTTCTTTGTCCGAGCAGCTGCACTTGTATCGACCTCGAGGACCGCTGCGATGGCGTGGTGAGTAACATTAGAGTAGACAAATATATAGAGATAAAGAGAACATAAGAAAAGATCTTTTTTCGTAATAAGACTTTAACGACATATAAATATATTCAATAGATGAAAGGGTAAAAATAATCAAAAATCGTTCCAAGCTAAAGTTTTGGATAATTATTATGAGCAAATCACTTGGGTAGGGTGGGGACCGGAAATCGAATTCATATATGTAAAATCACGTTATGTGCAGAAAACCAAACTGTCTTTACTAACTGTCAATACCTGTGACCTCTCGTAAATTCATTCCCAGAAACGATGGTCTGGATGTTCTATACTCTCTAAATTCAAATAAGTGAAAATTTTACTTATTTTACAAATGAAGACTTTTGTCACTTATTAATAAGTGACTTAAATTTTCAACTTGTTCTACAAGTAAATAATCTTTTACTTCCAAATTAGTGAAAATTTCACTTTTTCATAAGTTAACAAGATTCTCACTTATGTGCAAGTGAAGTTTTTACTTACTTCAACAGTGACATATAACAAAAATAAACTTAGAAAATAACCGCCCTTGCTTGCGTATACATACATCAGATTTTACGCAAAGGTATGGAAACACTCTCTGAGATATGTAGTCTCTGTATGCCCTATAATAATGTTATGAACGTAAAATTATTGACAAAATAAAGTCGTTTTAACCAATTTATTATTACACATTGTTTAGGAAGGCACTGATGTAGAGATGTATGTAAAAAATAAAAAGCGTTACTTTACCGCGAATTTACAACCATTCATTCCTAAGCACACAAGGGGTACGAAAACATATTTTTCTTACTCGCCCACCCGAAAGTACGTACTTTCGGCCCGCATCTCCGGGCCGAAAGAGAAACTTTCGCATCCTATTTTAGACCAACCGCGCGCTCTGATTGGCTGCCGAAATTTCCTGACCCGCGGCGCTTGAGCGCCCGCGCGCATGTCTGACGAAAGATGTTTGTGCGGTGTGGAGGTTAGACACGTACGAAATAAACAGAGGAAAGTGCACAGGTGACGACAAAAAAGAGTTAAATGAAATAAAAAGTGGTGTTGTTTGATCGTGGTCATTGTTTTTTCCTCTTGTTTCCTACACGTACTTTCGAGTCGTGTAGAAACAATTAAGTAAACGTACGGACGGAAGCGTTCGAAGAAATATGTTTGTGTGGTGTGAAGGTTAGACACGTACGAAATAGACAGAGGAAAGTACACTTGTGACGAGAAAAAAGAATTAGTTGAAATAAAAAGTGGTGTTGTCTTTTTTTAATGAATGTGTTTCTGATGCCCGCCCCGACCAGCAAAACCTCGGCTTCGCCTCGGTCTTGCAAATGTCGGGCGGGCATCAGACCATCTGTACAATAGCGAAAGTAGCAGACGCCCAAAAAACCAGCTCTCTACGCCGGGCCGAAAGAAAAAACAGTCGGTAATATCGACCGAGCTACCCAAAGCGGCCGACAGAGGCACTACTATCGAGCGGGCCGAAAGAAAAACTAACACTCAAACACAGCTAGCAGACGACAACGCAATTTTATCAATTATTTAACAATTACAGAACGTACTTTCGGCCGGGGAGTAAGAAAAATAGTATACAATACTTGGACCGGAAATTGGATGCCCTGGCTGTGCGTTATGACGCCCTCGGCTTCGCCTCGGGCGTCATACCACGCACGGCCCGGAAATCCAATTTCCGGCCCACGTATCGTAATATACTATATTACAAAAAAAAATACGTCGGATATTGTTATAGCGTTCGATTTATTATTTAAAATATCTTTTGTTTTTGAAGTCGAATACTCTGTATTATTGAACGACTCTTTTTTTTAAGGTATACCTATGGTGTTAATAAAACACCGCCGTTATAGTTTTTTTAGGAAGGAAACTTTCCTTCCTACGCATACAAGCGGTACGAAAACATATTTTTGTAGTAGCCAACGATGAAAATATTACAACAAAAATATTTTTAGTTTTTAACGTCGAATACTCTATATTATTGAAAACCTTTTTTGTTTTGTTGAAAAATATACCTATGGTATTAATAATAATACACCGCCGTCTGGCATCGTGACGACTATGAATATTAATTTATCGAAAATTAATCTAAACGAACTGAGTGATAGCGAATACCAATAAATAATTTATTGAAATAAGTATTTATTCAATTCAACTGATAAGAATTTTTCCATCGGTCTTACAGTCTTACAAATTAAATTAAAATAATTAATATTTATGGCAGCCAGATTGCCCTTGTTTATAATCACCCCCGCAGAATCTGAAATAAAAACTTAATTAAAACCTGGAAAAAACTTTGTTAGCCAAGGACGATCTGACTGCCCCCCACCACCAAATTGCCCAACGTTTCGAGCCCGCTCCGACTCCTACTCCTCAGGGGCTGAAATGAAACCCACGATACACCTCCTTATATACCCCCATACCCCCTTCTTTTCTCTTACCCCCACCACCATCCACTTTCCCCTCTCCAACTTTCCATTCTCACTTAAATTAATAAAGAATGATAAATGTTATCTAATTTACTTGACTCTATCATTAAATTTACATTATTCCGATTTCTTAGAATGTGAATACTTTCAAGGCTTTCCCTCTTATATTTATTCTTAATCCCCTGTTCCAAAATATCCACACTCCCAAAATCGAAAGAATGCAAACTATTTAAACAATGTTCTTCAAACCCGATGTACAACTTGAGCTGCGTAAACTATATTGATGTTCATATATTCTCTTTTTCAAATATCTACCCGTTTGACCAATATAACAACCATTACAATCCCTACAATTAATTTTATAAACTACTCCCGATTTTAAACATTTATCATCCTTGTCTTTACAATTACTAAATAACCTTTCTAAATTATTATCGTTTCTAAAGAAAACTTGAATATTATGTTTACTAAAAACCCTTCTAATCCTTTCCGACAAACCTCTAACATATGGTAAACTAAAATATGCGTTCTTTCCATTTCTATTCATTCTTTAATTATCTACCTGCTGCTTCAATCTACCATTATAAATTTCCCACACTCTCTCATCAATCATTTTATTAATAAATTTTACCGGATAACTATTCTTAATAAATGTTTCTCTAACTAAATTTATGTGACAATTTAATCGCTCTGTCAATGACACCCTTATCTAATAGCGACTTTAGTAATGGAAAAATTGGAAATTGTTGCTTTGTCTAAGTTGGTTTTTCAGCCAATTATTTTTAAAAGATATGTTGATGACATTTTTGCAGTTGTACCTGAATGTTTTGTGGATGAAATGGTGGATGTGTTTAATTCTATCCATGATAGAATTAAATTCAGAAAATAAATTGAGAAAGATAATCAATTGAGTTTTTTTAGATATTATGGTTATTAGAGTTAATAATAATAGAGTGAAATTAGATTGGTATAGAAAACCTACATGGTCAGGTAGATTTTTAAATTTTGATTCTCACCACCAATTCGGAAACAAGACAGGTGCAATCAAGGGTGTCATTGACAGAGCGATTAAATTGTCACAAAGATTTTAGGAAAAAGAATTTAAATTTAGTTAGAGAAACATTTATTAAGAATAGTTATCCGGTAAAATTTATTGATAAAATGATTGATGAGAGAGTGTGGGAAATTTATAATGGTGGATTGAAGCAGCGGGTAGATAATCAAACAAGGAATAGAAATGGAAAGAACGCATATTTTAGTTTACCATATATTAGATGTTTGTCGGAAAGGATTAGAAGGGTTTTTAGTAAACATAATATTCAAGTTTTCTTTAGAAACGATAATAATTTAGAAAGGTTATTTAGTAATTGTAAAGACAAGGATGATAAATGTTTAAAATCGGAAGTAGTTTATAAAATTAATTGTAGGGATTGTAATGGTTGTTATATTGGTCAAACGGGTAAATATTTGAAAAAGAGAATATATGAACATCAATATAGTTTACGCAGCTCAAGTTGTACATCGGGTTTGAAAGAACATTGTTTAAATAGTTTGCATTCTTTCGATTTTGGGAGTGTGGATATTTTGGAACAGGGGATTAAGAATAAATATAAGAGGGAAAGCCTTGAAAGTATTCACATTCTAAGAAATCGGAATAATGTAAATTTAATGATAGAGTCAAGTAAATTAGATAACATTTATCATTCTTTATTAATTTAAGTGAGAATGGAAAGTTGGAGAGGGGAAAAGTGGATGGTGGTGGGGGTAAGGGATAAGAAGGGGGTATGGGGGTATATAAGGAGGTTTATCGTGAGTTTCATTTCAGTCCCTGAGGAGGAGTCGGAGCGGGCTCGAAACGTTGGGCAATTTGGTGGTGGGGGGCAGTCAGATCGTCCTTTGCTAACAAAGCTTTTTCCAGGTTTTAATTAAGTTTTTATTTCAGATTCTGCGGAGGTGATTATAAACAAGGGCAATCTGACTGCCATAAATATTAATTATTTTAATTTAATTTGTAAGACTGTGAGACCGATGGAAAAATTCTTATCAGTTGATAGTAAATTGCAGTCGACATAAGTAATATTTTTAATTTATTCAATTCAAATATTATACTATATATATAACTCTCCCTCAAAAAATGATTATTTTTCAAAATAGTTTAATATCAATTCGGAAATTTGCTTATACATATTTATACTTGCAGTATATTAAATTTCCACTTATTGAGTGAGTGTAATTTTACTCTACAGGTAGTAATGTTAACTTATTAATTAAGTGAAAAGTTAACACTTATTTGTTAGTAAGTGAAATAGTTTTTACTAATGAATATTCACTTACTCGCAGTGGATGACTTTTTACTTTCCAAATAAGTGAATATTTACATGTAATAAGTGAATTTTCACTTATTCAAATTTAGATACTAGATTGCTTACAAAAGCGAAAAACATCAGTTTGCGACGTAGCGAGAGACGATTGTCGCGTGATCGTTCGAGTGAAAAAGTCACACACGAGTTGCATCGCTATTTTTTATCGACTTTGCGTGGAGTCCATGCGTGAAGTAAAATAATTCATGCGTGAAGTGAATATTATTTCACACACGAATTATTTTACTTTATGAAAGGATTTCACGCACAGTCAATAAAAAAAATATATTTGGTATTGGTAATAAAAGGTAATGATTGAATTTATTAATATTTCACCATCAATTGTATACAATCAAATATATATCGTTAACACAATATATTAACTACTTCTCTTGAGTTTTCCGTTATGTTTACAAAATTATGAGAAAATTTAGTATTCTGACAATTTCCTAAGTTATCAAGTCAAGTAAGCGTACTTGACTTGATAACAAAATTACCTGAAGAGGGATACAGAAAAAAGTGTCCGAAACGTCGTTTCAAAAATAAATGTTGTTTCATTTATTTAAAAAACCCTGGTAGAAAATTGTCCATTAAAGACGAAATTCACACATTATCCTGACGTCTACCATAAGCTGCATCATCAACCAAACACAGAATGAGAGTAAAAAAAGCGAACTCCACTTTGCTTTTCTTAGAATTAAATAATATCAATTTCTAATTTTCATTTGAGCTACAAAAATTTACCGATAAATTCTAAAAATTCAGAATAACTTTATTGGAAATTGATATTATTGAATTCCGAGAAAAGCAAATGAAAGCTCGGTGTTTCCGCTTTTATGCCTTTTTATCATCTCTGCTTGGTATTTGAATGGCTTTGTTGAAAATTGATATTACAGAATACGGAAAAAAGTGAATATAAGTCTGATTTTTTTACTTTTATCTTGTCTACTCAACATTTGAACAACTTTGTTGGTAATAATTGATAATACAGAATTCTGAGAAAAGCTAATGCTCAATTTTTCTACTTTTATTGGGTGTACTCGATATTTGATTGTCTTTGTTAGTAATTAATATTACTGAATTCCCGGATAAGTGAAGGAAAGCTCAAATTTTCTACTTTTATCTTGCGTACGCGATGTTAGATTAGCTTTCAAGGAGAGCGTCACACATATGGAAAACAGATTTTGATAGGTCTTTGAGAGTTGATTACTACCATTAATAATACAATAGTATTCACTTATTATGCAGTGAGAATTTTATTCCACTAGTACAATAAGTGAACGGTCACTAAAGAATTAGTCGATTTTTTTCACTTATTTACACTAGTGAACGACTTTTCACTTTTTCATTTTTAAAGTAAATGAAGCCTTCTCAATTATAAGCTATATCTAATTTTAAATATGCTGTCTTTTGTTGAAAAATGATATCTCTTTTATTGGTCATCTCTCCTACAAACATAAGAAAAGCAAGTCAAGTTTTATTAAACAAATTGATATTGTGCAGTAATGGGTAACTCGTATAATAGATTTTCCCATGGATACTCCCCCTGAAATTTCTTAACAAACAAAATAAGCTTTATTTCGTTAAGATCGGACAAAAAATTAAAAAAATTAGGCAATTTATTAAAGTTTTTGTCTTTAATTGTAACAATATCATAGTAACTATTGTCCGAATTTGTCTGAAAAAAATTGTTTTATGTTCCTTCTAGTATATATTTGTTACATATACTAACTCTTGCATTATCAAATTTATAAAACATTATTTAAAAATTAAAAATTCTAAAACTGCTGTTTCAACCAAGAGAACTACCTTAAAAGCGCACCGCTTTAGTAATTTTTATATATTACAATGTCGATTTAAAATTTTATTGATATTTTTGCTAACGATGGTATGAAAAGTTTTCGCACAAAAGATGTATAAACCTTCACTTTACCGTTCGTAATAAGAAACATTTTTTACTATTAATCATTTATTTAATAAAACTCGTAATGAAATACTTGTCGTAATTTTTTTTTATCGATGATCTGTTATGATTAAAATCGTCCAATTGCAATAGATAGCGCGTAGATGAAAAAACGTGTAAAGAAGTCCTTAAAATAGTTTTTCTGTAAATTTTAACTAAAGCATCTATATTACTTCATTAAATTCTGATCCGTCAATTTTCGCCATTATACCCAGCCTATATTGCTGCCACATCTTATAGGCAACAGAACTGACCAACTATTTTCGTCACATTTGCATTTAAATTCTCTAAAGTGTCCTACAGAGTTCGAACTCTTTCTTCAGCTTGAAAACCATGAAAATAATGTAAAAAAACTTCTCCTCGTCGCCATAAATTTTCCCTCACCTCCTGCTAAAACAGTCTACATACTGGCAGCAATATCGGTTAAATTAAACACTACAATCCACCTCTGTCATCCCGATATGTTATTACTTATATACTTCCCGGTTGCAGCTGGACTGCGAGGGAGCGGACGATGAACTAAACTGTGACGCCATCACCGGACAGCCGTTCAATCACACCTGCGTGGGCAAACGCTCGGTGCAGTGTCCCACCGGCAAGTGCATCGCCAAGGAGTGGTTCTGCGATGGGCAGAACGACTGCGGCGACTATTCCGACGAGTCGCACTGCGGTAAGTCAGCAGTCAGCCCCGCGTATCGCGGACAATAATCGACCTCCGAACCTTCGTGCAATTGGTGTATAGACATTTGTTATTCGAACAGAACGGAAATACAAATTTTATTCGACATTTTTTTATATTTGCCAATTAGTAATTGTGAATTTCAATCGATGCTCTAATTTCTTTTTATTCTTTTGCGCACGCGCATATTTTATATAATGCACACGATTTAAATGAAAACATCGATCCTACACGGAGAGAAACTTTGTAGTGAAAATTACAAATATTCGAGACAAAATTACCAGTTTCTATGGTAATGGATGGACAGACTGACAATTTCAAACTTTTTACCAAAGTGCCTTGGTAAAATTTTTTTTTAGTTAATTTAAATTAAAAAAATTAACTTTTTTTATCCATATTGATGGATATATAGTATTTTAATATAGAAATAGAAACAGAAACAATGATGAAAAAACATTAAACTGAAAAAAAATTTTTACGGAAGCGGGATTCGATCCGACGATCTTTGGGTTGAAAGTCCGACGTTCTACCGACTGCGCCACAGAAGCTGTTACCAACAGTCATTTGAATCGCCGTTATTACTTACTGAAAATATGTGTATTGTTTTCATTTTAACGTCGCGCACGCCTCTAGTATCAATCTTCTGAAACACAATAATGCGCAGTGCGCATGCGCGAGTACACAAATACCAGGTTATTTGGTAAAATTTATCAGTTTTCTTAGTAAAAATTCTTAGGTTACCTTGTAAAAATGACTAGATCTCAATTTTTACCAGTGTTTCTGGTAATTTTTATTCAGATAATTTGGTATTTTTGTAAAGTGGTTATGGTAGTTTTTCTTGGGAAACTTATAAATTGTATTAGAAACCTGGGAATAACACGGCTTTTGACAGTCTGTCCATGCGCTACCAAGGCACCTTGGTAATTTTTACTCTAAAATTTCTCTCCGTGTAGCGTAACGATGAAGCTGAATTTATATACACTGAAAACAAAATTTAATTTAATCAATTAAATACATTTTTTTGGAAGAATTAAAATAAATTGAAACAATGGAGGTTTCATTGAAGTTACTATACGACTCATTAATTCAAACGTATATTTGATTGTCTTAATTATATTATAATTCTCTTGATCAAATATTTTTGCGTGACATTGCGATTAAATATTTCATTACACGTTAAATAAGTGTGACATTGTTACACTGATTGGGAGCATTCGTTCGTTATTTTGAAATTCCAATGAACAGGGCCTGCGAAGAACTGCACAAAGGAGCAGTTCGAGTGCGGAAACGGGCTGTGCTTACCGCTCAACTGGGTCTGCGACGGCGACAACGACTGCAAGGACTTCTCCGACGAGATTCATTGCACTATGAACAAGTGAGTGCACCTTTTAGTATAATTTTCTATTCATTCTACTAATAGGGGTTAATTGAATTTTTCACAAATACAGTTTGACAATAAGTAAAGTAAACTTGTGATAAATTCTCGCTTTTGTCATAATATTTACTTGAAAAGTAAATGGTCGTTTCTCGACATTGCGTGTGACGAAAAATTACAATCTTTCTAAAGAAGCCTCTAGATCATCAATGTACCATAACTTTTTGCTAATTTTTAAGGCGTATAACAAATAACTTATTATTACCATCACCATTAATCAAGGAGAAATTCAAAACACATCAGCAACAAAAAAAACCCGGAGCAAATGATTCACTGGTTCCATTTCCAGCGAGCCAGAGATGCCACCTCTAACCTACTCCCACCGAAAACTCTCTCGTCCGGCGCACATATCACAACAAATCAACCGGAACCGAATGAAAAATTCGATTGTTTACCACGCAGAAAGAGACCTCAACTCCTCCTCCTCCTCCTCCTCTTCCTCGAGCATGAACCTCGGATCGATTCCCTATACTCTGCACATCGGCCATTTAACGCGTCACAGGGCTCGCATCGCGGACCTACACACACATAGCGCGCGATATATCCTCCCCCTATATATATCGACGTTCTCTCTCTCTCTCTCTCTCCCTCTCTCCTCTTTTTGCCCCTCAACGCCCACGAGCTTCCTGTCCCTCTTTCCCTCCCTCTGCACGGCTCCCTCTTTTGCAATCTTTCGCTCGCCCGACGCTCGCGCGTGCGTAATGCTTGTGGTATACTCGCGCGTTGTGCGGTACATACACAGTCGTATTATATATACGTGTACAAGGGTGACGCGCTCTCTCTCTCTCTTTCCGTGCTGGTCGAGGATGAGAGAGGTTTAGCGTAATTCGTGGGTATAGGGATGATGGGAATGAGGGTATAAGGGTTCACGCGAGGGTGCTCGAGATGGAGGGACACGGGGAAAACGGGTTTATCGGGATGGAGGGAAATTGTTTCTAAATTATATGGACGGATTCCGTTTGCGGTGGGGCATCGCTCGAGCAATCATCATAAATTTCAATGTTTAATTTTTCTTTAACATATGCTAATGGATTCTTTCGATTGCTTTTGTAGGCATCACACTGTACGTCGCAGGGGAATAAAAATAGACACGAGCCCGAAATTATTTTGGTTCTATATACTTACCTTAATGTATAAGGAACGTAACTTGACCGCACATTGTCTCTGCTGGCGTATATTTATATAATACAATGGATCCGTGTATAATGACCCAGTATAGTGCTGTCGGTAATTAGTTAAGGGTATGACGTCTGATAATGAACCGGACTATTGATACTAGTATACAGCAATCGTACTGATTATAATTTTAATCTTCAGTGTCGGCACAATAATAGATCTGATTTATACACTACTAATTAGCAAACAGTATATTATGCGTCTAACTCTATTGACAATTATCGGTTTAAAAATTTTAATGTCGCATAGTACCGTCATCGTTACAACAATTATTTAGAGATTATTCCATCCCTTATTGATTATTGATAACATTGAAATCCTATTATATGATCATCGGAAATAATTTTTGTACTGTTCTTCCTATTCCTAACTATAGAGAAAAGTTCATACGTGAATTTCTTGCTTCAAAGAAACCTATTTTTTAATTACAGTAGTTACATGATTCTTCATTTACTTGTATAATTACGTAAGTACTATTCTTATCCATTTTATAAAACATTTAAAGCGAAACAAGACCACACAAAGTAGTTTCGGCTTATTATTTAACGTGGTGCAATCGCACGGTCAGTGGAAAGGTGGCGGGGATGGGAAATCAAACACGCCTCGCCAAAAAAGCCATTAAGCTCTACAAATGATACAGCTCATACTTAGGCATTCAACAAAAGTTGGTTTTCCGCCATTCAATGCTAAATAATTTTCAGTTACAGGATATCTTGAGTTAGACTAGCAATTAATAAACAGCAATTAGCGTAAGAATATAGTTATAGGATGTCAGTTAAATTATTACGTGTAAAAATTATACAACGAAAACATTCTCTAACGTTATACGGGCGATAGATAAAAAATGATCCGCCTTGGCGCAGCGTTGTAAATATGGAAACTATACTACCACCCCCATTTCCCCATTTACTATCTCCATTACGCCACTTTATCGCGCGCGCGCGCGCGCGCGCGCTTTAATTACTAATCACTTCCCACCTCCCCCTCTTACCACGTCCACCCACTCCCTCCATCACCGATAGCGACATCCCGCCAGGCATCTCAAGACGCCATCAGGCCTAAAAGTTTTCTCACCGCCGCGCGCAAAATAAAGAGTAAAAGTGATAGCGCCGCGCGGGCGGTGGACTGTCGAGCGACCGAAACCCGAGGACGGAAGGATGGGGCGACGCGAGCCAGCGAGCGAACGCCCACGCGCAAGGTCCTTCGACGCTTGCGTGGGCGGACGGGCAAAGAAACGCGCGCCCTCTATCTTACTCCATTTTTCCGTTATTTTCATCCGAACGGTCCGAGGGCCGTTCGTCTCGCGACGGAATCCTGCAGTTTTGGAAAAAGGAGAAAAATTGAAATTCGCTGGACACGGATGTCTTCGTTGGTCGATGGCGTTAATCTGCCTTTTTTTAAAGAAAAGGTCGCGGGAGCGTTTGATGCAATATGTAAAGTGGTCGGTTTTAGGATTAATATCATTTTTATTTGGGTCTAAGGGTGTATTGATTTGGAAATGGCAATATTTTTGAGTGGAATTACAATATACAATAGTTACTGGCGTGTATTGTTATCGAATTTGATAAAAGTATTTTTATGTATATGAACATCGAATATAACCAATATTGGGTATTCCAATTATTGAATTCACATCGGTTCTTGCAATTTCAATAAAGTATGCAATAATAACGTTTCAGGGACGTTAATTAAAATGTACAATAAAATTGAAAGCTCAAAAGCACCTTTCAAATGCGAATCGATATACTGTTGCAGTGTTAATATACTGCTGTAACGAGTAATTATTTCACGTAATTGCAAATCATTGCGCAAATTGGACAGAAATATTTACATTTCGAGTATTCACCAATTAAACAATCTGCGTCAGACACGGTTTGCATACATTAGCTATTATTGCTTTTCGCAAAATCGTTCTCGTTACTTGTAATGCTACTTCAGTAAAGTATATAAACGTGAAACAGGATAAAACGTCGAACGCAAAACACTCATTTGCGCAACAAGCGCACCTGAACTTCATAATTGAATTTCATTTCGAAATCAGCTCTTACAGAGTCAATACGCAATCATCGTTTCCAGCACGTTACTTCAACAAATCGTACACACACCGAACGCAACCTCGGCGCATCGTATAATACGCACTTCCACTGTCGCACTCGCGCGTCACCCCACAATCGCCCACTGCACAATCAATCGGTGAAACGAAACGCACGTGTATCTTGTTTCTCGCTGCCTCCTTCTCCCATTATTCTTCTATCATCGCATTCGAAAAAAAAGCAAGCGGGAGAAACGCGCGAGCAATTATATTGCCGCGCTCCAGTTCCGCGTGCGTGGCATAACAAAACGGGCGTGAAAACAATGCGCGTCGGGTGACACGCATTGTTTACTATTCAATCCAAGGCATTTATAATAAAAGATTTAATTATTAATATTATATTTAATTTTAAAAATAAATATATTAAAAATTTAATAATAAAACTGTATTATTAAATTAAATAATTTATTAAATATTAATGTTTTTTAAAAATATTAATATATTTTTATATACACGGAAAAAAATTTAGGATCTCCAGACCTCCGGTATACATGGACTCCGTGCAATACCATCGATCGTCTTAATTTATGACGAATTTGGAATTAAGGCGCATCCAAAGTTGAACCTGTAAGAATCCAATATCTTCGGAGTCTTCACGATTCAAAAACGTATGTTCTGAACTCCAATTCGGTCATCCCCAGACTCCGAGATTTTCGGTATTGTAGCGATTCCACTTTGGACGTCTGAGGCCCCCATCTCTGGTATCGTGGCGCGACAGCGTTGAGAGAAGGGGAACGGTGTGTGTGTGTGTGTGTGTGTTATTATAGTATAATATAGCACACACGTTTTGAACCGTTTATATATATTATATTATTATATTTATGAAGCGGCGCGCGTGAAATACGTCCGAATGTATAGTCGACCCGCCGAGATACCAAGAATGGGGGCCTGAGGACTCCATCGGGCGGATCCCGACGGTACGGAAAGTCTCGGAGTCCCCGCCATTTCAACATGGCATACACATAATCCCATTTTGAGATCCGTACACAACCGAAATTGTTGGAGTCCACGCAATTCAATTTGGAAGTGACTACATTCAATTTTGGACGCGTACAGATACGGTATTTTTTGGATTTTTGTTAATTCCATACCTCCGACATCCCAGGCTTCCAAATTTTTTTCCGTGTACGTACGCGCGCGCCTTTATTGCAACGGTCCTGCGCGAACGAAACAATGATCGCGAAGAGGGCGAGGATGTGTGTACCGCAGAAACGAGTGGATTAATCGCGGTATTGGTTTTGTTTGCCGACAGAGAGAGAGGGAGGGAGATGTGTCTTCTGAGTGAAGAATAATGAGCTGGATTTGGTAAGAGGCTGATTGATATGCGACAGGGGACGACTGGGAATCCAGAGGGAGTTTTTGAGGGTGATATGGGGTGGTGGTGTAGGGAATCGATTGGTAAAGGTGCGAATCTTAAACTGAGAATCGATGATTTCTAAAGAAGTGGGCATTTGTGTTTAAATATTTTATATGTATAGTTCCTCGTCACATATTTTGCCTCAAAGCGACGTTTTTGGCACAAAATTCAAACTTCAACGAATCGGACCACGTAAATTCCAACCTCGTCCTCGTCACTATAGTCTACAAACCGTTCTCAGTAGGTCATCCTAAAAAGTCATAAATTATTTCAGCCAAGTAGGTCCGTACATTTTGCGGTTCTTCATTCCTCAATTAGCTTCGCAAAATCATGCGCCATCTAAATAGCCTTACTTATCATCCTGTTACTTCCTCGCGAAACGTCACGACAAGACTGCCCAGCCAAGAAGCCACCGACACTATATACACATCCCCGAACGTCCACGCGCGCCAAGGCCAACCACGTCGCCGGCCGCAAGTATGCCAAGACAGTCATCAATCCTGCCTCTCTGCCGCCCACTAAACGCGACACCTCCGCGTAACCCATATCCCACCCACGAGCTTATATCATGCGCTATATACCTAACGATAACACAGAACTGCAACACACGGCGGGCGCTCGGCCAACACTCGGTTCGGTTTTCGCAAAGAAGAGAAAAACAACATCGCCGTATACTTGTATATGTATAGGTATGCATAAAACACTCGTTACACAGGAATGACCGGCGAGTGCGAGGAGAGAGATCCAGGCCGCAGAGGTGTGTTGCCGGGGCAACGCGTGCTCTGGTGCGCGTGCTCTCACTCTCTCTCTCTCTCTATCTCTGTGTATGTGTGTGTGTGTGTGTGTGTGTGTGTGTGTGTGTGTGTGTGTGTGTGTGTGCGTGTGTGTGTGCTATCGACCACCTGGCAACTTTTGCCGCGCAGGGCGCTCGATGCTCGCTTTCCGTGAATGTTTGCCCGCTCGGCGGAGGGGTAGCTGGGTATATCGATATATGTCTACAGCGCCCGCACTCTTATTGTCATATTTTGCATCGCGAGAGTGCAAGCGTCCGGAGGAGCGGGGACGCGAATGGGGTCAGTGGGAACTTCGAGGTTGTGGATAGTGCTCATTTTTGGATGAAGTTTCCCGGAGAAGCTATAACTGGTGTTCGAATAACTAGGTTATTAAATTTTTTTTTTCTATTTCGTCAATAAATTTTGTCATGTTTCGTGCGTAAATCGGTTAAAGGACGGTAAAATAAATTTTAACGGTAAAAAGTTGTAAAGGGCGCGATGGAAATTTACGGATCGTAATAAGTTATTTGTGTATTCAATAACGAGAAACAAAAACATCAGTCTCAAATATACGAATAATAGTTAAAAGTACAGTGATGTCAGCAATGGTACGCAGATCTAAATCATAAAAGTTCCGTATATTATGTTTCCAATTCATTACAATAAAATGATCCACGTAGGATTAAAGTTTGGATTAGTTTTCTGATAAATCAAAGTTAAACTGAATACTTGACATGAAATTTACAATTTTACTGATTTTTACTTACACCGTAAACCCAACACATACAAAATATTATACAATTCCGAGAGTACTTTTAAGCTTCCTCAGTTTCAAAACAAAATAAGAATAAAATGAAAACAAAAATTTGACGTTCTTTTGTCCACCCTTAAACGAGTTATTCCTGTCACCTCTAGCATAGGTGGAGAAATATATATATATGAATCCAGACAAAATTTCAACTTTTCGTGTCCCCAAAACCATTAAAAATTTTTTTTGAAGACACCTTCCAGACGCGCTTTTTCTTCTTATGTCACAAAATATACGGGGAATATTTTATTTAAACCTCAGCCACTTAGCCCAGAACTGATCTACCTAAGTTTCAAAAAAGAAATTGAAACTAGAAAGAAAGAGCTTTCATTCCCTTTTTTGAAAATTAAAAATGTCGATTCCTTCAAAAGTTATAAGGGTTTGAAGTTGAACGTCGAAAAGACATAAAAATGCTCTCAAAGTCAGTGCTGCCGATTCCTGTCATTTGTACATTTTTATGCCTTCTCGACCTTCAACTTCAAACCCTTATAACTTTTGAAGGAATCGACATTTTTTAATTTTCAAAAAAGGGAATGAAAGCTCTTTCTTTCTAGTTTTAATTTCTTTTTTGAAACTTTAAGTAGATCGGTTCTGGGTTAAATGGCTGACGTTTAAAAAAAGGGCTTTTTTGCCATTTTCTTGAAAATGTTCAACCTTTGAAAAAAATGTGAGACAAAGACGTTTTTAATTGTACGCGATGTCCCCCGTATATTTTGTGACATAAGAAAGAAGAAAAACCGCGTCCGGAAGTTGTGTGCATTCAAAAAAAATTTTGACCGGTTTTGGGGACCCGAAAAGTAGAATTTTTTTCTGGATTTCCTCATGTACGCTTCCGTCCGCTCGTCTCGCGCACACCGCTTCAACCAACCTCTCGCGAGCGGCACTTCACCCTCGCTCCCTCCCTCTCTCGCCGATCATTTTGAGGTTTACGCACACCGGCGGTTCTTCACCAGCGTGAGTGTATACACACACACGGCGGGGGGCGCGCGTATAATGGGTATACCTCGTATACACGGCGGTCAGAAATAGCCTGTGTATCCAGGATGAAATGAGTATTGATATAAAGTCAGTTTTGATTTCATTAACGACGCGCCCTCTACCTACACGTGTGCCACCGCGAAGGGAGAGAGTGACGGGAAGAGGAGTATCTATTTATAGGAGCACCTAAAATTGCCTAATTTTCCCGGAGTGCGTGTACCGCTCAGAGGGGTGGAAAATTTCATCAATTACCACGGTAGCTGATTACTGGCGTATGACGGAGGAGGCAGGTACACGAGGCGGTATAATTGGCTTATTTCTGGAAAAGTACGTTCAGAGTGCGACGACGAGTTGAAATGGTTCCTGGAATCTTCACGAGAGATGTGCGATTTCAACAGATGGTCTAATATTAGCAACAGCTAACTTCGCAGAAGTTATTTTCATTCGGTACTTATACTAAATTAAGAACTGCGGGTAAAATGTCGGGAGGAAGAAAACATTGTTAACGCGATCGTTTTGAAAAAAAAAAATCTAGAAAAAGTTTTTACGATATAAAATACTTCTAGTTGGTTGATTTTATTGTCATGCTGATATAAAGCAAAACTAAAGTTCTGCAGGATATAAAGCTTTTTATGGCTTTTCCTTTCAAACGTCCAACACACGCCATAACCAAGAGTTCACTCGAACCGAGTGAGAAATAGAACTGGGTTATTATGTAGTACGTATTTTCCTGAATATCAGTTTCACAGTAATCCAATAATCTTATGCTGTCCCAAAGTGGATTAATATACTGACAAATGATACCCATATGAACACTAATATAGCACTGAAAGCGCATGTAAATTCAGCTACCGTACCAAAATCATCATCGACGTGCCGATTACGCCTGTCGACCTATACCGAACACTCGTAATGCCACCAGTATAATGCCTTTGTCGGCCGGCTAACACAGATGCACACTCGGTCAAGTGCGCACGCAGTAAGGGTGAACGCGAACTGGCGCCGTGTAGAGTATTAAATGCCGCTTACGGACATCTCTGGGTCTTCCGAGGGTTCGGTTCTCCTCTCTCCCCTCTGCGCGTGCCTACAGGTGCCGTAGAATGATTTTACGTACGGTATAACGGTGGGGGTTCGAAGGGAGGAAACGTATATTGGGGTGTGCATCGCGACGGAATGTGCTTATTGGTAATGACCGTGTATTGCTGGCGTTATAGTTTTTGCTTCATTTGGTTCTCGATGAGAAAGTTTATTGTTTGAGCATGCCGGGGTTGAAGTAATAGCATGCGGATTGTAATATGGGAAGGGTCCAGGGAGATTGTTCATTTTAGATGATTTTTTTCGAGGCCTCGTGCCATCATTAATTTTCGGGAGCAAAATATCTTTTAATAACCAGGTTGTTAATGAAGTGTTCAGGTTATTACTAAAGTATATCAGGTTCCGAATTCGCCAAAACGGAAACCAATTTCATATGTATTACGATCGGACGAATTCAGCTACGAAATCGTTACACTTTTCACTGGAAAACTTGAAAACACTCTGCAACCCCCCAAGTTCGAGCGAAAAACGATGCCGAACCTTCGCGTTGAACCCATTATAGCGTCGTGCGCATCATTGCGCACCACGTCGTTTACGCTCTACTCAGTTTTATCGTGATTGACCCAGTCCCCCGACGCGACTGCTCTCTACACCCATCCATTTTCCGTAACATCCTCGAAGGGGTTTACGGAAGGCTGAGGACATTGTTCTTTTGCAATACAGTTGTAAATACGCTGTAAGTTATAGAAGCTGCGAGGCCGCTGTAAAACGCTATTATATACGCCGTTGTAAAATCGACTGCGCTGCGTGTAACGAAAAAGCAGCTTTTGGATTCCGAGATTAACATGAAAATGCGAAATTGCGGAAGCAGTTTCCTTCACACTCCTTGCCGCTACCGGTATATTGCGTATTTTATTATGTAACGTGGGAGAGCAAAGCGACGTCCGTAGAAGGTGACAAGTTCTCGGTATATCCTTCACTCTACTGTTATTTACTTTTACAAAGTAAGCGAGATATATTATAGCGCGGCCAAAACAAGTGGAACTGTGCAGGCTAATGAATTGAATCTGCGTTGGTTATAGTGTATAGAAGAGGAATCTCGTCGTACAATTTTCCACGGGGTATTATATGGCAAAGTCAACGACCGCGATTGTGCCGTAACGGACTTGAGGGCTGGGGAATTGCACGCACGCACAGTGCAGCAGTGTCGCTGCAGGGCGGATCACTGCGGGCCGTCCGTGAGATGACTGATGTCGTAAAAGTAAAGCGACGCAAGCCCGGCTATGTTCGTAAACGTCAAAATAGGATGGGAGTTGTCTCCGTCGGGGATGTATTTAGCTCGAAATGCGAGATAGGGGTTTACTGTAGTAATGCGGGTTAAATGAAAATGATGGCTTTATGAGTGTTTTTTCTTTTTATTGTACAATGAAAATGAATAACTGTTATTATATAAATTCGAGAATTGTGTGATTGTATAAAGCTACGTTTTATAATTTAAAGTGCCCATGATTTAGTTATTCAATCATAATATAAACCTTTTTCTGAGTCAACAATTTACTTCCTCGTGGTTTACTATATAAATTAGAATCATTTATTCCGCAGTTTTTTCAGAGTGCACTCATAAAACCTACTATAAACTTACACGCTTTCCTACTAAACTTTATAACCCCGATTTAGTGAGCACTTTGTTCGGCATTATCTTAAGAAGCCTTTCCCAACCGAAACATATATAAACTCGTTCCAAAAGTCGCACGCAAGCTAAAGCACGCAAAATATTGAAAAATGCCCCATTTCACAAAGCCAAAATTGCTTCAGCTTGGCACAATTACTACCTCGAACCCTCGACTCTGTGCGCGCGGCGCGTGTGTATTATGCAGTTGAAATAAGGCTAGAGTGGTCCGGAACAATGCCGCTGTCAAAGTTGCGCGACACCCTCGCTGTCTAAACAAGCCGGTCGTCCGTCCCCTAAGCTCCCCCGCGAGCGCATAACGAGGGTGGCGAACAGCTGCGCGCGCGATTATTAATCCTGGAACGCGCGGCTACGTGATTGTAGCGACGGAAGTTGAACACGCGCGGTATGCCCTGATCTGGCGGGATATATTTATTCGAGCGGAGCAAACGGAGATGACGATGACTTTCTTTGTTGCTTTGTTTTGGGAGCAGGGTACGGGACTGACATAAGGTCGTGGGAGTGTACTGATCAATTTTAAGTGTGATTGTGTAAGAGAGAGAGAGGGGCTGGGAAATGGAAAGTGAATTACTTGAACTTTCTTTATGATAATGATAGATGCTACAATGTCTTGTTTCTAATAGAATATTCTATTAGATGAGTTTCTAATAGATGAGCTTGAACTAGGGACAGGTAATAAATATAAGGTGAACGGTACCAGCGTTTCAAGTGTTCACACCAAATATATAATAATAAATTATATAACGAAAAGAATTTCAATGAAATTCCGCTGAAATTCATTCAGAAGTTAATAAATAAAATATTTATGTCCAATAAAATATGTATATTTTATGTTTCGCTGAACATTTGATTTTTACAGTATTTAATCAACATTAGTTTAAATTTGATATTGGAGAACATTTCTCCTTCTACTATATATATTTGTAATTCGATACATATTTTATTATCCAGGTGTATAAATTTATTGAAATATAACTGATCACGAGTATCAATCCGACCCATCCAGCATGAAATGAGATTCAGTTTCCTTTTGTTTAATTTTCATGAGTACTATCTACCACAAAATTAATAATGGATATTGTGTGGTTTGTAATTTCATTAAAATAATAATAATAATAATAAGTATTCAGATTAATTTATACTTTCATAATAAATTTATGAATATATGCAAATTGAAAGCAAAGTTACACTGCTTTGTTACTGATATTACGACGTAATCATAATAAACGCATAAGGGTACGTCGAAGTTAATGTATTTTAAATTGATCAGTGTGGCGCTATATCCAGTGTAACGCGTTTTTATATTACATAAATTAAAAAATTCTTATCTTTTGGGATTTTGGAGACTTGTGCGCGTTTTGGGTATTAATGTTTTGTTATTTCTCAAAATCGCAACTCAAACAATCAATTAATTGCCGAGAAAACCTTGAAAAACTTGCGCGGGTAACATAACCTATAAATTTTAAGTATTCTCCAGAAATTTCAGTCCAATCGGTTAATTATTCGAAGAGAAAACTGAAAAACTAACTGACGTGACTTCGGCGTCCTCATAAGAATTAGCAAAAATAATAATTATAATTCTGCGACTTAAATATTTAGAAAACTCTCATTGATACACAACTGAAAAAATACCAAAGATTTACCGTACTTCTAATCTCTTCTATTACGTTCAACAGAATCTGCTTCGACAGTAACTTCGCGTGCCTCGACGGCACCTGCATCTGGGGGAGCATGAAATGCAACGGCATCAAGGAGTGCCCTGACGGCTCGGACGAACTTAAATGCGGTACTTAATTTTGTTTTTTATATATCAGATTACACACGTGTATATCGTTGTGCGGTACGAAGAAACGCCAACTTTGAAGAGCCAGACGAAGAAAAACCAGTTTCGCGCGAAAAAAGCCAAAAATGTACCCATTCTTTGGCTTTTTTTGCGCGAAACTGGCTTTTCTTCGTCTGGCTCTTAAAAGTTGGCTTTTCTTCGTACCGCGCGACGATATATACAAATATTTTTTATAATAATAAATTATTACTTCATGTATTTTACGCAGAACCCGTAAGCGCGCAGTGTAACGAGAACCAGTTCCAATGCTCGTATCCGCGCTGCATACCGCTGCTGTATAGGTGTGACGGTGACGATGATTGCGGGGATGGTAGTGACGAGAATGAGTGCCCGACCGCCAACAATACCAGCTGCAATACTAACGAATTCAAGTGTGTATTCTATGCCCTTTGTATTTCACTCAAGAGAATTGTATCTGAGTTTCTTGGTCAAACGGTGGGACGAGATTCCACACCCTGCTGGAAATACCAGATTCAAAATGATAAAAATGTATTAAAATTGAATCACATAATTGAATACATTTAATACCGTGAATCCATTTGAAGAGACGTACGGAATTGAAATTTAATCAGATTTAATCACTTTCTATTCTAATCCATTTTAATCTACAAATTAAGTATTTATTTTTAATCATTTTAATATCTTTCAATCTCCGAAAATAATGAATCGCTTTCATTACCAACAGTAAGTATTAAATTTAATACAGCTTAATCACATTTAATGCCACATATTTCAATGTCTCTTAATTCGCCATTCTTGCATTAAAATTAAATCATATTTTATCCACGTTGAATATACTGCTTATTTCAATCGCTTTTAAAACCTAAGAGTAGTAATGAATTAATACTGCTTTAATCTTATTAAATGCCAAACTATTCAAATCTTTTTAATTTGCTATTTAGGTATTAACATTTAATCCTTTTTTATCCAAATTTTAAACTTTTAGAACTAATCGCTTTTAATCCATAAAGCAGGCATTAAAATTAAAACTATTTTTATCTACTTTAATGACAAACAATGCAATCCCCTTTAATTCGCTATTGAAGGATTCACATTTAATTCTTTTTTATCCAAAATTATAGCTTTTATTATTAATTAATCGCTTTTAATACATAAAGCAGGTATTTAAATCAAAACTTTTTTTTATCTGTTTCAATGAAACCTTTAATTCGCTATTTAGGTATTAACATTAAAATCTTTTTTAACAAAATTTTAAACATATAATACTAATCGCTATTAATGCATAAAACCTGAATTTAAATCAAAACTACTTTCGTGTGTATGTAAATGATAAATAATTTAATTCCCTTTAATATGCTTTTTTAGTATTAAAATTTATTAATTCAGTTTAGCCAGTGAAAAAGGATAAAATCCTTATTAAAGGAAATTGTGTTGGATCGCATTCAATCAGCTTTAAAGAAATGATAAAATTTGAATTGGAATTGATTAAGTTTCGGAAAACAAAAAAAAAAAAGATAAATTTCGAATTAAAAATGATTTAGTTATATCGCATTCAATCATTTGAATCCCCCGTCTTGCGCGCGCCGCTGGCAAGAGACTAATTCGCGCGTTGCCGCTAGGCGGCACGACCCCTCCCCGCGCGGCTCCCAAGTCCCACAGTCAACCACGCCGGGCGCGGATATATAAGGCACGCGCGGCCGAGTCTTCCTCAGCCTTAAGATAAATGGGTCCCTTAAGATAAATGGGTTTTTACTCCTAGCGAGGTTTTTCCCCATTCTACACTCCACATAGTAGTCCAGCCATACAACCGTTTTTGCTCTATAACTTCTGATAGTGTGGAAATGCCCTCACAGGGTAACGCACAACTTCCTCTTTTTGATTTCCTTCTTTAAGGAGAGGTAACTGGAATCGCCCAGGCTCCTCCTACGTGGATTCATTTCTACGTAAGGGGCTCCTGGACGGTGATCCGGGCAGGCTGTACCTCACTGGTAGGGGGCGACGGAGGGGGCCCCTCATCCCTTCTTTCTTCTTCTTGTCTCCCTCAGCCTTCGTTCACTTGGACATCTCCCTCTTGTAGATGGTCTCGGCATATTGCCGAGTTTATTGAGCTAAGTAAAGACTCACTTTTTATTTGTTAAATAATTGTTTTTTCCTCACACCGAGCCGAAAATGCCTCATTCCCGCTCGGCTCCGAAACGGAAACATGGCATTTTCGGCCTCGATGGAGGAAATAGTATATTACGTACCATGGGAGGAAAAAACTTGGACAGTTCACAGCTCGTGTAAATTGCCACCCAAGCCGAAGGCTCGGGTGGCAATTTACACGAGCTGGGGGCTGACCAATTTTACTCCCGTGGTACGTATACTATTTTTCGCCATACCCGGGCCGAAAACACCACATTCCCGTTTTTGAGCCGGGCGGGAATGTGGCACTTTCGGCCAGGGTATGGCGAAAAATAGTATACTATTATTTAACACCCACGAAAAGCAAAGTCCTTGCCTTTAGCTACACTAATTTTATCCACTTTTAATAATATGGGATAAAATTAAAATTAAAATTGATTCATATGATCAGTTAGACTGGAAAAAAAGAAAATAAAATTGGAATTAAAAATGATTCTGTTGTATCAAATTTAATCATTTTCCAATAATATGGAATACAATTTGGATTAAAAAAGATTTATTTGTATCAAATTTAAACATTTTCCAATATCATTGAATACAATTTGGATTAAAAATGATTCATTTAATCACTTTTAATTCATTCACCTTTCAATCCTTTTTTATTTCATTGAATACACCAAATCGGTATGAAGAATCGGTATTGAAAACAGTATTCAGAAGTATTCCTTTTTTTTAATACTTTTGAATTCCTTATTTCTAGCAGAGGCAGATGTATAAAAGATTGACATAGTTTCTGATAAAAAAAAATAAAATTTCGAATTCAACAAATTTTTTTGGAATTATGAAATTGTAAAACTCTTAATTGTTAATAGTCGATTTTCATTTGATATCAAACTGACATTTATGAATCTTCGTGCTTTTTTGGGCATGGTGTGGTTTGTGCACATAAGAATTATGCACATATTTATTGTGCACACTTTAGCATTGGAGTATGCACATAGATATAGATATACACCAATGCTAAAGTGTGCACAATAAATATGTGCATAATTCTTATGTGCACAAACCACACCATGCCCTTTTTTGTATTATTTTATTATTCTTGTATTATTTTCTTGTATAGATGTGGTATAATAGTACAATAATACTGATCTATATACTGTTGTTTCATTTTAGATGCCAAAATGGTGACTGCATCAGCAAAAAATATGTTTGCGATAGAGAAATCGATTGTAAGGACGGAGATGATGAACACGATTGCCCAACACCCCAAACTTGTTCATCGAAGGAAGAGTTTACTTGTTCCAATGGTCTCTGTATTCCGGTAAGAAATAAGATTGTATTTATATGTATTTATGTTTGCATTATAAGTGTATTATTGAAAACTAAATCATTCGTGTAAACACCACAACCTGCACAAAACATTCTAATGCTACAACAATTGCTCCTCAATGTCGACTATCATACAACAACGACAAACTTTTTTTCTCGAGGTACTTCAAACCTTTAACATCATTTAACAAAATGTGCTTGGTTGTATTCATTCACAGCGGTTATTCGAATGCGATGGCGTACCGGACTGCCTAAACGGCGAGGACGAGCAAGGCTGCCAGCAGAGCTGCGAGCTCACCCAGTATCTATGCCGCACGTCATCAGCCAATGCGACGGCTGCACCGCCGGTCTACCCAGCCCACTGGTTAGCTCGTATCCGCGAGCCCCACCTCAACTGCATCAACGTAAAGCACGTCTGCGATGGATTCCCGGATTGCCCCGAGAAGGACGGTAAGTCGAGTGGATAAACGCCAGGTGATGGACGGAGCTGAGGGACGAATTTTTATATCGTTTTAGACGAGGAGAATTGTCCGAAGAAGGTGCAGTGCACGGGTAAGGACAAATGCTCCCAGCGCTGCATACTAACTGTCGCTAATAAAAGAGCCTGCGCCTGCGATCCTGGATATATACTCGGAAAAGACAACGCGACGTGCGAAGACATCAACGAGTGCGAATTCCAAAAGGTAAGGGTTATAGCGGTAAAGGAAGAATATCTTATTATAAGGAAGCTTTCATATTTTACGTTACTTTTCTTGTGAAGGAACCGGTATGCAGCGAGTTGTGCAAGAATACCCCGGGGTCGTTCGTCTGCGAATGCACAAAGGGATACGTCTTGCGTCCGGATCTGCGCTCGTGCAAAGCTCTGGGAGCCAGTCCGACTTTGCTCTTAGCGAACCGAATTGACATTCGCATGGTAAGGTTCTAATTTAAACCCTATGTTGTGGGTTTCCATATAATTATGATTCCGATGAGAATAAGACGACGATGTTAACATGTCCAGATTAGCATCAGCGACGCAAAATACACCCCTGTTATCAAAGGCTTGCAAAATGCCATCGCTTTGGACTATCATTACAAACGCGGAACCATTTATTGGTCAGACGTGTCGATGGATGTCATTCGAAAAGTATTTGTCAACGGTACTGTGATGGAAGGTTCGTGTGTCATTTGAAAGTAGTACCTTATTTTTTACAGATCGTTAAGATTGAATAAAGTGCTAGAATTCTGTATTCTGATACTATTTAGATTTCATCCGTTGGGGTTTGGAAAGTCCTGGTGGTATCGCTATCGATTGGATTCATGATCTTCTGTTTTGGACTGACTCGGGTACTAGACGCGTTGAAGTAATGACGTTGGATACGCACGTGCGTCATGTGCTTGTGTCCAGCGATCTTGACAAACCACGTGCGATCGCCGTCCATCCGAACTATGGCTACGTTTATTGGACCGATTGGGGTAGGCGTTCTTTTAAAGTATATTCGTATACCTACATATATTTACCCAGCCGTAAAACAATATTTCTTTGCGTTTTAATAAACAGGACCAAATCCAAAGATCGAGCGCGCTGGCATGGATGGCTCGAATCGTGTGGCCTTGATCACAGAAAACATCTACTGGCCAAACGGCCTGACCATCGACTATACAACCGACCGCATGTACTGGATTGATGCTAAACACCGGATGATCGAATCCGCCCACATCCATGGCACCGACCGCAAGAAAGTGGTGACGCGAGGTCTGCACCATCCCTTCGCCATTACTATCTTTGAAGACTCAGTCTACTGGACCGACTGGCACTTTAAGAGCGTCTCGCTAGCCAACAAGAACAATGGCCGTGACTACAAAACCATTCACTCGGGTCTGCACTTTCCCATGGATCTGCACAGCTATCATCCGCAGCGTCAACCGGACTACCTCAACCACTGCGGCGCCGACAACGGCAAATGCTCGCACATGTGCCTTCCCAACGCCATGGGCTACAGCTGCGTTTGTCCTGTGGGCCAGAAGATCAACCGCAACGGCAAGACTTGCGCTAGCAGCGTAGAAAATTTGTTAGTCTTTGCCCGCAAGAAGGACCTTCGGCTAATCAGCCTGGACCAGTCGGTCAAGGCCTTCGACGTTGTCATACCGGTGGACAATGTCGAGAGCGCCGTCGCCCTGACCTGGGATTTTGACGGGGAGGAGAAAGTCATGATTTACTGGACCGATGTCGAAGCCGATACCATTTCCAGAGCGAGTCTTGATGGATCGGATCAACAGGCTATTATTAAAGATAGCCTTGGTGAGTATAACTTTAAAATTCTGAAAGTTGTTCTTTCTTTTTATTTTGAAAGTGATATAATTTTAAGAGTTTTAACGAAATTATTCAACAGAATCTCCCGCTGGACTTGCAATGGACTGGGTAACGAAAAAACTCTACTGGACTGACGCTGGAACTAATCGGGTAGAATGCTCTAATCTCGACGGTAGTATGAGAGCACCACTTATTTACGAAGGTCTTGACAAACCTAGAGACATTGTTGTAGATCCTACATGTACGTATTGTAATATTTTACTCAAATCATTCATGTTTTCATTTTTTATTTTATAAAAACGGCATTACCATTAAGATGAAACGAAAGTAACCTTGTTATGTGATATACTTTACAGCTGGATATATGTACTGGAGCGATTGGGGTAGCCATCCAAAAATTGAAATCGCGGGAATGGACGGATCGGATAGGCGAACTTTCATAGGCACAGACCTGACGTGGCCCAACGGTTTGGCCATCGATTTCGAGAAGAAACGTCTCTACTGGGCAGATGGTGGAACGAGAAAAATAGAATATTCTGGTCTGGATGGCAAGACCCGCACTACCGTCATATCAAAACGTAAGTACTTCAACCATATTATTTTCAACATTATGAATAATTTGAAAATACGACCTTTTATCTATTTTGCAGCGAATACAAATCATCCCTTCGGCCTCGTGATATACAAAAACAAGATATTCTGGACAGACTGGGACACGGCGAGCATCCATCGGGCCGACAAAGACACTGGCAAAAACCTGACCGTCATTCGGTCTGGCATCGGGGGTTTAATGGACGTTCGTGTCTTACATCGTGATCGACCCAACGTTAAGAATCCATGTGAACGCAATAACGGTGGCTGCTCGCACATCTGCCTGCTATCACCGAAACCCAAACGTTACACGTGCGCCTGCCACACTGGCCTTGTACTTCATGTAAGTTTACAATTGGTGGATTCTATGATAAGTGTAAGAGCATTACGTATAATTAATTGTCATTTTTATCTTTAGCCTGATGGAAAAACATGCCGAGAGACACCAATGAAATACCTTTTGATTTCTCACCGGATTGACATTCGTGTCCTATCTTTTGACACGAACTACACGGCTGACATAGTCCTACCATTGACGGATATGAAGAACGTTAGCGGAGCCGACGTAGACTTGGAGACTGATGACATCTACTGGACTGACCCGGGACAGACCAAATTCAAACTCATTCAGAAGGCGTCGTTCGAAAAAGACGATAAGGATGGCAAACAAAAGATAATAAACCGGCTAAAAATGGAAACTACTACTGTGATAGAGCATTGTGTGGACACCATTGACAGCCTCGTTGTTGATTCGATCGGCAGAAAGGTAAAATGCGAATCGGTTTAAAATGTACTCGACTCGAGTCTCTCCAAAATACCCAATACAAAATTCTAAACTTTTCAGCTGTACTGGACGGATGTAGGGCTCAACAGCATCGAGGTGAGCGAACTAAATGGCACGAACCGCAAAGTGCTGATCTGGTCGGGCCTGGGCAATCCTCGAGCTATTGCCCTGCATTATCCTGCAGGTTTACTCTTCTGGTCGGATTGGGGTCATAACGCGCGCATCGAACGTGCCGATATGGACGGCGAGCATCGCACCGCAGTTATCACAGAGGGCCTTACCTGGCCCAATGGCTTATCAATCGATCTATTCGCTGATCGTATATACTGGAACGACGCGAACCGCAAGCTGATCGAGAGCGCTGATCTCACCGGCAGCGAGAGGCGAATCATCGTCGAGAAGGTCGAGCATCCGTATGGTCTCGCCGTTGTTGGGGATTTCGTGTACTGGAGTGACTGGCATGAGAGAGCATTGCTGAGAGCAAAAAAGAGCGATGGAAAGAATAGGAAGGTCGTTTTGGAGAATCTCGAGGGCATTATGGACCTGCGCTACGCCGATGTAAGTGCTATACAGTTTCGTGAATGGTTTATTTTATTGTTTTTTGTTTTTTTTTTTTCAAATTACATTTTTCATAGTCGATATTGCTGATTTAGCACTATGATATGTCATGTGTTGTATCGGACGTGTTCTACAATTTTCACTTTTCACTAATCATGTTCTACCGTTAAAAGAACCGTCCAAATGGGTATACCACATGATATGGCATATTATAACATACACCTCATCCGATAATATAATGTACTACTTCCAGAAGCAACAAGTCCGTCCAGAAAACGCTTGTAGCAAGAACAACGGCGGCTGCTCTCATTTGTGCCTGCGAAATCCTGCTGGTTACAAATGCGCCTGTCCCACGGGTATAGTCATAAACGCCGACAAGAGGACTTGCAACGCGACGCCCTCAAATTTCTTGCTGATGACCATTCATAAGGGATTGGCAATGATATCGCTGGACACTCCTGGATTGTGGGAAGTTCGGCTACCCGTCATTGGAAACTTGCCGCCCTTCTCTGTCGACTTCCACTGGGAAAAGCAGTTCATTTTCTATGTCAACATCGGGTTCAACTTTCTCAGGTACTATTTCTAAAATTGAAAACAGTGGGATTAGTTTTAGAAAGTTAGAAGTCCCTTATTGAAATCATAAATTAATTGTACTTTATCACTGGATAAGATAGTTATTAATAGTTAATTAGCATTATATACAAAAGAAAGATACCTAATTGTATTGTATTTTATTTACTTACCAACATGCAAAAGCACAGTAGAAGCAAGCAAAAATCTTTCACTTTCCACAGCCGCATCAACATGCGCAACACGAGCGACGCGAAGATCCTGGTAGGCCGTATAAACGGGACAGCACCGGACCGCGTCGCAGTCGACTGGGTGGCTGACAACCTCTATTGGTCCGACCTTGAAAATCGGTCCATCGTGGTATCCCGCCTGGATGGCAGTTCGCACAAACGGCTCTTCGCCAATCTGCGCGGCAGTGTCCAGTCCCTAGCGCTGTTTCCTCGCGAGGGTTATCTCTATTGGAGTGAGAAGGGCGACTATCCGACCATCGAGCGCTCGATGCTCGACGGTAGCAATCGGAAGAGCATCGTCACGACAGATCTGGGCATACCCAGCGGCCTCGCTATCGATTACGAGGCCCGTAAGCTTTACTGGGCGGACGGTAGCAAGAGAAGGATTGAGGTGTCCGATCTCCATGGGCGGTACAGAGTCGTACTCGTGCCCGGGGCCCTGGTACCCTACGGACTGGCACTGGTGAGGATAATGAATTTCATGAGTTTCTTTTCTGCGTTTCTAATCATACCAGATTTTGAAAGGAGAGATTTTGTCGGTATATACAGATTAGTATGTTTCTTGAATTTCCGCGGCAAAGTTTCTATTGGCGAACCATTATTTCTTTTATATGAAATTTAAAAACAAACAGAAGAACCTATAATTTGCTTACATTATGCTAATACTGAAATTTTCCATAAACACCGGTTCAGTTCGGTAACAACATATACTGGTCAACGGTGTTCCGCGACTACGTGGAGAGCGCGGACAAGCGTACGGGCAAGAGCCATAACAAGATCCGCATGACCAAGGGCACCTTCACCACGGAGATAAAGGCTGTATCAGCGGAACGGCAGAAGGGCTGGACGCCATGCGCTATGGAGAACGGCGGCTGCAGCCATTTGTGCTTCTATACGCGCAAGAACTACACCTGTGGCTGTCCCGATCAACCAAACGGCAAGCCCTGCTCCACTGGTGAGTCGTGTGTTATATTAGAAACATACTTTGATTGCAAAAAAAAAATGAAATCAGAATTGTACCTTACGGTTTGCTATATTAGACATATTAACTCAAATGTCACTGTAGACTACGACGATTGCGAGAACCATTGTATGATGTGGAGTCGAATTGGTCCACGGGAAACTCTGAAATAATTCAAATCCCTTACAGCAGTGGTCATGTTATTTTGGCATCACTGTAATCTATTGTATAATACATTCAAAAGTTTGCGCACGCAATTGACACGAAAGCCAAATTATTGGCGTATTATTCCAACTTGATTACAATATACAATATAGTTAAGATATGGGTACACGTCTGATGACAAATTCGTACTATTTTATGTAATATATAGTTCTTTCGTGCGTGGAAACTCCTTTTTATGTCCAAATGATTCTAAACTTATTATCTATAGGATTCTAGTATTCATAAGATGATTCAATTATATCTTAATTATTCAGAAAGTCGATCCGACATTTTTGTTTAATCATCAAATAATAATCATGAATAAACATGAACATTATAATGACATAAGATAACATAAAAATATTGTATTTCGAATCGTAACATCGAATAATATTTCACTCCCTTAATATTGTTCCCCATTATCCCGCAATATTGTTCATAGTACCGAGCAAGTGGATGCCGCTGCGCAAGCCCGGCACGGAGAACGACCCGGCCTATGACGACATCGACGACGAGGAGGAGTCCCCGCTGTCGATCACCAAGTCGGCGGGGACACGAAACAAGCCCACTGACTTCGGCCCTGGCGGCGCCGGTGGCGAGGGCGGCGAGAAAGTCAGCCTGCACACGATGATCATCATCATCGTCGTGCTGCTGGCCATCACCGCTGGCATCATCGTCGTAATCATTTACCTGCAGTGTCCGCGCAAGAACAAGCGCGAGGAGTACCTGTACAACACGAGGCGCAACGTCCTCACCTTTTCGAATCCGAATTATAACGCCTCGACGGGTCCCGAGGCCGGCCAGCACGAGCAGCAGCAGCAGTCCGCGTCGCAGGACAAGAAAGGCTTCATCTGGAAGAGGCTCAAGTACGACAAGTCGCAGGTGAGTTGAGAGTGTAGCGAGGTGACTTGGTTTCTTTTTGAGAGAAGGGGGAACGCTGTTGTTACCGTTCAGTTTGGTATACATTTTTTTGTTTAAGAATATTTTACGATATATCTTCCAAGATAATTGTCTTATTCGTGGTTACAAATTAGCAAAAACGATTTTCACGGCAACACTCCTTACGATTTTATAACTATTTTAAAGTCAATAAGTTTTTAATAAAGATTTTATACCTTTGTAATGATATTTCTAGATTACATTTATTAGACATAAATTAAAAGAAAAATTATAAAAACAAACGTTTGCAGCATCCTTCCTCACCAGTTTTGTGTTATTTGGTTATGTTTTGTTTGTTCGTTCGTTCGTTCGTTTGGCTCAGAGTGCTAAATCTGCGTAAATAGTTATCCCAGATAATGAAGCAATATAATAAAAATAAATCTAGTTTCCCAATACGAAGTGCAATAATACAAGATGTAGAACAATACATAATTTTAGCAGCTTTTATTTTATTGTCTGATATGTTACTGGATAAAAAAATATAATTTTGTAAGTTATTTCTTTTACTTGACTGTTTCTGAAAAAATAGAGATATGCAACAATGGCAAAATAGTTTTCCCGTCAAGGTACTTGATAATAAATCTTATTTACATAATAATTGAGAAAAAATTTCAAGCCTTGCTACTTACATAACTAGAAAAATTATGAGTACAGGCATCATTTTTTCAGAAACAGTCCTAACTAGTAGAGAACAGTCAAAAGTGGGATATTTGTTATGTAGATTTAGTTACAGCTTATGGAACCGTAATACGTTTGCCTAAAGAATATTTCAATAACTCTCACGTACTATGTAAAAAGGAGATATTCTTGTGGCATTTATGTGCTATGTCGTATACTCTAAAGTCGAACGGTGGACGTTGCGAATTCGATTTCGAGATTTACGACGCATCCACGGTTCGCGTTTTACGTGTGTCAATGCGAATTGCTAATGTTACGAAAGCTCTAAATACAAATGGCAAGCTATAAAAAAAAACAAATGCGGAAGGCTCTTTTATAAATGTATGTGTTGCATGCATGTTGTAATTCCTTCCACAGTATGTACATGCATAGACAGGCAGATTACATGTCAAGTGATTCACGGATGTAATACATATTCGGCTTTTGAAATTTTATTAACATTTCTATATTACTCAACATAAAAAATACGTATGTAAGTTACTAGTAATAATTTACGGATTTCGATGATTTTTTACTTTTTCTTGATACTTAAACCGCAATACTATTCTCCGTTTCTTACGCCTATATTGACACCCTTTGCATACCTATTATATATTCTCTTCCAAAGGCGAAAAGCCAAAAGTAAAGCAGTAAAACAACTCTATTTTATACAATTTTATTGATCGTTATAATTGACAAATAATAAATAAAAATTCAATAATAATCAATTTTCTGATTAATAAAAAAATCTCTTGATATGCCACACAGCCAAAATCAGTCAATTAGTCCACTTCTCTCTCAATCAAAAAAAAGAAAAAAAAAATTAAAATTCATAAAAATATTATATACTTATGCATGTAAATACTCGTAACTGCGTGTGCGTGTCACATCGTCCATGTTGACTACTATCTTCTCGCATCTCTTCACATCTTGAAGATAACGAACGATATCTCTTGTTAACTCCGTATCGTATTTTTCTGTTTTATTTTGTTTTATTCGACAATATCCCCACCACCACCACCACCACACGCACCTCCGCAACCGCACGACCCCCAAAAAAAAAACTCCGTCATCCCTCTGAACTAAAACGTGGCACGCACACGTGCGTCACACCGGGGCGCGCGACCCAGCAGAAGTCCTCGACGTCGACGTCAAAAGGCGGCGCCGCCGGGAGCACCATTGGCGGCGGCAGCAAGAGCATCGAGGATCAAAAGCCCGGACCGGTGGAGTGCCCGATCAAGCTGCAGCATCTGCCGCTCCAGTTGATCCAGATGAACGAAACCGAGGCCACATAGTATCTGCTCGAGGCGGCCGGACAGCAGCAACTCGTGGAAGATGAATGATGTTACGGTGACCGGTGAAAGGAGACGCGGTGTGAGCATTTATATGTAGGGTGACTACGCGATGAAAGGGCATAGCGCGTGGTTGTGTCGTTGTAGATCCGTTTTTTTTTCTTCTCTCGTCTTTCTTGATACTAGAACACCGGAATTATGATAGCGCTTCAGCGCGCAGTCGTGGAATATATACGCAGTTGAAAACGGGAGAGAGAGGAAAACTGCACTTTTTAATATGGCTTTCGATTACTCTGCCTCTGTATTCGATCGAGTAATGTGTAAGTCTGTGATGCCAGATTTTTCAAATTACAAAATAATTCATTTAAATGAGGTTTGGTAAAAATATAATGAAAGTTTAAAAAAAAAGTTTGATGCAAAGATAATTTTTTTTTAATCAACTGATAAGCATGCTTAATTTTACATACTGATGAAGTTTTCAACTGCGTAAAGACTTTTCGATAAATTATCGACCGAAGACTGGATGACAAAGAATAAATGCCAAAATAATATTACAAAAGTGTTATAGTATATTTTAAAGTACGTATTTTTAGACTCATAAAGAGAAAAGACTGAATTTATCCTGTGCACTTTTGTCGTGTAGTGACGTGAATGTAGCGAAAATATTATATGCTGGAGAAGGAAAAGGAAATGACGGGTAAAGGTAGAAGAAGCCTATATAAAAACTGTTGTTAACTGACAAAATACAAAAAAAAAAGATTATATTATTCGACAATATTGTAAGTTTCATATATGAGAGAAAAAAGTTTAGAGAACAGAAGACTTTTGGTTCATTTCGCGTAGGTATCTTTCGAAACAAAATAAATAACAAAAAAAAAAAAACAAGTATCAATGAAACAAAGATACAAAAAAACATGAATCATTTTGCAGAAGAAAACGATCGATATAGGTAAAAAGTTATAGTACTAACAAGTCGATATATTACGTAGACACGCTAGCGGATTGTGTTTCTAGACACACGGACATTCTAGTGCAGGTATATACACTGTACCTGTAAAAGGGAACTGATAGTGTGAAAAAAAATGATGAGGGTACAATGTAGAAAAAAAATCATCCACATCCTGTATCCTTATTTCCAGTCTGCACACGCGAGTACCTGCGTAGATGTATGTTACCAATTAAAAAAAAAAAATAAGCGCATGTCGATAAACTATAGAAAGATCGATGAAGATGCGACCCAGCGATACGTCCACTACTAACAAAACAAGAAAAATATATGTACTTAGACGTATATAGTTGCGAGGAAAAAGAGAAATGCCAATGTACAAATTAGTTTTTTTTTTTTTTAAATGCGTTTTTTCAATACCAAACCAGTTTCTATAACGATGCTAATAATTGTGTTTAATTTAATTATACAAAAAACAATTTATTTTAGTAATATTTATAGTTTTGTAATATATTTGTGTTAGAAAAAAAATCCAAACAATTTAAGAATAAAACACTTCGAAGTTCGACAAGATACGTTTGAAAACTTGAATCTCCATCCCAAATAGAAACTCGACAATTATACCAATATAAACAAAAAATCCACTTTTCTCTTTTTCTCCGGCCAAAAATAAAAAAAAAAAAAAAACAAAATCTTCGAGAGCCTCTAAACCTTAGCACGCAGCACATTGCCACACGAAAACGCACCTCGGGTGAAAACGAAATCTCTATATAACATATGCGATGACGAGACACGTTGAGAGCTTGTTGCTCAAAGGCAACAAAAACCAAAAGGGAAAAAAACGAGCGTGAGATGTGTGTGTGTGTGTGTTGTTTCTTCCGCAGGAGCGCGTGTACGAGGACAACGGGCCGGTCTCGAGTCCGGAGGTCGTCTCGCTGATCCCGCCGACGACGACGACGCCGAACAGCAGCCGAGCCGCCTCCGTGACGCCAATGGAGTCCTCGCCCCCGGTGGCAATCGCAAGGCCTGCCGCCGTCAGCTTTCGCGCCCAGCAGCAGCCGTCGCTCGTCGCCGCACCCAAAGCCCGGCCGCTCGTCTGAGACAGGGACGACGGGGCGACCCTCGACGACGCGACCGCGAGCGTTGACGCGCCGGCGGCTGTCATCAACTGCAGCAGCGAGCGCATCTGTCTGCTACACATGTGAATTATAGCACGCACTGCGCGCGTCGTATCGACATTACTTACCTCGAGTGTGAAGGAAACAAACAGGAAAAGGAAAATATTGACGAATACGTGGATGTGACTTTTTGCTCGGGTCGTTTGGGGACACGAGAGAAACGACGGGCATTCGGTGTAGTTGATGCAGCAGCGAGTGTGTAATAATGATATGTATAGGGGGAAATGAGTTTATTTTTTTATACATATAAGTATGTATTATGGGCTTTGCGTTTATGTAGAAAGGGAGAGAGAGAGAGAGAGAGAGAGATGAGGCTACATGGAGTATTTACGTTAATAGTCGTCAGTAATGAATGGAGTTTGAATTATTGTTTAGTATTACTTTAACTATTGCAGAAAGAGATGGGTTGTGTGTATATGGAGGATCGGTGATTCGTTCTTGCGTAATTAACTGTACTTATATATTGAATTAAATTGATCTTTATAAACGTAATTTTAAGTGCACGAGTGCGCAGCTGAGGCAGTGACAGTGGTCGAGGACAAGTTATAAAAAGTAGTTTAATACAAATTAACTCGTAATCTTCTTCGAGTCGAATGATTCTTTCTCCTTGCTTCTTTAATTTTCACAATTCACGACGGCTGGGTTTCTTTGCAAAAGTGGAATGTCAATGTAGCGACTCGGAGTCAAACAAACTATCGTCGAGACGTTACTCATTTTACATTTTATAAACCATTTTTACGAAGCATCAATCAAAATTTTTGTACGATGCTGAATTATTGCAGTTTGGCGCAAAGAAAGGAGAAAGAATGAGCAAAGAATGAAGATAATTATAATGAGTAAATAAACTATTTATAACGAGTGATTGGCGTGATACGAATTTATGTGATGATGTACGGTGATTAGCGGATATTTTTTTAAGACAACGATGTCCCGCGATCTTGAATCTTTCGAAAAATAAAGATTGGAATACAGGAATTTATTTCGAATGGATTTTAACTACTCTGCTATTAGATTCTTAAAAATTATTATTATAAGGCATACAGCAATCTAATTTGTATACAAGTGTAGAAATTATATATTTTCAAACGATCTCAGTTTGTACTGATAAAACTTGAAAAATCGATTATTTTTTAAATGTACTTTTATGCTAAATTATTATTAATGATAAAAACAACATTTTTTAGAACTGCATGAATAGTAATTAATATGTAAAATTTTTGTATGATTATTTCTAAAAAAAAAAAAAATACAAATAACATAAGACACCTTCGAAATACCTTGAGACTAAAAATCATTTAAATAGTTCGATTGAACAGTCTTTTATTTAACTGGTCTCGTGTGACTATTGGTGCTTGCTGATACATTACTAAAAGTAGATTGAATATAGAAATATTGATATTTAATTAAGTCCCTCAACATTCATACTTTTCATTCCGAAAGAAGATGGAACGATCGTTTATATATACAACCTGATTTCCGTAGAGAAAATAACCAAATACTCCCGAATCTGTAAATTTTTCCAAACATGTACCTAATCAGAAACTTAAGGCAAAAAAAAAATGAGCGAACAGTATCGACTTCATTGACAGCCGTCCCAACCGGTCCAGGATGAAAGCGGGAACGAGTACGTCGAGAGAGAAAATGAACCCTAACCGAGAACGCTGATAATCACTTGATAATATATATATGCTTAATTGATATACATATTGCAAATTCGTCTCGTCAACAGGTGCTTACAAGCATGTATAACGCGTAGGCGCGTCAATCGTAATGCACTCCCACGCGGAAACCCAACACGTGATCGAACGACGAACAATTTTCAAGGGCGGATAATTGCGCGGTTCTTATTTTTTTGCACACACACACACACACATATACACACACACACACTCACACACACACACACACACACACACACACACACACACACGTGCAAGAGGAGAGACCGTACGCAAGTATTTTCTACGCGAAAAAGGATGCACGTGCGAAACTGTAGATTGTGACGTACTATCGCGAAGAAAAAGTTGAAAGAAAAAACAAAGAGAAAAAGGAAGACGTTTGTAACGAAGATGTATGGGTATGATTAAAATGATGTAAAAGAAAAAAGACAGTATGTATGGTAGTATTATTTTAATATCGTCATTACATTATTACACGGAGAGAAATGGTTGAGTAAAAATTACTATACTGTATTGAAACCGGGGGACAGACTCAAATTATCAAAAAAATTACTATACTTTCTAGTAAAAATTGTTATAAATGTAGTAAAAATTACTAGAAATATAGTAATTTTTACTAGAAAGTATGCTAATTTTTTTGATAATGCGAGTCTGTCCCCCGGTTTCAATACAGTATAGTAATTTTTACTCAAACATTTTTCTCCGTGTACTTATAGACACGTGGTATTGTTGATTTCCTATATGTTGGCGCGTTTCGCGAGCTGTCGCCTGTGTGCATTAAAACCGCCAAAGGGAGGGAGACATAATGGAAGGAGGATCGCGCGTATAGCGTAACGAGCAAACAGTAAGACAAAGAAAACTGCGCGAGAGCAGATGTCCAATTAACTGAACACTGTGAAAAACGATCTCTTTTTTAAAAGCAAGAAGAAGAGAGACCGGGAGAAAATATAACGTATCAAGCGCGCTACTTAACCGGCAAAAATTGAAGATATAAACTCGTCTCCGCATGTGCGTCGCAGTTTTTATCGTAAAATTTTATTCTTCACTGTCGTGCATAAGACATAGGCTGATTTGTGCACATGAGAATTGTGCACAGAGAAAAGACAAGAAAATTTTGTTCACAAAACGTTTTTACTTTTGCACAAAAAATTGTACACTTCACGGAAAAAGATGAAATTCAGTAATGTGCACAAGATTGTTGTGCACAATAACATAAAATAATATTTCAACCAAAAAAGGTATTGCACACTGTGCTTATTTATCGTGCACGTAATATAGGGCTGGGCGATTGTGCACAAATAAATTCATTAAAAATATATCTAACCGATTGTGCAAAAATTTATTTATTTAATTATTGCTCGCCGATTGTGCACTAAGTCTAGTTCATACGAAGGTTCATACGAAGTCTTATAGCAGTGTTGCCAGATTGGGCAATAAGTAGCGAATTGGGCTAGTTTAAAAGCTGAGCTCTGTTAATAGCCGATATGGCTATTGTCTATCCAACAACATTAAATTTTAAATCAAATAAAAATTCCAAAACTCAAGTAGCCGGGAGATCCGGGTTCTACGCGTATACGGGAGCGCGTCAGACGTTTATACATGGCAAAATAATTATTTAAATAATTAATAACCCCAAGCAGGCGGAGGATACGAGTTCCACGCGTATACGGGAGCACGTCAGACGTGCATACAAGGCCAAATAATTATGTAAATAATTCTTAACCCCAAGTAGGCGGGGGATGCGAGTTCCACGCGTATACTGGAATAAGGCAGACGTGTATACATGGCAAAATAATTATGTAAATAATTCTTAACTCCACGTAGGCGGGGAATTCGAGTTCCACGAGTATACTGGAATAAGGCAGACATGTATACATGGCAAAATAATTATTTAAATAATTGTTAACCCTAAGTAGGCTGGAGATGCGAGTTCCACGCGTATACGGGAGCGCGTCAGACGTGCATGCTTAGGGTCATAATTATTTGCATAATTATTTGGCCTTGTATGCACGTCTGACGAGCTTCCGTATATTCGTAGAACTCGCACCCCCCGCCTAATTGGGTTTGACAATTATTTACATAATTTTTTGGCCTTGTATGCACGTCTGACGCGCTCCCGTATACGCGTCGAATTTGCATTTCCCGCCTACTTGGGGTTAAGAATTATTTAAATAATTATTTTGCCATGTATACACGTCTGCCTTATTCTAGTATACGCGTGGAACTCGCACCCCTCGCTTACTTGGGGTTAAGAATTATTTACATAATTATATTGCCATGTATAAACGTATGACGCGCTTCCGTATACACGTGGAACTCGCATCCCCCGCCTGCTTGGGGTTATAAATGATTTAAATAATTATTTTGCCATGTATAAACGTCTAACGCGCTCCCGTATACGCATAGAACCCGCGTCTCCCGGCTACTTGAGTTTTGGAATTTTTATTTGATTTAAAATTTAATGTTGTTTGCTAGACAATAGCGATATCGGCTATTAACATTACTGTCTTGTATAAGCCTAATTGGCTATAAATAGCCATCTCGATTTTTTCCCGCGAGCTCATCTTTTAAACTAGCCCAATTCGCTATAAATAGCCATCTCGATTTTTTTCCCGCGAGCTCATCTTTTAAACTATCCCAATTCGCTACTTATTGCCCAATCTGGCAACACTGCTATAAGACTTCGTATGAACCTTCGTATGAACTAGACTTAGTGCACAATCGGCGAGCAATAATTAAATAAATAAATTTTTGCACAATCGGTTAGATATATTTTTAATGAATTTATTTGTGCACAATCGCCCAGCCCTATATTACGTGCACGATAAATAAGCACAGTGTGCAATACTTTTTTCGGTTGAAATATTATTTTATGTTATTGTGCACAAGAATCTTGTGCACATTACTGAATTTCATCTTTTTCCGTAAAGTGTACAATTTTTTGTGCAAAAGTAAAAACGTTTTGTGAACAAAATTTTCTTTTCTTTTCTCTGTGCACAATAAATCGGTGCACAGTTCTCATGTGCACAAATCAGCTATGTCGTGCATAACACTTCGGGTCGGAAACATAACGAGTGTGGTGCAAAAGAGGGTTGAGAGTTGTTGCTTTTGCGACGGGAGATAAGGTATGGATGAATTTTTTTTTATATAGGAATTCGACGCAGATTTCTAAAAGTTAATAAATAAGTTTAAATTAATATCATCATTCAAATATATATAGATGTAGTAACAAGATTTTTTTTGTTACTTTCGGTGTTCATTTTTAAAAAGAGTTATATCGATATCGTCGATATAATAATAATACATATATGTCCGTACTATCAGTGTAAACACTTTGTGGAGATGTCGTTTTTTAAATATTTTAAAACCGACGAATATAGGTAGCTCTTTGATGGGGGGGAAAAAAAGAGTCGAAACGCGATCTGCTACGGAGTTAAAGCTATTTACACACAATATTGTACATGATGGCTGTGCTCTACTGAAGAAACCACGTGCAACCATTTCGGGAATATAAAACGATATACTTATTATGACTTATCCACTTTTATTAGCCGTGAAATAATAAAATGTAAACCGACTGTAAGAACGTCTGAAATGATAATCAGGCGAGAGAAACCTAACGAAAGCCGGAGAAACAGTCAACGAGTCAATAATCCATCGAAAAGATGTCGAATCTCTTCCGTTAGCAAAATCAATCGAAATAAATTATGTAATAATGACTCATTCGCGTGCTCGGAGCTGCGTTTTACGGCCCGATGCTTCGCAACGTCTCGATGGTACAAATGAAAAAAAGAATAACTGATGATATAAAAAAGAAAACAAGACAAAAACACACGTACACACACACACACACACACACACACACACACACACACACACACACACACACACACACACACACACACACACACACACACACACACACACACACACACACACACACACACACACACACACACACACACACACACACACACACACACACACACACACAAACACACACACACACACACACACACTGCACACACACACACACATACACACACACACAGACTTATCGATATTCACATCGTCGTAATTCACGTTATATGATATGCGCGATATTATTATTCTCCAAAGTGTATACATGCGTATTAAGAGGTTCCTGATGACTACGTTGTAATAACGGAGAGGCGAGAGGCGCTTTTCCGTTGACGGATATAATATATATATATTATATACATTGTATTATTACGAGAAACGCCGACTTTAGGCATAACATAGGTAAATTACGTCTAAAATGAGGAAGATATATGAGAGAGAGGAGATTTGATTCGTGCTATTAGGGCACCGGTCGATGTAAGTGTAGGTCGATCGAGTGTCTTGGGCGCGCGGCATTCGTATAAATAAATAAGTAAATAAATAATTAAATATGTATTATATATGCGTTCGATGTACCAGTTTTTTCTCTTTGAGACTCGATCATTCGCGTGGCAGTGCGGTATTTAATTTTTCGCTGCTGATTCGAGAACCCATGGTCTTCATGCTGAATTATCAAACTATTCCTGACTACTTCTATGATTATAGTTATATATTTAAGAAAATCTGATTCGTTTCACGTAAAATTGACTTGAATTATCTAAATGTTATACTTGAATCAAATCATGTTCTCTTAGATATAACAATTGTGTTTTTTTTTATATATTTGTTTTATATATAAAATATATAGTTTCCCTATTGTAGTAATAAAACTTATTATTTCTACTGTCTATGCACGGTTACGTTTCTATGGCGCTGAATTTTTTAATCTTTACACTCACTTTCAAAAGTCTAAAATGTTTCTCAGGAAAACTCACGCAAGACGAGATTGATCAACGGCCAATCGCGTAGTCGAACAATTGCACTAAAATAATCAGCATAGAAAAAACCAATGCCGCAATATATGACGAAGGTGCTGGACTTCCTTGAGCCGAAAGATCGCCCAACCGCGGGTCAATTAAACACTCTCGAAATCGCGTTTAGAGTGCACGCGCGCGCGCATAGAAAAGACTCGTATAATACCTCGGATACACAGAAACGCACATCGCGCGCGGTGACGTCCACGATAAACAAAAATATACGCACGAAGAGACTCTTGCACAAACGTTCGACTTCTCCCCGCGTCGGATTTCAACATTTGTTCGATCTAAAGGTGTCGCAAAGATGAAAAAATGTCTTATTCGTAGCAGTGCGAGTCTTGTCGAGAATCGAATAATGGCTAATCAGCAAGAATGAAGCGCGTGTTTTTCCTTTTTACGGAGTAACGTACGATATCTCTGTCTAAAATGTGGGTTATCATACGAATTGTACGTAGAAAGTTAGTTGAGAAGAGTGACGGCAAAGCGCATTCCTAATATATAAAAATGTGCTGGAGAGGAGTGGTACTTGCTGACTAGCATTCTCGATGCGACTCGTAGATAAAAAAAAGAAGAGATCCAGTGTATGCTCCCGCGGTTGCGCCGTTCCCACGGAGTTGACTATTTTTTAAGCGATCTTGCATTGTACCGTTGTACCAGTGCCAAAGCTACGAACGCAAAATTCTACGTATAAATGTGTACATAAACGTACATACGGTATTACAAGACAGTGTATAATGTATATACATTACAATATATGAGGGGATATGACGGTGGCGTATATAATTATTATTTTATGAGTAAGAGAATTAATGATACAGTGCGATAGATAACGATTACATACGGCGACGAGGAATGATAATTATTGTATAATATTTGTATAGGAGCTGCGATTATGTAATTTTAGATGATTGTTTAATATATTTGTGCATCGTGCGGCATTCGGTGCGCAGGATGTCAAAATAAAGCGATTTACGTCTTGAAGTGATGTTTTCTTCATTTCTTTAATTTTCCTTCACGTTTTCAGGTGAATCACAAAAATGGACAAGCATGGAAAGTTTTCAAAAATTTTTCGTTTCAAAATAGTAATAAATTTCAAATTTAGGATAATCAATTCAATTTTTGGCTGTCATTGATAACAAAAAACTTAAACAAAAAAACAAAAGAAAAAAGTAAGTAGATACTAAAATGTCTGTAAGTAATTAAGTATACGTGATCGAATATTGAATTGGATATTTAAAAAGTCATAGCATTTAACTCACATTTATATTTTTTTATTTATGTTTCATATTTATAATGGTTGATCATCATCTGATGACACATTTTTACATTAATTTTTACAACAATATTTGACACTAGTTTTAACAATACATCAAATTCGATGACTGTAATTAATTTATATTTTGAATAGTTTTTACATTTTTGAATTCAAAATAAATCGCGAAGTTTTGTAGAATATACAGCTTTGATACAGAAATGCCAATTTTTTCGATGATCGAACATGGAGTTAAAAATTTATTAATAATTTTTACCTTTTTACATATGAAACATTAAAAATAAAATTCTTTTTATTATGTAACCTTTTCATAAAAAAGTGTCAAGGAAATAAAAAATATAAATCTTTTTAAAGGATCTTAGAAAGTAATTATATAATTGTACATACATAAGTGAAAATTCGACTTGATAAATCCCCTACTAAATAAAAATATTTAGTACATGCACCGCTCACAATCTTTGGTAACTAGCACCATGTTCATAAATATAATAATTGGTAAAAACAACAAATTTCGGGCCTCATAAACACCGTAATTTATGGAATACTTTGTGATTTAAAATACTAATAAATAATATGTTCTGCATATTTTGAAAATATAATTAGTTTACATTGGAAAATCATCTGGACGTTAGTCGTAGAACCACTTAAACAATACTGAAAAGCTTCCGTGTAGCACCTTGAAATACCATGACCATTGTAAAAAAGGATGTATGACAAACCTTGTTTTCTCATCAGTTTGGCAGTCAACAGTTGAAAAGACAATTTCAAAAGTATCTAAATTTTATCTAAAGATTTGTTCGGAGTGTATTCGATGTAAAAATACTTAATCTCTGTCTTTCTTTAACTCTGGAAACATCTCATACATCACAACCTCAAAAATATCCTGAAAATATGCAAGAAATAGTGAAATCATACAGTAAAGTATTTAAATTTAAAAAATATAATTTTTTTCGTTAATAAACTCACATAAAATAATTGTTTGTTAAGTTGCACATTCTGTAGAGAGTCGAAAACTTTGATCGCTCCTCTTTGAGCGCTGAGAGCTCCAACCAACTTCGTTAAAATGTCAGGTACGTTGCTTAAGAATTGTCGGCGAGCCTCTGAGCGCGTCCTTAACTTATCCTCATCAGTGCGTACTGGCACTTCCGTAGCCAATTGGCCGTTAGGCCACCAAGACTTAGTTAACAGTTGAATGTAATAATGAACCATAGGTTCAGAAAATATCCAAGCAACAGTATCTCTAATTTGACTGTAATGATAAGTTATGGAGTAATAAGTAAAATAATATCTGAAATACTTGTTGAAACTGCATGTAAATTTTTCTTTGCTTGTACAATGTAATTAAGCAAGTATACTCTACCGATTAATTGTTCTTCCATAAGTGAGTTGGACAAAGGTAATTATAGATCGCCTTAACCAGCGAAATACGCCGCGTAAGTCAAAAATTTCTCCAAGTAAAGCATAAAGTGGTTCAGCGATCGAGTCTTTTCCTTGTCCAAGAAAAGTATCCGTTACAGATCGAGTAGGTTCATTATCGTCTAATAATAAGGAATAATCATCATCTTCATCTTTATCACGTGAATCTCCACTACCGCCTGAATTTCTATAAATAAAACAGAAATATAAAACCTATAACCTACGTAAAGTATAGATTTCATATTTAATATCCATAAAAATAATGAATACTCAATAAATTTTTTACTAAAACCATTAATTTTCTTTGTGTTTATACAAAATTTACGGATATATAACTTAATAAAATAATGATCTCAAAAATGTCTATAAAATCCAAATAAATTGTATAGCTTAAAATTGAATTTTGTAAAAAAATCACGGTAAATATTTAAAAACTTACGATTTAAAAAGAGTCGATAAAGAGAATCGAGACTTCTTTGGTGATGCAGGTGCAACAGTTTTTAAACGTTCCGAACTTGGACATAAAAATGCGTATAATGCTTCACTTTGATTTAAACGTTCATCTTCCAATACAAACTAGAACATCACAAATGGAGATCATTAAAAAATACATATAAAAACATCGTATAAATAACAAACTTCTAAAAATTCATACATTTAAGTATTTCTGAATTTGTGCTCTAGCTTTTTCCATTGCATTTTTATCAGTTTTACCAAAAAATTTTAAAGGCTGAGATGGTAGTTCCAAATTTTTTAGACTTGGACATAACTGACGTAATTTTCTGTGAAGTTCCTGAAATTCTGGTAATTTTCTTAAAACAACCCAACCCGTAGAAATACTACTTTCATCAGCTTCATCAGCCACCATATGTACAACTAAGACAAACTCTGGTGGTTCACCATTATCTGGCGTCTAAAAAAAATGAAAGTTATTTTGTATAAAAAAATATTTTTTATAAAACCGGATTTAAACAGAAATGCTTCGATGATTTTTTAAAATTACTGAAAAAGTTGAGGACTCATTAGTTAATAAATAAATTTAAATTTATTATTTACTTCTGCACTTTGGACATCAGCTCTCCAGTGGCCCAAGTGTTCAGCCCACATTTCGGTATGATTTAAGTGAGCTTCTACTTGTCTTTTCTCACCCTGAAGCCACTCAACCTCTTTAGCTAATATACCCAACACTTTACTTTCAGGTTTCAGCGAAGTCTTAAGAGCCTGCAAAGCTTGAGTTTTATTATTTAATTTTTCTTGCAGCTGATCCAGCTTATTTCTCGCATAATTGGAATGTTCTCCAACTAACAAAGAAGTATTGTCATTAACGGTGCCATTGATAATCGACCTCTGATCGTCAATCGAAACTATTAACAAAATATCGAATTATTAAGAAAACATTTTTTATGAAGATATATTATATATTTAACTTTACAATTTTATTTATTACCATCTAGTTTTTCATCATTCATCACTTCTTGTACTTTTTTGTATTGTTCACTAACTATAAAAGATGGATAGTATTTATCCTCTAATGTTTTAACTACCATATCTTGAACTTCATATAATACATCTGGTCCTTTATCTCCCATTAGAAAACTCTCCATTCTCTTTCTTGTATCTTTATCAATTTTGATTTCGGCCGTTGGAATGGTAATGTATGTATAAAAGATTTCTGCTCCTAATTGATGCCAGCTAGATTTATCTGCTGCTCGAAGTTCTTCTACTGCTGTCCAATAACCAATCAAACCCTGGCTAGAAACATGCTCCAGAAACTGTGATAAGTATTTTCTACCTAAAATTGTTCATAATTCATTTTAAATTTCAATTTTTAAAAATAATTCTACAGTATTGTAAAAGTTAACGTGTTTTAAGTATAAATAGAGAACTGAAATTACCTACACAAACACACTAAATAATTTTTTGTGAAGTTATATATAAAATTAAGAATTTTTTATTATAATATATTATAATAGCATAATTATATTATTTTTATACCTGTAACACTATGTAAAACAACTTGTAATGGTATCACTCTATTTTCTGGAGTTGCCATTGGATCTATTACATCATCATCTTCCATTGGGTAGCCATCCCACCCAAGGGCTTGCATATGGCACTCACAAGTATTTTTGGCATAAGTTAGTTGACTGATATAACGTTTTAATTTTCTGCTTTGTGTAGCATCAATTCTACCGAAAATATTATTTTCTGGATCTAAGCCTTGAGATCGTTGAATATTTTGTGTTGTTGTAGCTTGCATGATTTCAGTAACTATATTATACCTAATACGCTTTAAAACTTCAAGATCATGAGTAGCCTTAATCATAGTAATAAAGTCTTCAAAAGAGTCAGCATATTCACAAGTTTTTCTATGTAATTCTTCAGCCATTTGTTGTTGTTGGATATATGATAAAATTTTTCGATTAATATAATCTGGATCAGTTACCGTGGTGATAACTGGGCTTAATACTGAAAATATATTTATATTAGTTTTTGTTATTTCATTAAATTTTGTATACAATTGTATTTTTGTACAATATACATCTTACTTTTACACGTGAAAATTTCTCTCAAAAGACATTTGGCTGGTGGAAATGTATATCCACGTGGCATGAAAAATAAAATGAATACTTCGCTTACTTTCCTTAAGTATTCCAACTCGCCTTCTTCTGACATTAAATGTGGAGATAAAATATATTTTGGATCTTCTCCTTCATTTCTAAAATTAATAAAATAGTTTAAACTGTATTGTTATATTTTTAAAATGCAAATGTTTAAGATATTTTGACTTACACATTCTCTTGAGCAATTCTTATTTTTTCAAAATGTAATGTCACTGTATTTACAATACTGCAAGCCACTAAATTTGTGTGATCAATATTTTCTGTTCTATCATGTATTTTTTTAATTGCTTCCCATAAATCTTGTTTAGCATGGCTAATAAATTCGTCAGCTCCAAGTGAAATTTCATGTAACCAAAAACCAACAAAATCTCTGAATGTCAAATCTAAAAGATTCTGTAAAGCACCATCAACTAATCTTGAAAATACAAGTGGATAACGTGAAGGGTCTCTCCTTTCTTCCTCAAAAAAATAATTATCCTTCTGTAAAAAATGAATTACTTACTATACTTCAATATTTTTATATGAAATATTTTATTAGGACAAAATTAAATTTAAATAAAATATATTAAATTAAGTAATGGCAAATTTTATATTTAATTTTATAATAGATTATAAATATGAAACATACAAATTTGTTAAAAAATTTAGTTAAAATAATTCATAAAATTAAGTATTTCAATGCCGATTTTGCTGATTAATTCAATAAATTTTTTTAATGATCTTATCTACCTTTTATATAATATTGATAGAAAATAATATCTTTTTGGACTCACCAATAAAAGAGCTTGAAATGAATCAAATTTGTTGATTTTTTTTTTCGAATTCTTGCCATTTGAAGAATTTGGTGATAAAATACTGTGTACATATGAAAACAAATCAGGTCCATATAATGTGCCACCAGCCATAAATAATCCATACGAAACAAAGACTATAAGATTAAAGTAGTATAATACTGCAGTAAGAACAAGTGCACCACTTAAAAGAATATATTTCCATCCAATTGGATAAACAGGTGATAATCTAGTATATGCATAACCATAAAATAGAGGTCCAAATGACGGTCCGCATAGTGCCAGCAATGCGAGAAGCACATAGATCATTAGACCAAAATAGTTGATCGCTGCGATCAGGAAGATCGCAGAGGATGCGAAAATGCCTTTCCAAAGCATTCTCTCCTTGGCATATGTGTTCCTAAAGAAAATAATTGATTACAATTTTAAAATCTAAATCTTATTTTTTTGTTAGCATTATTGTTTATCGTTAATCAACTGTAATACTTTGATAAATTGGTATTAATAATAATTTGTCATATTGTATACTCATGTAATATAATAAGTAAATAAATTTTTATGCAATTTAATTATCAATTAAAGTTCAAATACAAAAGATTAAGTTTCTCACAATTAATAACTACAAACACAAGACTACGTTACTTAATAATTAAATGTTCATATTTTGAAAGTATGACCTTAGAAGATGTGGCATTGATTATATTATAATTATCAAAGCTAACACTGTGAGGAGCATATTAATTCTTCATTATTCTATTTAATTATCATATTCTCTATAACATTGTTTTTAATTTGTAAGACAAACTAAAATAACATGCTTAATGGACTTTAAACCGGACGACAATAATATGCACTGACAGTAAACTTGTACACACTGTTAATTATTGATAAGCCTACTCCAGTATAGTAAAAGAATGACTGAATTAAATTAGTACGCACATACACTGCACAAGTAGATAAGCTAAACAAAAAAGCAGATTTACCAGTCACTAAAGCATTTTTTTAACTGCAAGCACGTACTGATAAGAAAATAATCCAAAAGTGTATAATCAAGCCGTTATTATTAAATAAAAAATGTACAAACTGCTGTTAAAAGTATGAATGAGAAAGCACTCTAACCAGGAATCCCAGACTTGTGGATTACAACTGGAGGCCGGTAGCCTCGATCTTGCTTTTTGTTGCGAACGAAAACTCGCATCCTCCAGCGGCAGCCGCCCTCCTTGACCGGCAAAGCGACGACGTCTGCCCAAATGCCGTCCGCCTCGTCATTTTCTACACCATGATATCGTATAATTCCGCTTACTCTCCTTATCTCGCTCCTCCTATTTCACATTTCTTTCTCTGCCGTTGGGCGCGTTATATTATTGACTATTTACGCACATAGTCAGCCTTCAAAACACACGGATAAAAGCCTCGTCACCAGCGTCGTCGATAAAAATCCTTCTGCTGACAACTGCGTTTTTTCTTCCGATCCGCGGCGACTCACTCACTGACCCCCCCACAAGGCCATAACAAGGAGCGCGCAACTCCAAATACACTTAGAACCCCATCGAAGCGCGCGCGCACACGTCTTATAAGTACACAAGCACTCTCCTGAATTTCGATCTTCTTCCGGCTGACGACGACAGGAATAAAAAAATGTGTTGCGGACGGTGGACCAGCTGATCTGAACCTGGTGGGGCAGCCTGCAGGCTGCAGCAGCAGCCAACAGGAAGGAACGTGGGTGCGTAGATTCATATATATATATAATGCGGATAATCTTTTTTTTTCTCTCTCTCCCCCTCAGCGCGCTCTGCGCAGCACTTTCTTTTCATACATTATGTGGGGACGTGTATATATGTGTGTCTGTGTGCGTAGGCGGATCGAATATTCGAATCACAGAATTCAGATTCACAGGTGGTTCATTCCTCGTAAGGGACTGTTCACAAGTGCGCTGTGCTGTGCTGCGCTGCACAATGCTGCGACTTGCTTCTTCTAGACTTCGTCGCTGGTTGGATGGTTTATAAAAGGATCATAAACATTGACCAATCAGTGACGAAGTCTAGAAGAAGGAAGTCGCAGCATAGTACAGGGTGCAGTGCAGCAGAGCACAGCGCATTTGTGGACAGTTCCTAAAGAGCCTTGAGTATAGCAGGGACGTTGTACAATAAAACCGTTGCAAACACGCCGTTCTGCGCCTGCGTTGCTTCCATGGTTGCGCCAGGCGTCTACGCCATCGGGCTTCGACTTGAATTTAGCGGAAGTTTTCTGATTGGCTGATTCTATTGTACCTAACTCTTTATTCAAGAGAACCAGCCAATCATTATAACGTTATTGACTTGTTAAGTTGTCACAATAAGACCGTATAGGTACAGTGTAATAAAATCGGCTGCGTATTGTAGTTTGTATTGTAGTTTGTAGGGTATATAACTGTATCGGTTATTTGCGGAATTTTCGTGAAGATAGGCTTCGAGAGTAGCCAAATAATTACAACTACTTCACCAATAGATTTACTGCTTTCTTTAAATTAAAGTTTACGATATTGTCTTTATTTAACAGAGTAAATTACAGTTCATTCTTTAATGTTAATTAACTAAAATTAATAGGGTGACTTCACCAGTGAATGGACAAATAAGGAAATTTCAGTTTTTGTTATTTAGTTAAGAGAATTAAAAATGTTAAGATTAATTGATTATTAATTAATCTTTTTTAATTAGTATTTTAAAATCTTCAAACTTTACGTCAGTGACAAAATTTTAGATAAAGAATAAAAGTAGAAATTTTGTTTAAAAGAAATCTATAAATATCTCCTAAAAACCAGTAAATGAACGCGCCATCTTAGTATCTAAATACGTTTCGCCAGTAAATAAACACTCAATAGCGGCAATTTTATGATTTTATTCTTAACAAGATAATTTCTTTTATGCAGAATCTTTATGTAAAATGAAATAAAAATTTTAAAAGATTCAAAAATTATCGTCATGTTAGATAAACAATACATAGAAAGCTTGACATTTTCATATATTTAAAGAAAATGTTCGTTAACTGGTGTCTGTTCGGTTATTGGTGAAGTCACCCTAGTTAAGAAAATCTTTAATGCATTCGATATACTTAGTATATAGATATGTAGAGTATAGTATATGTGTAGAGTATTTTATACAAGATTGTGAAATTGTTTACAGCGAATCCACATTGCATGATTTATGACTATTGCGTCTACCACATAAGCGCGTACAACCGCGTTCGACCGCGTAAGAGCGCACGCGTTCGCTTCTCTCATTGGTCGTCGAAGGCCTGAGCTCGCTCCCAACCAATGAGAGAAGCGAGCGCGTGCGCTCTTACGCGGTCGAACTCGGTTGTAAGCGCTTATGTGGTAGAAGCATATGACCTATGAGCTTAATATTTGTAAATCCATTCTCTGATTGGCTCATTCGTAAAGCTCAACCAATCAACAGGGAAGTCCACGAATATAGGTAATAGGCATAAGTCATAGATCGTGCAATATGGATTCGCTGTTAGGAGATGATCATCTTATATATTATAAACAACAATTATTTACTTTGATTAAAAAAAAAAATTAAATAGCCCGAATGGAAAAAATAAACGGTACTACAATTCAAATTATCGTATGTTTCGGCACGTTCATTTACGTGTCGCTATGTTTCTGTACGTTTCCGTACGATTCCGTACGTTTCGGTACGTTTTAATTAAGATTCGAACATTTTATATGAAAACGTACGAAAATGTACCGAATCGTACGTAAACTTGCGGAAACGTACGGTGACGTACAGTGACATACATGTACGAACGAAAATGAACGGAAACATACTTATATGTACCAAATGAATGTATCAATATGCAAATATTTTTGTACCGAAACGCGCCGAAACGCGCCGAAACGCGCCGAAACGTAAGGATACATCCCACTCTGCCTACCTCCGCGCTCTTATCATAGATTTGCTTCCGCTCCCGTGCGAGTAAATCGATAGGAATCATACCGGCTATTACCTTAACTGCCTCCCCCGATACCGTTCGATAGCACAGTACAGTAGCATCGAGTTGGTCGTCGATATAAGGAGTCTCCTTTTAGGCTGTCCTCGGACCTCCTATATTATTCATCAGTCTACTAAAGCTCGCGACACTAGCTGCTTTCCTCGTTACCTCTTGAATGTGAGGTCAGTATGTCAGCTCCCACACAGCGTGTATTAATTCTGAAAGGATTCTGAAAGAATGCATGAAATAATTTTATTCTTTCAGAAATCATTCAGTGAAAGGATTCTGTAATAATGCTATGTCCGGGGTATTTTCCTTTCAGAATTAATTCAATGGAATAATTCAAAAATAATTTATAATATCATTGCAAAATTTATTCAATAGAAGATTTCTGAAAGGATTCATGGATTATTACCAAAAGGTTACTAAAAGATATTTCAAAATTATTTCCTGAAATAATTCTGAAAGGAAAATACCCCGGACATAGCATCATTACAGAATCCTTTCACTGAAAGATGTCTGAAAGGATTCAGGAATTAATTTTGTGAATTAATTCGAAAATATTATGAAAATATTACTAACAAGAAATTTGGAAGACGGATAAATCCCGTATTATTACAGAATCCTTCCAATGAAAGATGTCTCAAAGGATTCAGGAATTAATTTGTGAATTAATTCCTGAATCCTTTCAGACATCTTTCATTGAAAGGATTCTGTAATAATACGTGATTTATACTGTTCGAAATTTCTTTTTAGTAATATTTCCATAATATTTTCGAATTAATTCACAAAATTAATTCTGAATCCTTTCAGACATCTTTCATTGGAAGGATTCTGCAATAATACGTTATTTATACTCTTTGAAATTTCTTTTTAGTAATATTTCCATAATATTTTCGAATTAATTCACAAAATTAATTCCTGAATCCTTTCAATGAAAGATGTATGAAAGGATTCAGGAATTAATATTGTGAATTAATTAGAAAATATTATGGAAATATTACTAACAAGAAATTTGAAGAGGATAAATCCCGTATTATTACAGAATCCTTCCAATGAAGGATGTCTGAAAGGATTCAGGAATTAATTTTGTGAATTAATTCGAAAATATAATGGAAATATTACTAACAAAAAATTTCGAAGGTTATAAAATCATGTATTATTGCAGAATCTTTTCAATGAAAGATTTTTGGAAGGATTCAGGAATAAATATTGTGAATTAATTAGAAAATATTTAGTAAATATTACTAACAATAAATTTCGAAGGGTATATATAATCCCATATTTGAAGGTACATTTTTATAATTTAGAATATTATTTAAATAATATTCTAACTATTTTTACATATATTTACATTGTTAATAATTTTACACTATTTTATCGCAGAAAAAAACGCAGAAAAATTTTTTACATGATGGAGATTCGAACCCGGGTCGCTTGGGTACTACGCAAATACGCTATCCATTACGCTATCGCTCGCTTGTTAGATCATTTCATTTTTTTCATTATATACTGCAATATGAGTGATACGATACATTAGAAAATTTATTCTTAATATTACTTTATTTTTTAATATTAACTTTGATCAATTAATTCATAGTTATTTAATACTTTTAGTTTATTAAATATTGTATTAAGTCGATGTGAAATGTGTGTGTATAAAGGGAGCTCTTCCTTACCGACGTTATGAGTTTTTACATTTTTTTGATCTTAGATTCAACTTTTGATGAATGAAGCTCTTCACTGCACTCCGTAATTGCATAAATAATACACCTATAAATTTTTCAGAAATTCTGTTCATTATTTTTCATAAAAAACTGGTAGAAAATTTTTCAACCCGTTTCCTGTAAAATCTATAACGAGCAATAACTTGAAAATTTACATAGTGTATTTTTGTCATTAAGAAGGGCAATAAAGAGCTCTTTTCCCGAAATTCGATAAAAATAAAAAAATGATAATTGCATATAATGCAGAGATGAATAGAATGAGCTCTACCTTACCGACGTTATTATTATTTGTAGTGTTTTCAATTTAGAATCAACTTTTAGAGTCAAAGGCTCTTTACTCTTGGCAGACGTATAAATAATATTTCTGTCGATTTTGAGGGGACTTCTAAACATTGTCATACTGAAAGAATACTATTATGAATAATAATAAAAAATATTGCTTATTTTAAGTACCTATATTATTCATCTTTAAATGTTTTTTTCCTTTTATTTTAAGTTTTTATATTCTTACATTAACTTTTCAAATTAATATTTTTCGCAATTAGTAAATGTTTCAATCTATCTTAGTTCACAAAAACGAAAAATTATATACCTCCCACACATTTTAATACGTTCTTTAATAGGATCATACGAATGTAGAAAACAATGGACGACTAAATCCGATCATTATCCAATCATTTCATTTTTTTCATTATATAGTGCAAAATGACTGACAAAATAAATTAGAATATTTATTTCTAATATTTCTTTATTTTTTAATATTAACTTTGTTTAACTAGTATATACTTATTTAGTAAGTTTTGTTTATTAAATATTGTATTAATTAGGACTTATTTGATTGAAACAAATTCGAATTAAAAACAAAATAAAGACATTATACGATGCCTCTTATATACGGACGCTGCCCTTTTCGTGTTGAATACTTGCAATAATTTCTGAACTATTTTATGTTTTCTTTCAAAAAATCTTTTCAAGGTTCTTTCAGGAAGAATTCGTGTAAATATCTTTTTTGCTATTGTGTTTTAAAAAATTTTATTGTAACAATCTTTTTCAAACGAATTCTAAATTATTTCTTGTATTAATTCACGTGAGTTTCCCGCAACATTTCATGAAATAATTCATGAAATTATTTTCAATAGATATTGAATTATCTTTGTGAATGATTAATTTTTATCATTCTGAAATTATTTCTGAATTATTTCGTGATATAATTCTTGACATGATTGCTGAATTGTTATGTTTTCTTTAAAAAAATCTATTAATTCACACGAGTTTCCCGGAAGGTTTCATGAAATAATTCATGTAAGATTTTTGAATAGATATTGAATTATTTTTGTGAATGATTAATTTGTATCTTTCTGAAATTATTTCTGAATTATTGCATGAAAGAATACTTGCAATAATTTCGAAATTATTTTATGTATTCTTTCAAAAAATCTTTTCAAAGTCCTTTCAGAATTAATTCGTGTAATTATTTTTTTTGGTATTTTGTTTTAAAAAATTTTATTTTAAAAATCTTTTTCAAAAGAATTCAAAATTATTTCTTGTATTAATTCACACGAGTTTCCCAGAAGATTTCATCAAATAATTCATGTAAGATTTTTGAATAGATACTGAATTATTTTTGTGAATGATTAATTTGTATCTTTTTAAAATTATTTCTGAATTATTGCATGAAAGAATACTTGCAATAATTTCGAAATTATTTTATGTATTCTTTCAAAAAATCTTTTCAAAGTCCTTTCAGAATTAATTCGTGTAATTATTTTTTTTGCTATTTTGTTTTAAAAAATTTTATTCTAAAAATCTTTTTCAAAAGAATTCAAAATTATTTCTTGTATTAATTCACACGAGTTTCCCAGAAGATTTCATGAAATAATTCATGTAAGATTTTTGAATAGATACTGAATTATTTTTGTGAATGATTAATTTGTATCTTTCTGAAATTATTTCTGAATTATTGCATGAAAGAATACTTGCAATAATTTCGAAATTATTTTATGTATTCTTTCAAAAAATCTTTTCAAAGTCCTTTCAGAATTAATTCGTGTAATTATTTTTTTTGCTATTTTGTTTTAAAAAATTTTATTCTAAAAATCTTTTTCAAAAGAATTCAAAATTATTTCTTGTATTAATTCACACGAGTTTCCCAGAAGATTTCATGAAATAATTCATGTAAGATTTTTGAATAGATACTGAATTATTTTTGTGAATGATTAATTTGTATCTTTCTGAAATTATTTCTGAATTATTGCATGAAAGAATACTTGCAATAATTTCGAAATTATTTTATGTATTCTTTCAAAAAATCTTTTCAAAGTCCTTTCAGAATTAATTCGTGTAATTATTTTTTTGCTATTTTGTTTTAAAAAATTTTATTCTAAAAATCTTTTCAAAGTCCTTTCAGAATTAATTCGTGTAATTATTTTTTTTTGCTATTTTGTTTTAAAAAATTTTATTCTAAAAATCTTTTTCAAAACAATTCAAAATTATTTCTTGTATTAATTCACACGAGGTTCCCGGAAGATTTCATGAAATAATTCATGTAAGATTTTTGAATAGATATTGAATTATTTTTGTGAATGATTAATTTGTATCTTTCTGAAATTATTTCTGAATTATTGCATGAAAGAATACTTGCAATAATTTCGAAATTATTTTATGTATTCTTTCAAAAAATCTTTTCAAAGTCCTTTCAGTATTAATTCGTGTAATTATTTTTTTGGTATTTTGTTTTAAAAAATTTTATTTTAAAAATCTTTTTCAAAAGAATTCAAAATTATTTCTTGTATTAATTCACACGAGTTTCCCAGAAGATTTCATGAAATAATTCATGTAAGATTTTTGAATAGATACTGAATTATTTTTGTGAATGATTAATTTGTATCTTTCTAAAATTATTTCTGAATTATTGCATGAAAGAATACTTGCAATAATTTCGAAATTATTTTATGTATTCTTTCAAAAAATCTTTTCTAAGTCCTTTCAGAATTAATTCGTGTAATTATTTTTTTTGCTATTTTGTTTTAAAAAATTTTATTCTAAAAATCTTTTTCAAAAGAATTTAAAACTATTTCTTGTATTAATTCACACGAGTTTCCCAGAAGATTTCATGAAATAATTCATGTAAGATTTTTGAATAGATATTGAATTATTTTGTGAATGATTAATTTGTATCATTCTGAAATTATTTCTGAATTATTGCATGAAAGAATACTTGCAATAATTTCGAAATTATTTTATGTATTCTTTCAAAAAATCTTTTCAAAGTCCTTTCAGAATTAATTCGTGTAATTATTTTTTTTGCTATTTTGTTTTAAAAAATTTTATTCTAAAAATCTTTTTCAAAAGAATTCAAAATTATTTCTTGTATTAATTCACACGAGTTTCCCAGAAGATTTCATGAAATAATTCATGTAAGATTTTTGAATAGATATTGAATTATTTTTGTGAATGATTAATTTGTATCTTTCTGAAATTATTTCTGAATTATTGCATGAAAGAATACTTGCAATAATTTCGAAATTATTTTATGTATTCTTTCAAAAAATCTTTTCAAAGTCCTTTCAGAATTAATTCGTGTAATTATTTTTTGGTAACACTTTTTTTATTTTTTTGGAAGATTTTTGAAAGTATTTTGTAAGGATTCCATATATTATTTTAAAAATTAATTTAAAATTAATTTTTTTTCCTTTTAAAATTCTTTCTAAATCATTTCAATGTATTAATTCATGAATTATTTCATGTAATTATTTCAGTTTTCTTTCATGCTGTATGGGCTTAGAGTTCAGGGTCATACCAAGATACTTCGCTGTCGGCCGCGTTTTAACTATTTCTAACCCTACATACATCGGCACTATATCCTAGGGATCTCTTTTCGCGTAAGCAAGACTAATTCCGTTTTCTCTAACAAGAGACTGAGTCCGTGCTCCGCCATCCGCTTCGTCGCCCGTTCTATTATCAGGCACAGAAGGAGTTTTGCTAGATCCGCGTTTCAAGCATGACGTATCACTTCTGCTACATCGTCCGCGTAACCCACGAGGAAAGTACCATTCGGCATCTTCAGCCGTAAGTAATAAACTGTCATACAGGGCGTTCCAGAAATCAGGACCCAGGATGGATCCCTGCGCTACACCGACACCTGTAATGTCCCTGGCTATCGTTCCTTCTCTAGTCTTAAATATCAGCTGTCTATTGCGGAAATAATCCTCGATTACCCGATTTAAGTATACGATGGGACCTCGAAGCCCTTTAAAGCTGCGAGTAAGTCTGTCCATCTTGACGAATTAAACGCGTTTTTGATGTCTAACGTTGCTAACAACGCCAAGGGACGTGTCGCGGGGCATCGTTCTCTCGTTTGCTTTACCGCCGGGGTAACCGACCTTATTGCCCCGATCGTTGAAAACCCCTTTCTAAACCCGTGCTTATTTCCCGAGCCGTGAATCGTGCTTTGAATTCTACTTATATCTTAATAGCGCCTCAATTCCCTTGCCCATTGTGTCGAGTAAGCTAAGTGGCCTGTACGCAGACAGCGATCTCGGGTTCCCCTTTCACTTGCTTATGAGTGAGTCGCCACAAATGAACCGTGCACTGAAAAAATTTGGCACTCCAGCTGACTCGATGGGTACATACGCTATACCGAAAGTAGGGTCGAATGTTGTACCGCGGTTCGGCACATCTCCTGCCCCGTACTAGCACAGCTCCTGTCCCGTAAACGCGTCGCGCATGCCCCCCTGCGATATAAGCGCGAGCGGTCTCGAAATTCGGGACAAACGTTGTGCCAAAAGTGGGTGGTCTGACACACGCAGCGAAGGGGGCGCTGATGAACTGTGATGGAAACAGACGCCGTGCAAAATTTTTTTCAGTGTGGAGTGGCGTGTCGTGCAGTTTTGGCGCTGTGATTATCTCAATAATCTACACCGAAACTGCACGACACGCCACTCCACGGTTCATTTGTGGCAACTCCCTAAGTACCGGCTTCGCTTTTTTCTATCTTCTGCTAACAACGCCCTCGTAAAGACATGCATTGTATCCAGCAGGGTAGGCGCCCCCCCGCTCTTCATAAATGAGATCCCTACTAAAAAAGCCCACATTGGAGCCATGTGGGGGCCATTAACAATTATGCCACAATTTTTAAATAAACTTATTGTTATTAATAAATTATTTAAAAAATATTGCAGGTGAAACAGGAAGGCAAATTGAAATTGTTGGTAAGGTTTTGTTTTTAAACAATACATTTATTATCATAATAATGAAAATTACTTTTTTCAAAAAGAAAATCCAAAAGCTTCCCTCAGTGTTATATTTTTTAAATAAATTATTAATAAACAATAAGTTTATTTAAAAATTATGCCATAATTTAGTCATATGGAACCCATATTGAACGCTTGTGGGACTTACATGGGACCCATGTGGGAACCATGTAGTTCCCGCAGCAATTTCTCACATGAGTCCCATATGGGAGCCATATGGGAGTCATGTGGGAGACATGTGGATCCCGTATGACTCCCATGCGGGCTCTTTCAGTAGGGATGGGCCTATTTAGCTCTGCCCTAGTAAAAACATGGATATCCTCAGTTCGAAGGTTTTCGCAAGTAGGCTCGGTCCGAAGAGGATCCCTCGGAAAGAGTCCGTCGACGATCACGCTCATTGTCCGCACCTCTTTAATCTCCGGCGGTTTCATTGACCCTATTTTACGTGTCACGATCTTGTATCCTAGACCCCATGGGTCCAAGTCAACCGCATCGCACACTTCTTTCCAGCATCGGCGCTTACTGGCCTTGATCGCGTCCCTTAAGCTTTTACGCGCCCGTTTGTGCTCACTAGCGTCCCCTCGAGCCGACCTCACGCTCGCTGCGCCCGCCTGCGGATTCGGAGGCATGCTTTTCATAGCTTCGCGATCTCGTCAGTCCTAGTCCACCAGTATGCTAGTTGCGGGCGACTTTTGTTTCCGACTCGGGGCATAGAGGCGTGACATACCCGCCTAATTACCGACGTTATATTGCTTACACACGCTTCAGCTAGTTCTCGGCTTCAGTTAGGCCCTTTAGCACTTGAGCGCCCCGTACTACCTCCACTAGTCGATCTCTGTTTAGCCGTCTCACGTTCCATCGAGGAAGCGAACTATTTGGATTTATCCTGCCACGCGTGTTATCTAAAACTGTGAAGGAAATGTCGCTGTCTGTCCCCTCCTCTAAAACCTGTCATCCCTGGATCATGCGTGCCAGTTTTTCGGAAGCAAAAGTTACGCTGAGTATCGAGTCACCGAAACCCGATCTCCTGTAGGTTGGAACGAATCCCTCGTTCATGACCACTGAACTCAACCTTGATACCATCTCCAGTATCGTCCTACCTTCGTATTTATCTCCCCATTCAACTGTACTTGCGTTAAAATCACCAGCCACTATAGTCTCCTGGTAGCTCTTGCAATGATTCATCCATTTCTTCGACTTGTCTAAGGAATTCGGTTCTTCAGAGATTGGGAGATAGGTAGATACTCACCTATACGAAGCCCGCACCTTTGCCGATGAAAAATGAAAAATGAACAATTTTTGATAAAAATGGGGTCTCTTTCTTTGGTTATATAGCTTTTGGAATATTCCGGTCATATAAATGGACTAAAGAGTTTATAAAAGAAGACAAAAAAAGCTTTAACTTAAGCTGTGTTTCGCTAAAAAATGTCAATTTCTTAAAAAGTTATAGGATATCAAAAATAAAGTAAGAAAATGATTACAAATTTCTTATTTTCTAACATTCAACTGGTGGTATTTTTAGCTATCTTCTTACTCTATTTTTGATAGCTTATAACTTTTTAAGAAGTCGACATTTTTTAACGAAACTCAGCTTTAATTAAAGCTTTTTTTGCCTTCTTTTATAAACTTTTTAGTCTATTTACATGACCGGAATATTTAAAAATCTATAACCAAACAAAAAGACCCCATTTTTATCAAAAATTGTTCATTTTAGACATAAAATAGCTTGGGTCTCGGAACAAAAGGCCCATTCAGAAAAATCCCAAGATACGTGTCTTATTATTTGGCATAAAGAACTACCTCCTACAGTTTTAGCCAAATTCAGGACGTGCATCCCTGGTGCTCTCCTTGTTAGAGTCAATTAAACGTCCCAATCGTCATGACTTCTAAAATTCCGCTAATACTTATCCGTGCTATAATAAGAAGACTTATCTTTTAAAAGCGTCTCCGAACTGCGGGTGTTATAGTGACTCTCGAGGCCTAGGCTAAATGGTTTTATTGCCAAAAGCAAGGGAAGATATTCGAGTATGCGATCGTCAAGCGAAAAATAACGGAACCATAGACCATTTACAACTTCGTGTAATGAAAATTACAACATAAATGCGTGTAGGTTTAAAAGGAATTATTCAAATGGAATAGTTTACAAAAAATTAATAAACTAACAATTACTTGATTAAATACCGTGAGGTAAATTTGTAGATAAATAATAAGAAATAAAATGAGCTTTCAAAATCAAAGTCGTCTGCTATTTGTGTTTATAATCATTAATATCTCAAAATTTTTCGTGGCTCCATGCATTTTTGAAGTGATCATTGCAAAGCTTAAGTCTTAAACTTTAACCACCTCTTTTTCTTAACTTCCTCCGCATTCGACTTCTATATTTATTTTGGAAGTTTCTACTCAAAACACATGATTCTATTGACACGGCAATGAATTGCCATGTAAAAGTATACATTTTCAAGAATTTTTTACTCAAAAATTTTCGTGGCAACCTGTATTGAAAAAAATACTAAAAGATTTGTCAGCATCTGTAGAATAATAATATATTTTTTTTGTAAATGTCCGCATTCAATGACATTTTCATAGAACCACCTTAAATGAACTTTGATCTTCAGGGAACCACCTTAATCAGATCTCAGTACAGCAGAAAATTATCACACTTTTGTAGATCAATGACCTTTCTGTCTGGCTTGATACTTATTGTTTTTAATATGCAGGAATAGGTATACTTATCTTCATACTCTTCATACATATACGCGTCTTTTACTCAGCGCGCTCTGTTGAATGATTTCGTTCGACTCCGAACGCATCGGCTTCGCGCAATTTGAAGTCAGGTATCAATCGGCCAGAGAGTCCGATCTATTTCATTACGTTTAATTACGAAATGCGTGTGCTCCAATTCCGAACTACTCCGGGACTGATTATCCCCGACTGAACCCGCACCGATTAAAAAGAGCTGCTCCAAATCGACTTTTTTTTCAGTGTACTTATTACGAATCGGTAAAGCATCTTCACCTCGATCTTGACCACAATGTCAACTGCAATGTTGAAACAAGGCTTGTCGATCAAGCTGTGTGCCCACTGACTATAGGTTGTTTTCCATTTGTCGCCTTCTTTGCTTGAACTACACAAAGCAATGAATATGTTTTGCCATTTATTCTTTCGGGGTCATAATTAATTTGACTGGAGCAGAGAACTATTTCGAACGAGCGCTGTAAAGGGAGTTATCATATTTGGAGTGAGCGCCGGGACCTTTCTACACATCAGCGCTTCTGAATAAAAAGGTGCTAACTCGGAAGCCGCTTCAAGAAGGTGCTATCTCGGAAGTCGGTTGAAAAAAGGGGGCTCACTCAGACGAAAAATTTTTTTCGCTTAAATTTAAGTTAGCAGTAATGTCGAAATATTTATTAAATTTGATTTAAAAACGACTAATATTTAAAAAAAAAAGTGATTAGAATTCATTTTGCTATATGTTTTCAAGATCGCCGATCATGAATATCGTCGGCTGGGAGAGAGAAAGAAAATCTTATCTCACCTTCGCGTAGAAAAAAGTCCTATCTCAGCTTTCGCGCGTAAGAAAGTCCTACCTCGACTTCGCGTGGAAAAAAGTCCTATTTTGGCTTCGCGCGTAAGAAAGTCCTATCTCGGACACTAAAAAAATTAAATTCTGTCTTATATCGAATAGGGGAGACTGGGGTAAAACCGGATACTTTTTGGAAATTGTTAATTAAAAGTACATAATAAAATAATAACAATACATAACACTGAAATTCTTTTAATTTTACATTCAGGTAACTGAAAATCGACTTGGTTAGTCAAAAAAATATTTGTAAGAAATGTTATTAGAAAGTTACGAAAGTATCCGATCTTACCCCGCAAAAAAATTGTCGGGGTAAAACCGAATACTTTCATTATTCTTTCCAAAATGAATTTTAAACGGTATTCGACATTCTAAAAATAATACTATGGCGTAAAAAGGTTGTTTAATGAAGAAATCTTTTATTAATAATTATAAATTAACGTTTTTTTTATAAAAAATCGCTGAAGCCATATTTTTTTCTGACCATCTTTGCCGGGAAGACTTTCTAATACATTTACGCATTTCTGTACCAAAAAACAAATTAATTTTATATGTATAATGTATGAACAGCGTACTAAATGTCTATTATTAGTTTATTTTATCATTACATTAAAAGAAAAGAGAAAATAAGCTATCCGGTTTTGCCCCAACCTAAAGTATCCGATTTTACCCCAAAGTTACAAAAAAAAGTAATTATTCATTTTATGCAATTAAGGTGATGCGATACCCACGCTATTACTCAAAATTGGGTTCCGTTTTTCTCATTCAATTTTTAATTTTAAGAAAAAAACTCTTTGATACGTTGTAGTTCTTTATTAAACTTAAAACGTGTCAAAGAGTTTTTCTCAAAAAGTTTAAAATTGAAGGAGAAAAACGGGAACCCAGAATTGAGTAATAGTGTGGGTATCACATCACCTTAAAAGTGAAATTAAAAAACGGAGTTGCCCCTACTTATTTATTATAACATAAATAATAAGGTTATGTACATACTGAAAGAATATGCTGCTACAGGAAGCTTATATGCATTATGACTGTTACGATGAACACGATCTTGTGAGCTAAGAAATCTTTGACCTCTTCTAAAGTCAACACGAGGCTTTTTTTGACATGTCCATATCGATCATATACAAAATGATAATAGGAATATTCTCAAAGAGATACCATAGCTATCAAGGGGCGCGGGAGCACTCCGATGGCAAGTATAGAAGAAGCCTGAGGGTCGACCGTGCGATGATATACATTGAAATGGGTGTGCGAGAAATTCAATGCGCCTATAAACGTATTACGTTAGTTTTTATTACATAAATCGCACTAGTAGTAACCGAGAAATTGATCATTCCGGTTTTGCCCTACTTCACAATAAAAGTATATATTGATGTATAATAAATAGTAAGATAGAGCAATAATTTCGCAAGCATAACAAGCCCAGCGTAATACGGAGACCGATTATTTACTGCCCGAGACAGGACTTTCTTACGCGCGAAGCCGAAATAGGACCTTTTTCCACGCGAAGTCGAAATAGGACTTTCTTATGCGCGAAGCTGAGATAGACTTTCTCTCTCCCAGCCGACGATATTCTGTCTTAAAATTTATATTCATATAAACATCATGAGTACTGTGGGGTTCGAGAGTCTCCACTCTCTCTCCATCCGTAGCAGCTCCGCTGCCCCTCTCCACCGCTAGAGAGCGTACCCCAATTATCATGTATACTAACTCCCGCAAGTGGCCGAATCGCCTTGCGGTTAGTATATATAGAACGTCTAACGCAGTACAGACATCCTCCTGTGTGTCCAAGGCAGAGGTTACCATCAAGCCTTGCTGATGAGCCCAACGATGGTAACCTTGGGGCGAAACACAGCTACCTTACCGACCAGTTAAGTTTCCTTACCCACAAACCAATTAAGATTTCTCGTCCACGCTCGGCCGAGAAAGACTAAAGTACTATGACGCAATTTAAATCTTTTTACATTACACATATAATTTTGACACTAATAATTTAAAATAATTTAATAGTAAAAATAAATCTTGATGAAAGTCTTTACGACTCATAATGTTCATATAAATATAAATTCTAAGACAGCATATTCATAATCGGCGACCTCGAAAACATATAAATGAATTCTGGTCATTTTTTTAAAGATTACTCGTTTTTTAAATCAAGTATAATAAATATTTCGGCATTGTGCCAACTTAAATTTAAGCGAAAAAATTTGTCGTCTGAGTTAGCACCTTTTTTTAACCGGCTTCCGAGTTAACACCCTTTTTAACTGGCTTCCGAGATAGCACCTTCTTAAGGCGGTTTCTGAGATAGCACCTTCTTGAAGCGGCTTTAGCACCTTTTTCAACCGGATTCCGAGTTAAGGACGTTCTCTGAGAAAACGATTTTCTTGTGATTTTCCTGAAACTTGCAGAGAACGTTTGATTTTGGGTACTTAGTACATGCTTGAAAGCCTCACGTCCATAGCGGTATTCAAAATAGAAATATTTAACTTCAAAGTTTTTGTGTTAACACGGGATCCCTATCTAAGCTAGTTTTAAAATTACATTTTAATTTACTATAAAAAAAGTTTTCTTTGTGTTTCTTTTTCAACCGTAAGCCATAAAACTAGAAATCAAGAGGAATAATATGGTATAATTTTCAATATAGCAAGCGATATTAATTTCAGAGATATAGCAATGTAAACAAAAACTCCCATGTTATTTGTATATCTATATATAGTCACCCTATGTAAGTGCTATTTATTTAAATATCATATTGACACCTTTTATCTTACACTGACATTTTTTTTTATTTTTGGAGTAATGTATAGAGACTCATGCAGGGTTTTCATTGTAAATAATATTTTTAAATCACAATTTTCGCGATATTAATGAATTTGAGTCGGAGAACGTCCTTAACACCTTTTTGAACCGATTTCTGAGTTAGCGCATTTTACTTGTAGAATTATGACCAACAAAAGAGATATCATTTTCCAACAAAATGAATGCTCATATCTCGAGAAAAAAGGGCCATTGTAATGAATTGAAGGAACTGGGCTTCATTTTTCGATGCCAGAAATCGACTCTCAAAGTCTCATTAAAATCTGTTTCCCATATATCATCACACTCTCCTTGTCGTGAATGATTTAGAGATGATGTCGAACAACTACTTCAATCAAGAATAATTCAAAAACTTCTTCCCCACATGCAATCTTATATGAGGCGTTTCACGTCAGCTCTCTAGGCGCGGCGCGCGAGCGCGAAATCATGCTGTTTTCAGCTTGTGTTTGAAGGGCTAAGATGTATCTAAAAAAAATAATCCCCAAGTGATTTCGATGTATTTTTTCCTCAGCTTTCCGATGGTGCTATTAGTTTCTCAAAATTTTTCAATTCTAACCTCAAAAAAACATAAAACGTGTTATATCTCAAAAACTATATTTTTAATATTTTTTTTGATCTGCTAGATCGAAAGAGGAGGAAATTTTACATGGATATAGCCTTTTTCTACATAGGGGTTTTTTGATTTTTTCGAGATATTATTCAAGAAATACTTAGAATTGAAAAATTTTGAGAAACTAATAGCACCATCGGAAAGCTGAGGAAAAAATACATCGAAATCACTTGGGGATTATTTTTTTTAGATACATCTTAGCCCTTCAAACACAAGCTGAAAACAGCATGATTTCGCGCTCGCGCGCCGCGCCTGGAGAGCTGACGTGAAACGCCTCATATATATTTATTTGCTAACGCGTACAATTTTTGTCTATTAATAGAATTATTAATAAAACCAAACAAAATATTCGACAGATTTTGCACTTTTCAAGTTGATTTCCTATCGAGGAGTTGCGAACTGATTATAAGTCTATAATGTAATTCTTTAAAAAGGCAAAAGAATTTTAAAGGTCAAAAAAATCTTCGAAAGTCTTTGAAAAATCGAGGAAGTCTCATTTTATAAGTTTTGAAATTATTTTTACGCATCAAAAAATCTTAGATAGTCTGGCAGAAGTTATTAAACGTCTATTGAAATCTTTGTGGGATTTTAAAGTGCTCACCATTTTCATCACTGGAATCGATTTCAATTATTTTAATTTAGAAATATTGATTTTACGAATATTAATTTAAGAAATACCTACATAATATTGATCAATTCATAAAATCATACTTTGCAAAAATCATTCTTATACTAGGATAGTCTCGTGGGATTGGTATTATTTTTCGGTTCATATTTTTACCAACCATATTTACTTTATATAATTACCACAATTGTTTCTTCGCTGTAATTAAAAACTAATTAATAATCATAAAATATTTCTATGTTTAAAAGAAAGAAATACCACTTACATGAATTATTTACTAACTTATTATAGCACGTATGCAGTGTCAAACATTTTAATCTAAGTCATTACCCTGGTAGAAACGTTAACTACATGCTGGCTAATTGTTGGTTAATTTTGGAGTTAACAACGTCACACTAACATTATTTCGTTGTTAAAGATAAATATTCAATTTTCGTTGATAAGAAAATATTCTATTATAAATATTTGAACATGTGATTATAATTTTTGATACTTTTAATAAGGTTTAAATATTGATTTTGGTCGGAAATGCTTCGATTTGATTAACACGTTAACCAACAAAAATGGTTAATTTTCTACCAGGGTATAGATCTCTAATTATTTCGCCCGATGAAAATTATTTCAATCTATATTACCTTACCTTGTATTCGGAGCGCTCCCGCGCTCTTTGATATATATTGATATATATTATACTTGATAAGAATCGTAAGAAAAAGCGATTTTGAAATTAACTACTTCTGCCTTATAGAAGTTGTATAAGGTAACAGGTCAAGAAGAATAGCAAACAAAAATAAATAAATAAATAAACTAAAAAAAAAAAAATTGGAAGACTGAGTGCGCTAGTTTTGAAAAGATTACAATTATTATTGACATTTGATGAATTTTAATTTAATTGTATTGTATTTTATACGACTCTGTCGTAAATTTTAAATGTTAATAACAGTTAGTAACTGTTAAAAATTATTTATAACTATTTAGAACTGTTTAAAACTGTTTATAAGTGTTACAAAATGTATGATTTTGGACACATTTTTTCTAATTATAATACTTTGTAACAGTTACAAACAGTTTTTAATAGTTTTAAACACTTTCAAACAGTTTCAAATAATTTTAAATTTGATATATTTCAGGAAAAATTAATAATTAATAAATTATTATTATTATTATTATTATTATTAATTAATAATTATTTAATAGCCTCATTATTATAATCATGAGAATCAAGGAGCGCGGGAGCACTCCGAAGGCAAGTAACAGTCAAACAATGCAGAAGAAGCCTAAGGAGTGTTTAATTATACTAATAATGAATTATTACTATGTTAATAATAATAATTAATAAATATTTAAAAGTTATTAAATAATTTAATAACTCTTACAAACTGTTAAAAACTGTTGAAAAATGTTACAAACAGTTACAAACGATTAATAACGTCCAAAATCCTACATTTTGTAACATTTTTAAACAGTTTATAACTCTTTCTAACAGTTTTTAACATTTTTGAACAAAAATATTTCCGCTAGGGGAGCTATTAAGTGACTATATTTTAGCGCGCGTGTGCGTGTGGGTGGTAATGTAAGTATATTATTCTATGTGTATGTATGTATGTATGTATGTACGCATACATCGAAAATTTATCGAAAATTTATCGAAACACAAAAAAATATTCAAAATTTGAATTTCAAGAAAATGGGCCGCCCTGTATTCTAAATTTAATTCGTATTAAAAGAATCGTGATAATTTAATCGGTAACTTACTAGCTCCAAATGAACAAACTATTCATGTGTGTTTTCGTAAAGTACTTATTCGCTGTATGAAAAGGCATGTTTATATAGACTTTCCTTAGGGACTGTCTCCATAAGTGTGCCTGTGCCTAGGCTCACTGACTCTGACTCAACTCTACACCAATCGGAATATTCAAAGTCAAGCCTCGAGCTTGGAGGCTTAGCTCCGATTGGTTTATTGTTGAGTCAGAGTCCGTGAGCCTTGACACAGGCACACTTATGGAGACAGTCCCTTAAGGGCAATGTATAACATAAGAGCCTTTCTCCGTCCTGTTTTACTCCAACTTGAATTTAACCGCGCTTCTCTGATTAGCTAATTCGGTTGTATTGCACTGCCTATTAGAGAGAAAGAAGTCAGTCAAACGCGGTTAAATTCAAGGTGGAGCAGATGCGGGGCAGAGCAGAGAGCGGAGCAATGGGGAACGGCGCTTAGGCTGTGTCTCCAATAGGATGGAAACTCTAGCGTAAACGCGCGCTTTAGTAATTTCTAGTGAAAATCAAGTAATATATAGTAATATAGGTTCAAAATTACTAGATATTACTTGATTTCTACTAAAATTTACTAAAACGCGCGCATTTACGCTAGCGTTTACATCCTATTGGAGACACAGCCTTACGTACATTGCCCCTAAGTAGTTCTTCCGTACTCCACATACCATGCTCCGCAACTTGCTCTGTAGTTGTTAAAGACTACCGACTGCAATATTTATTGGCCGGTATTTTTGATATTTTTAAAAAACAAACCAATAACAGAACATCAATGTGGGAAGTTCTTAAAGCGATGTAATAACTTATATTATGATTTATATGTATTTACCAATGCATAAAAAAGGTACCTTATATATCATGGATTGACCATATGTGAAGCGTTGATCATGGATTGAGCCAGCAGTTTGCAATTATACTATACTCGCTTGCCAGACCTCTAAAAGTTAATGAATAGGCAAAAAAGAGATCAATATATGAATTTGAAAAATTCTCTCAAAAGATAACTTTACTGTTAATAAATTAAAAGCTTCAATAAAATAACATACTTAAAGATACAATTTTATATTAATTCAAAGAGTATTTGTTATCGCATAACGGACAAGGTACTCCATCACCTATTTAAAAGATCCGCAAAACATTTCGTTTCTTTCCTTCAAGACTTTCATTCGCTCTATTTGAAATGACAAAAATAATTAATTGGTTCACATTTATATTACATATTTTTATTTCAAAATAGATAGAACTTGTTTTGTTTTAATTAATAAAATTTTATAAAAATAATGATATTGACTTATGATTCATGAAAAGTCATCTGTACAAAAAATATTATAATTTAGCATAATTAAGTACTTTTACTCATCACTTTTTCATGTATGTAATTCAATTTTAAGACTTTCCTATTTCATGCCATTACTAGCACATCTGTATATCACATTGTGAATAAAATTTATTTTATTATAAATATAATTCGCTCCAGCTCACATACATTATATATAATACACTATGTTCAGAAATTAGTAAGCAGTAAGCACACGCGCAAATTCACTTTCAAATTTGTTATCATTTGTCTCATTTGAAGTATACCTATATATAGGTACTAGAAACATCTCACTTTAGCAGTCGCTCTATTTCTGTTATAACGCGAATTTAGCTCATTATCTCCCCCAATAGCAGACCGAAAACTAAGTCTAACAATAGTTACTTGAGGTTTCTAATTCAAAGTAGTAAGAGCAAACAAGTAACACGTAAATACAATGTCAAAAACATTTTTAGATTAAAAGAAAAACATTAAGAAACGATTATTTCGTCTATATATTATTCTCCTGGTCCCAAAACTTAATATTAAAATAAAAATATTAAAATTAAATAAAATTGATCCTATAGTTTGATTTTTAATTCACTAGTTAAAAAAGAACTAGCAGATGGGGATATAATAACCCACATAGCACGTTACGTTTTTTAAATGTTTTGGAAACGTTTCTTTAGGAACCTACACGCAGAGAAATGATCTATTAGTGGCAAGAGGAAAATCCTTTTCTCAAAATCCTGTTGTAGTAAAACGATTATCGTTTTAAATCTAGATATAATTAATTACAATACAATTAAATATTAGTCATACTTATGGAAAGTGTGAATACAATATTTAATGAATAAAAGAAGAACTATCTCTTCAAGTTAAGTAACTGTCGGGATATGAATTTTTAGAAATCAGTTGATTCTTCTGAAATATACAAATCCTTTTTTGATACTCCCCGTCAGAAACTTTAGTCGTGTGGTTAAGGTACCGGCTTCCCAATCCAAAGGTCGAGGGTTCGATTCCCAGTCACTGTACTTCCAGAACTATCTTCGAAAACATTTTTTCTTCGGTTTTTTTCACAAAGTTAACCAATATTAATTATTAAAATAAAATAAATAAAATAAAATATATAAAAAATATAAATAATAAAATAAAATACATAAAAAATATAAATAATAACATAAAAGTTAAAATAAATAAAATTAATAGAAGTAAAATTTTTTTTTATTTCAATGGAAAATACGTTTAAGCTTTTTTCTCGGGGGACAAGAGGTTTCTTTTTCACAAAAAACGATTTTGGTTAGAGAGAATTTTCCTATCAGTCAACTAGACCTTCTATTTCCTTCAAGAGGAATCCTCTTCATACAAGAATGATTTGCCAGAAAAGGATTTTCATCTTGTGGCAAGAGGAATTAATTTTGGCAACCAAAACAAGGTTGTTTTCCTCTTGGATCAAAAGGATTCCATTTGCTACCAATGAACTTTTCTCTGCGTGTAGAAACATTACCCTAAAAATATAGAAACGTAATAGAAACGTAAAAATGTTCTAAATCTCAAAAAACTTTTCATAAAAATCGTAAACGTGTTTATATCGTCTCAGAAACGTTTCTGAAACCGAACTCAAACGTTTGTACCAAGTTTTGGAAAAGTCTCTGAAACGTACATAATCGATTCGACAAAAAGCTTACTGAAAAATTATTCACTTTCCAGATTCGTCTCAGCGACGTTTCTGATTGAGCCGGAAACGTTTCTATGACGTTTCAGAAGTGCAAGGTTACGTTGTAGGAACGTCTTAAAAACGTTTGTGAACCATATTCATAACATTAAGAGCGAGTCCACATAAGAGGCACAGGCGCACAGGCACACGACTCTGAGCCAAACAGAGCCTGTGCCTCTTATGTGGACTCGCTCTAAGATTTGTAAAGTATTCGATATCTGACCCGCCGATAGATGGCGTAGTTCAGTCCATAAAAGAAAAGACATTTCCAGGGTATATAAGAGACTGTCTAGTGGGTTTTGGGCTTTGAACTTTGGGATTTGGGCAATGTGTAAAAAAAATCGTTGTCAGTTATCTTGTAAATTCACAATCCGTGGTCAATTATAAGGTTATGTCCAGTATTCAGTTGTATAGAAGTTCTGTTCGTCTTCAACCACGGGTTATGAATTTACAAGATAACCGACAACGATTTTGTTACACATTGCCCAAAGCCCAAAGCTCAAAGCCCAAAACCCACTATGCAGACAGTCTCTAAGGAACGTCTACTCTAGCAAAGCGTACCGAATACTGTTTGAAGTAATATCAGTGTTAATAACTGGCAATGTAAATTATTATAATTTCATTGTAGAAATGTTTCTCAAACGTTTCACGCTATCTGGGACCCCAATGAAATTTTCGAAAATTGTAGATATATGTTTTAGAGATGTTTCAGAAACTTTTCTGAAACATTTCCAATTAGTTTTGGAAACAGTTTTGAGATGAATCTGGAACGTGAATAATTTTCCAGTAAGCTTGTTGTGGAATCGATTATGTCTGTTTCAGAGACGTTTCCAAAACTTTGTACAAACGTTTGATTTTGGTTTCAGAAACGTTTCTGAAACGATTTAAACACGTTTACGATTTTTATGAAAAGTTTTTTCAGATTTAGGACATTTCTACGTTTCTGAAACGTTTCCCTGTTAAAAAATATCACATGACAATCACTTGATCATCATCCCTGAAATCATGCCAAAAAGTCAAATGATTTTTATATGATTTTCATATGATTTTTATATGATTTTTCATATGATTTTTCATATGATCTCATGTGACTCTCATGTTCCCAAGTTGTTAAATATTTATTCAAATAATTTTGTAAAATTAGTCAATACAAGGTAAGGGAAATAAAATCAGTGGAAATGATTTATAAAAATCTCTACTGTAGACCCAACAGATAAAAAGGGAACTGCAGAGGATGAACGTGACGACGCCCCTACTGAAAAAGCTCAGCTGATTATCAGCTGATTATTAGCTGATAATCAGGTGAAAATCAGGCCAAAATGTCACCTAATTTTCAGGTGGTTATCAGCTGATTTTTACCTGAAAATAATGTTAATATTTTCATTTATTGTTAATTATTATTGTCATTTATTGGGTTCTTGAATAAGTTCTCGCTGTTTTCTAGCAGATGGCGTTATCAGGACTAAATGTATGTAATTTCAGATGCTAACGCATCTATAAAAACGTTTGATTTTGGTTTCAGAAACGTTTCTGAAATGATTTAAACACGTTTACGATTTTTATGAAAAGTTTTTTCAGATTTAGGACATTTCTACGTTTCTGAAACGTTTCCCTGTTGAAAAACATCACATGACAATCACTTGATCATCATCCCTGAAATCATGCCAAAAAGTCAAATGATTTTTATATGATTTTCATATGATTTTTATATGATTTTTCATATGATTGTCATGATTGTCATGTGACTCTCATGTTCCCAAGTTGTTAAATATTTATTCAAATAATTTTGTAAAATTAGTCAATACAAGGTAAGGGAAATAAAATCAGTGGAAATGATTTATAAAAATCTCTACTGTAGACCCAACAGATAGAAAGGGAACTGCAGAGGATGAACGTGACGACGCCCCTACTGAAAAAGCTCAGCTGATTATCAGCTGATTATTAGCTGATAATCAGGTGAAAATCAGGCCAAAATGTCACCTAATTTTCAGGTGGTTATCAGCTGATTTTTACCTGAAAATAATGTTAATATTTTCATTTATTGTTAATTATTATTGTCATTTATTGGGTCCTTGAATAAGTTCTCGCTGTTTTCTAGCAGATGGCGTTACCAGGATTAAGTGTATGTAATTTCAGATGCTAACGCATCTATAAGGAAGTACTGTCGGTAAGCTTGAACTTAAGTGTATGTTAATTTACCATAGTGTAAACAGCGTTTTTTGTTTTTACTACTAAAAATGTCAAGTTTTGTGCCAAGTAAAGAGTATTTGCGGGGAATTTTATTGCACTATCTTATTTAAAAAAAATTTGCAGCTGAAGTGCACAGTGTCGAAAACGACATGCAGAGACTGGTTTCGACACTTCAAAAATAACGATTTTGATTTTGGAGATAAAGAACGTGCTGGTGCACCAAAAAAGTTTGAAGACGAAGAATGGAGGAATTACTAAATGAAGACTCATGTCAGATGCTAGCTGAACTTGCAAACTCATTACGAGTAGATGAGGCAACAGTTTCGAAACGTTTAAAAACGTTAGGAATGATCCAGAAAAGGAAAGGTTTTTTGCATCGAATCGTGACTGGCGATGAAAAGTGGATAGGGTAGATGTCCGTATTAGTGTGGGTTTAAGAAACTCTTCAGTTTTGTCGCATAATAATAGACTATTTAAGCGGTATCAGAGATTCCGGGTGGTTTATATAGATAATAAAAGTAATAATCTACACGAAACAATTTTTTTTATAAAAAAATATTAATATTTACGAAAGTTACAAGCAATATAAAAAAAAAAATTTTTGTACGCATTTGTGTGCCCTAGCAGACAACAAAGTACATTTTTGTGTGCCCCGTATTAATGTGGATGTACACGTTTGTGTGCCCCACATTAGTGTGTCTTGATAATATTATCATTGCCAACAAAATTATTTTAACTGTAGTGCATTTATAATCAATTTCTAACCCTTGTTTACATTGAATGTTAATTAATTCCAATACGGTAAAAACTGCTGAAGGTCGTCAGTGCGATATGAAATAACGTTTGTGCGCAGACAACCTAACCTAACTTTCCTGTTCAAGCGCCGATACGAGCATGCTCGTATTGTATTTGTGCACACACAAATCTGGACAAGTCGTTTTTCACTGCTCTATTAGTAGACACCATTAATTAAATATTAAAATCAATTGAAAACCTTTATATTAAGGTTTATTATATAACATAATATTATTTTATGATATAATCAATTGTATCCCACATTAAAATCCTTCCGAAACATTATTTAATGTTACTTTTAAAAATGTCATTTCTTAGGAAGTTTGGACAAGGAAACACCGTGACACACCGCAATTAACCGTGAAACATATTTTTTAAAGTTCTTTTTTAATGTTATAGTAAATGAAAACAAATTAAGTAATTAATTCTATTTAAACTTAATTAACTATACTTTATGAAAAAAAATATTTTAGTGTTACGTTTTACTTGTTTACTTCTAGGATATGTTTTAATAATAGGGCACACAAATATGGACAGGCACACTAATACGGACCACTACCCTGTAGGGTAGTATTATATATAGTATATATCGTACTGTAGTACGATAATCCTAAGCGTAAAAAATCGTGGGGTAAGCCCGGCCATGCATCAACATCGTCCGCAAAGCCAAATATCCATGGTTCGAAGCTTCTCCTCTGCATTTGGTGGAATCAGCAGGGTGTAATTTATTATGAACTGCTGAAACCGAACGAAACTATCACGGGAGATCGCTATCGACTGCAATTGATGTGTTTGAGCCGAGCCCTAAAGGAAAAATGGCCGCTGTACGAGCAGAGACACGACAAGGTGATTTTGTTACATGACAATGCTCGACCACATGTTGCAAAAGTGGTCAAAGAAACTTTGGAGGCGCTTCAATGGGATGTCCTACCTCACCCGCCGTATAGCCCAGACATTGCTCCTTCCGACTACCACTTGTTCCGGTCGATAGCTCATGGCTTGGCTGAGCAGCACTTCCATATTCTTATGAAGATGCCAAAAAATGGGTCGATTTTTGGATAGCTTCAAAAGACGAGCAGTTCTTCCGAGATGGAATCCGTAAATTTCCAGAAAGATGGGGGAAAGTAGTGACTAGTGATGGACAATATTTTGAGTGATATGCTTTTTACTACATACTTTAAATAAAGCATCAATTTTCACAAAAAAACAGCGAGAACTTATTCAAGGTCCCAATGTTATTGTTAATCTTAAATTTTTTATATTTAATTTTTCATTCCTAAATTATGACAACTAATGCAAAACTTCTTTGCCACCATTTAAATTATATCAACATACATTAGTTAATCGTAGATTCAAGTAAATGAATAATAACAATAATTAATAAGAATTATTTGAATAAATATTTAACAAATTGGGAACATAAGAGTCATATGAGAATCATATGACAATATCATATGAAAATCATTTGACTTTTTGACGTGATTTCGCGGATGATGATCAAGTGATTGTCATATGATTTTTTTCAACAGGGTTCTGTTACGTTTCTATATTTTTAGGGTAACGTTTCTAGGTTCCTAAAGAATCGTTTCAAAAACGTTTCAAAAACGTAACGTGCTGCGTGGGAAATAAAACCGAATTATGATTACAGTTAAATGCGTAATTGTTAATTAAAAATTTACAACTTTTTCTTTTCCTTCCTTCACAATTTACGATTGTATTATTTACTAATCAAAATCGATACGTACTCCAGATATTGCCAACTTCTATAATTTAGACTATTGCTAAAATGCTAAGGCTATTTTGATAATCATGTCAATAAAAATCTACTATCAATCAGCGAAACTGAATATTAAAACAATTAATTACTAAATTTAATATTCATCCTCTTCAGATAATATTAATCTATTTTTACTATAAAAATTAAGCATATCGATCACTTTCGGTTTTGTAAAATTTTTATCTTACGGAATATTGCATAAATGTAGTTTTGTAGATAATGAAAATAAAAAAAAAACCTAGATATTTCCTAGGAAAAATATCACCTAAATCCACTATAAATTTGTGAAAATAAATATAATTGTAAAGCTATTTTCGGGACTTGTAAAGAGAGAGATCGAGAATGACTCAAATTCCTAAACATCCCATAACCATGACTGTTGAATCATAATTATGGTAGTCGCGTTCGAACGATATAAGTACCGTTCACAGTCGGCGCGGGAGGATCCGATCATCGATTCCATCGGCCGCATGGCAATTTTTCGAGAGCACCGGAAGTCGCTAGTTCCCGCGCAATGGCGTCGCTAACTTCAGAGAGGGACTTTTGTGCTGTCGAAGTATCAAGTCAAGCTAAGCTAGCGCGTAACTACCTAAGAGAGAGAGAGAGAGAAGGAGTGGGAGAGAAAGAGACCGGCAGCGGCGCACTGGCAGCACACGACGCAGCTCTTGGCACGCACACGGCCGGCCGCACTGGTTCGGGGGTACGTCCGTTGTTCATTTCGGCCCGCACGCACGCACCTCGCTCTTCTTTTCTCTGCGCGCCTACAGCCTGGGTCGTAGCAGCAGAGCAGCCAGTCGTTAACTCATCCTCGTCGCGCCCCCGGAAGGTAAGGCTTTTTCTTTCATCGGGCCAGACCGCGAGAGACTTTTCTCGCGCGAGCGCGCGAATAATCCCCGCGAGCTGCCGTCGCGCCGCTGCTCTCCGATCTCCTTCATCGTACGTCCGAAAGAATTGGCAAGTCTCGAGCATTTTTCGCTGCTACCGACACCGCGCTGCGCTCTACATAACCGCCTTGCCCATGTGCACGCCTCCGGCGGTAGATTTTTCAGCAGTAGCAGCAGCAACGACTCGTGCAAAAAGATAAGCCCCAGAAGTCGGGACTGTCGGGAGGGAATTGCGTCGCAGTCGAAGCCGCGCGGCCCCAAGCTGCTATCCCTTTTGTCTGGCCTTCCCTTTTTGCCTTTGCCAGCTTCTTTTTTTACGAGTGTGCGCGCGCGACTTTAACCTTCTGCCTCGAAGACAGCGGGGCCGTGGCTAGAGCGCGTCGAGCCGCTGAAAATGGCGAGGCGCACTTTTTTTTAATGAGAATTGTCGCACCGCCGCGTTTCTTTAGCATCCACAATTTTCACGGGCCCTTTTGCACATACTGCGACGCAATTGACCTGTACGCACCAGTGACGATCCGTCAATTCGAATTTTTGTCGGCCTCTGTTCTTGTGTTCTCCCGTCTACACTTCCTGTCTCGCGGATTTCACCTATAATTATCTATTTGCGGCAGATTATTTAATTATTGATTGGCCTAGATGTTAATACACTTTATATTTAAAAGCAGTCTTTTATCACGACTACACAAGATTATTACATGATCTTTTTATTACTCAATTGTTATTGATAAATGCATGGCAAGATTAATTTTCCAAAATTCAAAATAAGAAATTATTTTATTTTACTATATTTCTTAAAGAACAATTATGGTTTTAGTTTAGCCACAAGATGACTACAGACCCAGAGCGTGTTAATACCAGTGATTTGGAATCTATGGAAGACAAAGATGACAATCACAGAGGAAACGTCAAAAATTACACTCAGCAGAACCTCTTGGCAGCTTTACAAGAACGAATGAACAGTTTTTCTGTTGATGTAAAATAAGTTCCAATTCATGTTAAAGAAACTTACCATTGATATTCAAGAGCACATATTTGATTTATTGTTGTTTATTGCAGCATTTACCTGCACCTGTCAAACGTAGAATTAAGGCACTAAAGCAGCTTCAGTTAAAAACAACACATATCGAAGCAAAATTTTATGAAGAAGTGCATGCTCTCGAATGCCGTTATTACCAATTGTGTGCACCTGTTTATGAAGAAAGGAGTAATATTATATCTGGTTTAAAGGAACCAACAGATGAGGAATGTGTGTGGGAAAGCGAAGAAGAAGAAGAAATGACTAATGATTTAAAATCTAAAGTTCAAATAGAAGTTAAAAATGAAGCTGAAATTAAAAAAGATAACAAGAATGGGTACATAAATGATTTCTTTATACAAAAGACTAACAAACATTATATTAATATAGAAATTTTAAATAAAATATATTTAACTTTGGTCTTAATTACAGGGCAGAAACAGATGAAGATTCAAAAGGCATTCCAGACTTCTGGTTAACAATATTTAAAAATGTAGCAATGTTGGCAGAAATGGTTCAAGAACATGATGAACCTATTTTAAAACATCTGTATGACATTAAAGTTTTATTCTTAGAAAAAGATCCAATGGTATATTAATATCTAAATTTATAATTTGTATTGCAATTGAATTCTATTTTCATTGCATGAATGTCACGTATTGACTATTGAATAGAAATTAATAATATTTTTATAATTTAAGGGATTTGTACTGGAGTTCCAGTTTTCTCCTAATGAATACTTCTCAAACTCAGTTTTAACAAAGGAGTATCACATGAAATGTGTACCCGAGAAAGATGATCCATTCAGTTTTGAAGGTCCAGAAATTTACAAGTGCAAGGTAGATAATAATAAAAAAAGTAATTGATTTTGTAAATAAAAAAACTTAACTTACTAATGTTTCTAGGGTTGCATAATTGATTGGAAAAAAGGAAAAAATGTCACTGTTAAAACAATAAAAAAGAACCAAAAGCATAAGTCTCGTGGGTCAATGCGTACCGTTACTAAAACTGTGCAAAATGATTCATTTTTCAACTTCTTTACTCCACCAGTTGGTAAGATAATAATTTTGTAAATTTATTTTTTATATGAGAAAATAATTCATATAAACTTACATTTTTTTATATATTATTTTTAGTGCCAGATGATGCAGAGGCCGATATCGATGATGAAACTCAAATGTTATTAACATCCGATTTTGAAATTGGTCATTACATCAGAGAAAGAATAGTACCTAGAGCTGTTCTGTACTTCACAGGTAAACATAATGTTTGACTTTAATCTTATAAAAAATAAATATAAAGTTTGATATATAATATATATATATATATGTGTACCAATATTACAGGAGAAGGGCTGGAGGATGAAGATGAAGACGAAGATTATGATGATGATGGAGACGATGAGGATGACGGGGATGATGATGAAGATGAGGATGAAGAAGATGGTTCTCAAGATAACTCAACAGGTGGGAAACTGCAGGATATGCATCATCCTGCACCTGAATGTAAACAGCAGTAAAAAATGATTTGTTTAAATAACAACAGTAATCGATAAGGCGCGAGCGAAACTATTTTAATGAACAAGACATAATACCTACTGGTCAATAACTGCCTAGATATCCTGCATCTGTGTCTTTGATTCATCGCTCTTTGTAAAATCAATCTTTACTAATCATATCATGTCTCCTATTCCAGATGAAAGCTAGATCACAGGCAATAGCACCAAGAAAAATAAAGAGCACCTAATCATTAACGGCATTGACAGATTAGTAAAGCGGAATACAGCTATTGATATTCATCGATTTGATACATAAAACTCAAGTGAATGTGACATTTGCGCTCTTCTTTGTATAAGAATCATTATTCGCGCTTTTAATTGCTTCATCTTGTACTATTGTTACGTTTATATACAAACCGAAAATGTTTTTTCCAAAGAAAAAAAAAACGTTAATGTGTATGACAAATTTTTGGTACTGTTAAAAGCATTTTAATACAAAATTTACTAAGAATAAATCTTTGACTGTTAGAAGGCAAAAATTTATGTACTTGCTAGACTTTTCTACAATAAAGGCAGATATGTTTTTATTTTTTTCAAATCTTGAATATGTTTTATTTATAATTATAAAATAATTATATACACTTTTAAACAATTTTCGAACTTAGATAAAAATCCCATGTAATTAATTTTTTCTACAATAAACACAAGAATTTTTATTTTTTTCAAATTTTGTCTTTTATTTTAAAATAAATTCGTATTACCTAAGCTAAGCTTGATTCATTCTAAGAAAAACTCGTGGGCTATTTACAAGATCCCGTAATAGAACTGTCTAAAACGTAAAAAACGTCAACTTGCCGTTTTTTACAAATCAAAGTTCGTTACACCATGTGATCACGTGCGCATGTGTGAATCCGTAAAATAGGCAACAACAAAGTGCTTTACTGATACAGGCGACCACCGCGTCTTTGTGTGGTCTAACCGAGATTTGATAATACTCAAAATGTATCATATTAATGACAATATGAGATAATAAAAGGCCTCTCATAAGATAGTACTCTCAGATTTCTTTACGAAGTGGTGCTGCACGGATTGAAAATGCTAGAGTCGACCAAAGGCCAGTTAAAACAATTTTGCAATTGTCGAATTTTACGTTCCGGGAAAATTCTCGTTGAAGATTTATGGGTAAGAGATGGAAAAATTATTGATCCAGAAAAGATATTTTTCGACGAAAAAGTTGAGCCGAACGTTATAATTAATTGCAATGGTGCTTTAATTTCTCCAGGATTTATTGATGTACAAATAAATGGTATGTAGAATTCATTTGGTGATAAACTTTAAAAATAAAAATTCTCAATGTCAAAATTGTTATTAGCACTCATTTTTATTATTCATACTAGGTGGGTTTGGTATCGATTTTTCCTATAATACTGAAAATATTGAAGAAGGAATCAACAAGGTAGCCAGAGAATTACTTTCATATGGAGTTACATCCTTTTGTCCAACTTTAGTGACTTCACCCAAAGAAACTTACCATAAAATACTTCCAAAAATAAAAAAAAAAAATGGAGGAAAACATGGAGCAGCTATATTGGGAGTTCATGTTGAAGGACCTTTCATAAGTCCATTAAAAAAGGGAGCGCATCCTGAAAACTGCATTTTAAAATTTGAAAATGTAAGAATTCAATATACCATTCACTTTTATAATTATTTGTATTTAAATTATACTTTTCTTATAGGGAATTGAATCTCTTCTTGATGTATATGGTAATCTTGATAATATTTGCTACATTACATTAGCTCCAGAAATTGATAATGCAATGGGAGTAATTAGAGAACTACGCAAAAGAAATATAAAAATATCTGTTGGTAAAAAGAAACTTGATATTTACACATTCTTAACTATATATTAATGATATACACAATTAAAATAAATAAAATATTATTTAAATTTAAATAGGACACTCTGTTGGAAATTTGAAACAAGGTGAAGAAGCAGTAAAAAATGGAGCATCGTTTATTACTCACTTGTTTAATGCAATGCTTCCAGTAAGTTATTTACACATTATACAATGAATAAATATTATTTTATATTGATTCTTATATATCTTTTAATTCAAAATTTTAGTTTCACCATCGAGATCCAGGTCTTGTAGGATTACTTGCATCTGATCAAGTACCTGAAGAAAAAATAATTCATTTTGGGATAATAGCTGATGGAGTACACACTCACCCTGCTGCACTACGAATTGCACATCGTACTCATCCGCAAGGTAAATACACAAATATAGTATTTACCCTATTGAAAAATTATTTCTGATAAGAAAAACAACCATTAAAAAGTAATTTTAAATTAGGTCTTGTGCTGGTTACTGATGCAATCTCTGCTCTTGGTCTCCAAGAAGGAGTGCACCAATTAGGTCAACTTAGTATAGAAGTCAGAGATGGCTGCGCATATATAGCAGGTACTAATACTTTGTGTGGCAGCATAGCTGATATGGCCGAATGTGTTAGATTCTTTCAAAAAGCTACAGGTATACAAAAATTGTTATATTTACAATGCAAAAATATAAAATATAACACAGCTTTCCAATGAAAATTTTCCAATAAAAAAATAATTATCATTTTTATATAAACCTACCGATTCAAATATTAGTAACTATGAAAAAACAATATAGATTTTTCAATATTTTCTATAATTAACAATGTTACAGTATCTATTAATTTGTGTAATAAGTAATCTATTATAATGTGACATATTTTTTCTTTTTGAAAACATGTTTACAAACTACAATAGTACATTTAGTTACTAGTGCGATAAAAATGATTCTTACTCGAGTGTGAGTTTGTCGCTCAAACGAAGCGAGGGTGACAATCACACTCGTGCGAGAAACTTATTTATCACGTGTATCGGACATTATTTTTTCATACTCCATGCATTAAGTACCACTTATGCACTCGCTTACGTTTAGCAAGCTTGCGAAAAAGTAGCATTAACTATCACGAGGAGTGTCAAAAATTCTATTTATGAAAAATAACTTAATATACTATATAAAAAATGATAACATTTTTTTATCATAAATTAAGTTAAGAAAGTGTATTCAATTATTTAAACATTTTTTTATCTCACTATACTAAATCAAAATGGAATCTGTCTTAATAAATCTAATTTTTTGTAAACATGATAAAATCTATGTTTACTTTGAAAAATACTATACAAGCCTTATCATTATTTACAAGGAATTATTAAATACTTCAATATTACTTGAATGCTTACTACATTTTTTAATAATATAAAAGTTAATAATTATAATTTCACATATAAATAATATTTCTTTTCCAAGAATGATTCATGAAAATACTTTATCAAATCTTTAAAAGATTTTAACTTATGAATTTTTACTAAAATTTTTAAACATTTTTAGTAGTTTATTTGTATTATGCATTTCAGATTGCTCAATAGTGGAAGCTTTAGAAGCTGCTACTTTACATCCAGCAAGAGCTTTAGAAATTGAAACAAAAAAAGGAGTCTTAGATTTTGGAGCAGAAGCTGATTTCATATTACTTGATAAAAATTTGCATGTATTATCTACATGGATTGCAGGAAATTGTGTTTATGAACGTTCTAAAAATATTCAATAAAATGTGTGATTAATATAATATTTACATCTGTTCAAAATTGAATTAGTTTATAAAAAGCTAAAAACAATCATTGTGGCTGTGAGACTTCCAATGGCCAAATATTTTAATAATACCGACATTGCCTTAATTGTATAATTAAAATAACACTGTATAAACGTGCATTTATTAATTTAATGTACATTACTTGCATAATATTATTATGCAAAGTGTTATGCATTTACTAATACTTACAAAATGTTATTTTTACACTATTTTAAAATGTGCAAAAGAATCAATGTTTATTACTTGAATGTATTTTATATAACATAATCAAATTTTTGTGAAGAATATATATATTGTAAAAAAAATTTAATAAAAAGATAAATTGAATTTTTATTAATTTAGATGAATCATTTATAACTCCAGTAACAATATCTTTCATTTATTATATTATCTAATATAAAATAAAAGTGACATATATGCGTTACAAATTAAAGCAGGTGTAAATATTAAAATGGTTTACAATGACATCATAATAAGTGGATGTTTCCTTGAAATATAAGCTATAAATAAAATTAAATATTGCTTAAGCCAAAACAGTTTCAATAAAATTTTTTAAATGCATAATTTATAATAATCATGAAAATGGTATATTTATTTTCCAGTACAAAGCTTTTACTTCTCTGTCAATAGTTCTTTAATTAGGAACATTTAATCGTGGGTGCAATGATAACAATAGTATTAATGAGAAATCAATCAGTAATTAAACTTACTGTAATAAAATTTTTAATTAAATTACAGTAGAGATGCATTGTGATATAAATAACAATAGATGTTTTTATAACAAAAATGAAATAAAGTGTGTATTTTATTATAGCATTTCTATCTTAAGTGTAAATAAACAATATTAACACACAGCATCTTTCAAATTACAGATGTAGGGAGAGTGCCTGATTCCAAAAGTATGAGCTGGAGGAACATCTAAAACCACCTGAAAATACAATTTTTTTTTATATTTATTGGTTCTAATGTATAAATTTTTCCGCGCTCGGAGTACTGACGCAGTTCCAAGTTTGTTTTAAAAATAGAAAAAAATAGATGGATTTGACCTAATTTTTAATTTTTATTACATGTAGAATTTGGAATGTATATGGAGAATAATTCTTATCGGGACGTTAACGGGCTGCCTACAACCACCGATTTTTTTTTTGGCGCATGCGTAAAAATCACCAGAGGGGGTTAGGGATGTATGAAGAGCCAACTGTAAAAAATTAACCCTAAATATTGTTTTCGCTGAACACACCTAAAAAGATCAAAACATGACTACATGAGTTTCTGCTTTCTAACATTAACAAAGAGTCAAGTGTTGGAAGAAGATTAGTGATTTAGAGATTTTATTATAAGAAGATTTTTCAATTAATGTAAAATGGATGATCATAATCTGGTTGTTGAAGTACTGGAAATAAGCATTAATTACCTTCGATTAATACAATTACTAAGAAATCGAAAAAAAAATTCAGAAGATGGTGGTGCAAGCCATTAATTAGAAATAATTACTTAACAGGATATGGTGCTTATGAGAGAGTTTTTACGTATTTTAAGATGAATGACGAAGAAGAGTTCATGAACTTTACTAGAATGAATGTACAAGCATTTATGTATTTATGTAATTTAGTTAAAGATAGAATAACAAAATATAGTCGGAGAGTACCAATACCTCTCCAGAGTTAAGACTGTGTATAACGCTAAAGTAAGTAAATATAATAAATGCAAGTTTAGATTGAATGTTAATTTACATATATGTTTACAGCTATTTAGCACATGGCGATTGTGTACAAAAAAATGCATTGTTTTATGCAATTGATGTTTCAACTATTCACCAAATCATTCCAGACTAGGTTTCAGTTTAGAAAGCAGAAACTCGTATTCTTTGATTTTTAGGTATGTTCAACGCAAACTCAATATTTAGGGTTAATTTTTTTACGATTGGCTCTTCTTACATCACTAACCCTCTCTGGTGATTTTTGCGCATGCGCAAAAAAAAAATCGGTGGTTGTAGACAGGGCATAAGAGTGCATTTTCGATGCCAGAAATAAAGCTTACAATTTACAGCTTGTTCTAATTCTGTTAATGATCTTTTAAAGATATTTTAATCGTTTTCTTGCATGCTATTGTCTTTGATTAATGAAAGATATACTTAATATAGTATATATACTTAATTCTTATTCATTTATATTTATATGGTGTTCTTTGCAACAAAGCATACGAGGGTCATTTGACAAGTACCTAGCCTCACCGCCAGATGGTGCCACTATCGCACCAGAAATACACTACAGTGCAGTATCTTCCTGTAAACGGTTCCCTGATTAAAAAAAAATATTAAATCCTATTGGATCCTATTAAATTCCCTATATAGTCCATGTATTAAGTCAGTAAAAAATCCTCATTAAAGTCGATTCAACTAACAACTTTTTAAAGGAATGAATGGGTTTTTTTAATCAGGGTTACAGACGAAATTTCAGCCGGATCGGAGTTGTAGTTTATTTTTGAGAGCGTGTGAAAGCAAATGTGTCCGATGATTTTTGAAAAAATGGAGAAAGAACAATATCGGTCGGTGATTCGATTCTTGTTTTTGGAAGGGAAATCGCGCAGTGAAATTAAAGAACGCTTGGATGCAGTGTATGGGGATGCTTCTCCTTCGATGGCGACCGTTAAATTTTGGTATAACGAGTTTCAACGTGGTGGTACGTCGGTTTTTGATGATCCACGCCCAGGTGCTCCGAAAACAGCCACTACGGAGGAGAACGTGACAAAAATACACGATATCGTTTCGTCAGACCGCCGATTAAAGGTGCACGAGATAGCTGCGATAGTAGGCATCTCAGAAGAACGCGTGTGGCATATCCTACATGAGATTTTAGGCATGAGGAAGCTGTCAGCAAGGTGGGTGCCGCGTCTGCTGACTGCAGACAACAAGCGCATCCGTGTGACCAGTTCAGAGCAGTGTTTGGAGCTGTTTAATCGCAATCCAAAAGAGTTTTTGCGTCGTTACGTGACCGTCGACGAAACATGGATTCACTACTACACTCCAGAGACCAAGGAGCAGTCAAAACAGTGGACCTTACCCGGTGAACCTGCTCCGAAGAAGGCGAAGACGGTCCCGTCGGCCGGAAAGGTGATGGCCACTCTTTTCTGGGATTCTCAAGGTGTGATTTTTATTGACTATCTGGAGAAGGGCAAAACGGTCACAGGACAGTACTATGCCGAACTATTGAGCCGATTTGACGCCGTGTTAGAAGAAAAACGGCCCCATTTGTCTAAAAAGAAAGTGCTTTTCCACCACGATAATGCACCGGCTCACACTTCTGCACTCGCCACGGCTAAATTGGTCGAATTACGCTACGAACTGCTGCCCCATCCACCGTATTCTCCAGATTTGGCTCCGTGCGACTTTTTTGTTTCCGAACCTAAAAAATTCGCTCGCCGGGAAGAGATTCCACTCCAATAACGAAATAATCGCCGCCACGGAGGCCTATTTTGCAAACCAAGAGAAAACATTTTTTTCAACGGGGTTAAAAAAATTGGAACACCGCTGGACCAAGTGTATTCAACTAAAAGGAGACTACATTGAAAAATAAATTTTATTTTTTGTAAAATTTTGGTGTTTTCATTTGTAGGCTAGGTACTTATCAAATGACCCTCGTATATGGGAGCGTCCAGCAGAAACGGGCCACCGAGCGCGCGCGGTGCCTTTTTTCGCGTAAAAGGCGTTCTGTTTAACTCGCTCATAATCGTATGCTGCGTCTTTGAAAAAAAAACCAAGGACCTATATCGATAGATTTTTTTCTGCTCTTTCCAATTGCACCATTGTTTTTATTGTGAAACGCGTTCTTACGGACGAAAACTCGAGTGGAATATTGAAAGCCATTTTTCTCAAAGTATATCATGTTTTTTTTCAAAATAAACTACACCATTGGAAAGTACAACTCTTAAGCTTCAAAACCCTATCTTGGAGAAGTTGGAGAAATAAAGGGTTTAAAAGTAACAACATGAAAAAGACAGCGCCGAGGGTCCGCGCGAGCCCCTCGCGCCCGTGCGTACGGCATGTTTAAGTGCACGCTCTATTCAATTCGCTAATAATCGTGTACCAAGTCTCTGAAAAAAGAACAAGGACATATATCGATAGATTTTTTCCTGCTCTTTCCAATGGTGCTATTATTTTTATTCCGAAATGCTTCCGAAAGGTAATATTGTTATGCCAGATTAAACAATCTATAAGGTTATTTTAAATTTCTGTTTCACTGCTTTCAGTGCGTTCATGGATATTTTTATGTTTAATATATTATGTTTTTCAAATTTTGTTATATAAATGAACAAAGTTCATTGTAATATTATACTAACTATTACAACTAGATCCACAAAATTATGTCCACGCATTGGCATTGTAAGTTACAAAACATTTTATATTTACAAAAAAGAAAGGGCGAAATAGCACATCGCGTGTATTAATCCGCCCTTGAGCATAGCGTAAAAAGTTCGGGCAGCAGCTCTCTTTTTGATCTTACTATTTTTGAACTTTTCATGTTTCAAATTAAAAATATAATATTTTATAGTTTAAGACTTGTACTTTTGAAGAATATAATTCATTTTGAAGAAAAGACTGATATTTTATTGAAAAAATAGAGTTTAAACATTTAAATGGAATTTTCAACTAGAAGGAAGCATTTCGGAATAAAAATAATAGCACCATTGGAAAGAGCAGGAAAAAATCTATCGATATATGTCCTTAGTTCTTTTTTCAGAGACTTGGTGCACGATTATTAGCGAATTGAATAGAGCGTGCACTTAAACATGCCGTACGCACGGGCGCGAGGGGCTCGCGCGGACCCTCGGCGCTGTCTTTTTCATGTTGTTACTTTTAAACCCTTTATTTCTCCAACTTTTCCAAGATAGGGTTTTGAAGCTTAAGAGTTGTACTTTCCAATGGTGTAGTTTATTTTGAAAAAAAACATGATATACTTTGAGAAAAATGGCTTTCAATATTCAACTCGAGTTTTCGTCCGGAAGAACGCGTTTCGCAATAAAAACAATGGTGCAATTGGAAAGAGCAGAAAAAAATCTATCGATATAGATCCTTGGTTTTTTTTTTCAAAGACGCAGCATACGATTATGAGCGAGTTAAACAGAGCGCCTTTTACGCGAAAAAAGGCACCGCGCGCGCTCGGTGGCCCGTTTCTGCTGGACGCCCCATATGTAAGATGAAACGTTTGTAGTATATACATACAATAAGTAATTCTTTTTTTTTCACGCATTTAAAAGTAGTGGCTTCGTCAAATATTGAATGAACTATAAAAAGCATGAAAATTAACTCATTTTATAACTCAACAAAATCTTCAACCTTTGGTGGTTTTCTAATAATTGAAATTAAATACTTATTCCGCCAACTTTTTTGATTCTTTGAATGTTTTTTGGTGCAGATATATTTACAAAAGTCTAACAAAAAGATCAAAATCTCTAACATCGATATTTGCAAAATCAATATCAATAGAAAAGATGTCCTTTGTTAATAAAATAAACAAAATAAAACCTTCAATAAGAGCAGCTATTATAGGCCTAATTTGCAGGTATCAGAAATTGAAAATTTACAAGAAATTGACTTTTAATTGACGATATGACTTTTCTCTAGTAAGAACAACAACAAAATGTTCTTAAAAAAGAAACTTACCTTTTCAGGGCAATGCGCACCGGGTCCCGGTATTTGCGAATTATCGTTTGGTATCTGGTAGCGCGCGCTGATACTGTACGCGGGACTCTTGGATCTGACGGCGTCAGACTTCACGGACTCGTAGGAGCCCGGTCCCGGTACTAAAACCCTATCATCGGTGAATACCTTTTGTCTGCCGGAGATTGAGAATGCTGGCGCCGTTTTAATGTTGCTCTCCTTTGTTCCCCCAAGCGCCGAAGGAATGTTGTAAACATTAGGAGCTGCGTAAGATAATAAGAACATTTCTTATTTCTAATGATTTGAGTTTAATATTAACAGTTTTTTTAATTAATACTTTAATAATAAAATTCGCCAATCAGAAATGTTATGCGAAAGAAAATATTATATTTTTAATACATTAAAAAATGTATAATATATTTATAATATTTATAACTTCTATACTTGTAACTATACATGAAAAAAGTCATTCAGGCAGGCTTTTATATTTTTTGTTATTACTTACAATTGAATAATCATAAGAGTAATAAAAAATAAAAACTGTAATTTCATAGCACTACATTCATCGTCCGTAAATTTTTGGCTTCTATATTTTTCAACGACTTTGTGTTCGAAAACAGAATCAGTTTTCATATAGATTTTTTAAAGTTTTTTTATTAATTCCTAATAATATTTAGTTATTAACAGAATTACTAGTTACAGTTTCAAATTAAAAAAAAAAAATGTTCTAAAATTACTAACATCAAATACTATGAAAATTATTGTAACACAATTATCTACTGTTTTCTAATGCTACTGCTTTAAGGTGTGTGTTATATAGCATGCGATGTGTGCTAAAAGCTCGTATACACACGTGAATCTATACTCTGAAAAGTATGTTTTACAAAACTTTAAATATATTACGTTTTGTGTTACCCGAATGATTATAATATTTCTTGTAATACATCAACGGCCCTAGGTATTAAAAAAATTTAGTTTAGTATTTGTAGTACTTGATTATTTCATAAATGAAATGGATCAATCCACAGAATCATAAATCGTTATCTTAATTACTCTTTCAAATTAAATTTTGTAAAATAGCGTATTTATAATCACAACTAGCAAAAATTATTTATTTCTCATTGTGTTATATATTTGAACAACCTTAAGTTACTAAGATTTTATTACCTGGGAGATCGTCTGCTTTTTCTGGATGTGGCTTTCCAAATAAACTGTAACATGGTCCTTTGTCAAAATTTACTTTTTCTGGACAATACATCCCAGGAGCTGTTTTTCACAATAAAAAATAATAAAAACGTTAATTAGGGAATGTTACAGCTCATATATAATGTTGGTATTACCTGGTGTACTATCGGGTCTATCAATCGAAGTTCTGCGTCCAAAACTATACTCCGGAGCTTTGTCCATATGAAATTTTTCTGGACAATATGTGCCAGGAGCTGAAATATATAATTCGAAATAAAAACTCAAGTATTCTATTGAATTAAAATAATTTATTTGTCAAATTCTTTTTATTTTTTCCCTTAATTTCGTAACCAATAATATCACTATAGCGTTTCCTGAACAATTTTAATATTGAAAAAATTTGAATCACATTACCTGGACTATCATTAAGTTTTTCTATTTGTGACTTAACTCCAAAGCTATATCGAGGCGAATTGTCAAGATTCACTTTTTCTGGGCTATAAGTGCCAGGAGCTAAAAGTATTATTCAACTAATTAAATTTTGGTTATTTACAAAATTATAAATATAATAATTTTAAATTATTAAAAAGTAGAAAAGTGCTTATATATGGACAAAACTATAATAATTTAAGGTGATGTGATACCCACACTATTACTCAATTCTGGGTTCCCGTTTTTTTCCTTCAATTTTAAACTTTTTGAAAAAAAAACTCTTTGACACGTTTCAAGTTTAATAAAGAACTACGACGTATCAAAGAGTTTTTTTCTTAAAATTAAAAATTGAATAAGAAAAACGGGAACCCAATTTTGAGTAATAGCGTGGGTATCGCATCACCTTAACTATTAAAAAAGGTTCTATTTTCAAAAAGGTACCTTTTTTAACAGTTTTATACATCCCCGGATTGCGCCATGCGTTGCACACTCATACCAATTACAGGGATTTTTTTCTAGTTTCCGTTAAATATTTTAGATCCATTCTGGTTTCTGTGTTAAGCACGGCAGGCTAATAGCAGCAGTAGTAAGGAAAGTGGTATAGCGATACGGTTTCAAGTGGCACCCCTGCTGTGCTGTGTGTATGGGCCCAAGTGTGACAAGGTCATTAACCCAAGTGTTTACAGTAGCAAGTGTGAAGACTAGCTAATTAGGGTAAACGATGGGGTGAATTATTACCTATAAACAATAGCACTTAGCTACTGGTTTTTATTGTCCGCACCTGCTACCCATGATGTCAGGCCTCTATACCTGCCCCAAGTGTACCGCCGTATATATGCCCCGACTCGGGGGTACATAGGGTGCTGGAGCGACAGGCCTCTCGTTGTATTATAGACCGCGCGCGTGTGTGTGTGTCTGTGGGGAGAGACCCCCGCGCTATATACACTTTTGTGTGCGTGCGTGCGTTTGTGTGTGTGTGTATGTGGGTGGGTGTGTGTTCGTGTGTGGATGTGCGTGCGTGCGTGCGTGCGTGCGTGCGTGCAGCGTGTCAGCTGCGCGGGGGCCCCTCGCCCCACAGACACACACACACACACACGGTCTATACAGCGAGAGGCCTCTCGCTCCAGCACCCTATGGGTCTTTTATTTATGGCGTAGCGGGTACAGCCAAAGGTCTCTCCCCACCACCTCTACCCCCGAGTCGGGGCATATATACGGCGGCACACTTGGGGCAGGTACAGTGGTCTGGCGTCATGGAGGCGCGTTAAGTTCGCCATGCTTACAGTAACAGGTGCGGACAATAAAAACCAGTATAAGCTAAGTGCTACTGTTTATGGGTAATTCATCACCCCATTGTTTACCCTAATTAGCTAGTGTCCACACTTTCTACTGTAAACACTTGGGTTAATGACCTTGTCACACTTGGGTCCATACACACCGCACAGCGAGGTGCCACTTGAAACCGTCTCGCTATCCCACTCCCCTTACTACTAGCAGCAGTAAATTACTTTTAAAAAAGAGTCACACAATAGTTAAAAGTATTATAGATTTACCCATATATGTATACAGAAAAATAATATTATATCTGAATAATATCGAACAATATAGAAAAATGTACAATATTATATTCAGATAGACTGTTATTGAGTGTATTAATCGTTAAAAAAATATTAACAAAAATATGTTTCGAAGCCTCATTAAGCTTGAAGTAGTTTGAAATTCTACCAGATTAAATTAACTATTGTGTTAGATTATACTTTCTTTTTATTGTGTCAAGATAAGAAATATAAAAAGTATAATTGAATGTGCGGTAATTCGCTTATTCATTTTTTAAACGATAAGTAGTTAGTTAATCTAGTATATATTTCTTTCATATTTATTTGAATATTAATTTCTTTTTATTTGCTTTTAATTAATATCTTAATATGTTATAAAAATTAGTAGATACCATTACCTGGATAATCGTTAAACTTATATAGTGGTTTTCTGTTACCGAAGCTGTAATAAGGTACATGTTCCAGATTTTTAACCCTTTCAGGAAAATAATCGGCAGGGCCTATCAAGTTAATTTGGCATCATTAGTAAGTTCCTGCAGCAAAAATTAATTTTGCCCACTAGTTTCATTAGTACTACTTTTAATACGATTAGAGGGAAACTGTGCTTGTAATCTCTAAAGTAACACACTTAGATTGTCACTGCGTTTTTCGAATAAGTCACACCAGGAGCGAACTATTGGTAAATTTAAAGTGAAGCAATATTGAATGATTCATTAAAAGAAATTACAATGAAAAAAAAAAACAAAACAAATTCATCAATATTTTCGATATTTGTTGCATAAAGAGTTCTTCCAGCCTCTAACAAATTTTTTCAATACCTTATATACTTAGTAAAGGGGTGTAAGTAAATACGTATGACTTAATTAAAAATTTCGTAGACAACATATGCGTGCAACTTTTTCTACAAGTATGCATAATAAATAAATATTAAATAGACTCATTTACTAGGCATGTTCTTGTTTGTGCACATAAGGATTGTGCATAAACAAGAACACGTCCATTTACTATTGGCATATTTATTTCAATTGTACTGTTTCAACTGAACACATAGATTATTATATTGATAATTCTACAAATTTAATAGTTAAAAATTAGATACCTGGAAAATTATTTGGCTTTTTAGGTTGATATTTTCCCCTAATGCTAAAATGCGGCCCTTTGTTAAGTCTCACTTTTTCCGGGCTGTAAGTAGCGGGTCCTATATTAGTAAAAGCAAATTGGATAGTTTAGTGTATTAAGTACTTTATCTGTAAGTACTAAATTAGAAGACGGTTTATTTCAATTACACAAAATTATTTTCGTAGCAGGAACTAAAGCTGCCTAATTATTGTAATCATCATTCAATTAAGAATTAGAGCACCTATCCCGATCCATGAAAAACCAAATGAAAAATTCACAAGTGTAATACGATTATCAAATACACACTTCGATCTTTTGCAAAAATATTTTCCACTAAAAATTAAAATGTAAGTTGTTGTTAAAATTAATTTTTTTAAGACAACATGCTCTAGGAGCTGAGAAAATAATTATTATTGTTAAAGTGTTTAAGAAAAAATAGATGCGATCTTCAACGACGACTATACCTGGTATTTCACTAGGCCTTTCCAAATTGGCTCTACCACTTATGCTATATTGAGGACCTTTATCTAAATTAATTTTTTCTGGACTGTACGCTCCGGGAGCTATTCAAACGTTAAAAATATTAGTATCTATCCTAGGACTATTTAAAGTCCAAAATTCAAAATTTGTTGTATACCTGGTGTATCGCTAAGTTTCTCCAAGTTAACTCTACCGCTTATGCTATATTGAGGGCCCTTATCTAAATTAACTTTCTCTGGACAATATGATCCGGGAGCTAATAAACAATGGATTTATTATGGATTATAGATTCCACAAAAAGAAAAAAGAGATATATGTAATATAGAGATTATAGACTAGCATATTTCCATGTATCTTCTAAGCATGAATTTGAGATTGATCCGAAATTGAAGATTAAAGAAAGTTTAACAATTTTCGTTATCGATTTAGTCAACAAATAATGAAGGACTACTTGCTTCCTTTAAAATCGGTTATGGGTTAACTTGTACAATCTTTTCATCTTCAAGATATAAATGCGCCATTTTCTAAAAGTAACATAGTTCTTGAAATCTAAATTTATTCATTCGGTTTCAAAATTGACATTCCAGTTATATCTCGGAGAAAAAACTCATAAAGGGCAAGTAGTTACACACACTATTTTGTTAGCTAAATATGATAAAAAAAATTGTTAAACTTTATTTTTTTAAATATCTCGAAAATCTTATATACATCAGATTCCAGGTTCATGCTTAGAAGACAATAATTCACGGAGATATGGTGGTTTAGTCTCTAGTAGTATAAACCACTTTTTTCTTGTTATGATTCTGTGCTTTCTCCTAAAACATTAACAATATTTAATACGAATTCTATTATATACCTGGAGTATCACTTGGTTTTTCTAGATTAGCCCTACCGCTTATACTATATTGTGGACCTTTGTCTAAATTGACTTTTTCAGGACAGTATGTTCCTGGAGCTAAACATTATAAATAATTTTATAAATATTGCATCCTATAAAAAGACACTTATTTATAATTAAGCCTATCATACCTGGCGTTTCATTAGGTTTTTCCAAATTTGCTCTACCGCTAATACTGTATTGTGGTCCCTTATCAAGATTGACTTTCTCCGGGCAATATGTACCCGGAGCTATTATTAAAAAGTTAATTTATTATTTTAAAAGTTGTTGAAAAATGAAATTATTTTTTTAACGATTATTTTACCTGGAGTTTCACTAGGCTTATCCAAATTAGCTCTACCACTTAAGCTGTATTCGGGCCCTTTATGCAAATTAAATTTTTCGGGAGCGTAAGTTCCAGGTGCTGAAAAAATATAAAATATTTCGATTCTTATTTAATATTTCAGATCCAGATAAATTGAAAGGATCCATTTATAGTAAAATGGAAAGTTCCCGCATATGCAGGAATAAAGTAACATCGGCTAATTTTTCACGTTTATGATGAATTTGGATAAAACAAAAAAAAATTATAACTCATAAATAAAAAATAACTTTTCAAATCTACAAAGTGGCCACAGTGGAGCTGGGAATAAAGTACTGTATGTAACATGGGACTAAAGTCGATCATTCCCTTGGGTAAACTCACCCGCGGGAATAATCTGCAACTTTAGTCCCTTGATGCATAATGTATTATTATGACTAACGACTAAAACAGTGACTATTTTGAAAGTCTAAATTAAGATTGATTGTGGCAGAGAATGTAAAGTTTTGTTAAATTTATTTAGAAAAGTACCTGGGTTGTCATTGGGTTTTTTTGTTGGTCCTTTGCCAGTTAAGCTATACTGTGGACCTTTATCAAGGTTTACTTTTTCAGGACGATAAGTACCAGGAGCTAAAATAATTAAAAATTACTTATATATTTTATAATTTATTTACTGATTTAGCCAGACAAATTGTTCTTTAAAAAAAATTATAAAACAACAAGATTTATACATCAGTATTGAGTCAAACTAAAATAATACTTTTATTTATTTATTAATTATTTATCATTATTTATTATTTATTGCTATTTTTCTTGTCAAGTTTTTGATCTCAAGTAATATGTATATATATAGAAAATGACAATACTCTAAATATCCAAAAATAGTTAATTTAATTTATTTATACTTAATAAAGAAAATTATATACCTGGAGTGTCACTTAGTTTGTCTATGTAATGTTTGCCACTTATACTGTATTGTGGTCCCTTGTCCAAATTTACTTTTTCAGGACTATAAGCACCAGGAGCTAGAATTAAATTATTACTTATATTGTAATAATAAGATATTTTTTAATACATTATTACCACATTATTAAACTTTTTCAAGATAAAAAATGTTAACCTGGAATGTCGCTAGCTTTATCTATAGAAGTACGACGTCCAAAACTATACTGTGGACTCTTATCCAGAATAACTTTTTCAGGTGAATAAGTACCTGGAGCTAAATAATTTCGTCTTTAGCATAATTCTAATTTTAATATAAATATAATCTTCAGTAAATATTACAGATTTCAATCAAGAAGAATTCTTTTAAATCGCATTTGTAACTTATTGTAAAAAATTTGTTAATTGCTGTTAGTGTAACTATAGCCGCGCTTGAAATCAAAATAACTTTACTAGTAAAGAGAGTTTACGAACTCCAAGTCATGAATTTTGCTAAAACATTTAGGATTACTTTCTGGTAACCGAATTCTGTAGTGTTTTTAGCAAATCAGAGCCCTAGAATCATATATGAGAAATTCTATAAGAAATCTATTGAGTACCCAATATTAAGCTTCCAAAGGTAGGAACGAATTTTGTATAAGTACAAAGAAAATGAAAGTAGAAGACAAGAGCTAGAGCGACGTTTGGCTCAGTTGGTAAGACGCCTGCCTTCGGAAAAAAACGTTGCTTAGGGGCGTGGGCTTGAGTCCTCGTTGGTCCGAATTTTTCGAGAACACTTTTAAAAAGGTGTCTCTCGAATTTTTTGCGGCGAAGATTCGAAACTATTCTCTCGGATTGTGCTTGAGGTTTTCGATACAATGTGTAATAGGCTGGGGAGCCGGATGCGCTGATTGCTAATCAACAGTCTATCACTGAGGGTCAGTAGTGGACCTCGTCCAATCTGAAGCATACATACTTACAAAGTCCCTATGGATAACACGCATGAATAATGGCAATTCGGATCCCAAAGGGTGACCCACAGCCAATAAAAATGAATGAATGTGTGAAGAAAAGAGTTTTAATTGAAATTAAAAATCGTTAAAATTGAAACGATTAATCTCTAATTAACCGTTAATCTTTTATATACAAAATTCGTTCGCACCGTTGGGAGCTTAATATTGGTTAATCATCAATGACCGTTTCCTTCCACTTTTACTATGTTAAATTCCCATACGAAAAATCGGCGTGTGGTTAAACAGTGTCAATGACACTGTGTCATACGACTGTTTTCGTTAGTTGGACATCTTTCTTATCTATTATATGACCTATAGAGCGAGAAAAAATTTATTGCAGGGTGTGCCACCTACTTTCATGTAGAATTTCTCGTATACACAATACTTGACCGAAAATTCGCACATTGTTTTAACGAAGACAACATGAAAGTATGTAAAATAAAGAAAGACTTAACAAGTTTTCTGAAAATAAATTTTAATTGTTTATAGTAACTGAAGTTATCAACTACTCTATATAATATCCGATCCATCAAGTACATCAAATTAAAGCTAATTTTTTGTTTCTACTACCATTGTCTATATTTAATTAAATTGTATTTATACCATATCCAACGTTGAATTATGCAATACGCTACAGAATTCTATTTCAAGGCACCAGAAGTTCCAGCAAAATGAGTTCCTTGTAAATACACTTGTAAATATAGTCAACTGGTAGTAAAAGAGAATCCCGAGTAAAAGTAAAAGCGTATACAAGTACAGCACTGTATGGTTAAATATACAGATATTTAATCTTTCATTCTATCTCGCGCTTGATCATTTCGAATCAGAACAGCCCCGAATTTTACTATTTATAATGTCGTATATATAGTCATTTTCTAATTAATGCTATTAAAATTAATTAAGTATATTATAAAAAAGAAACTTGATTAAAATATTTTACTTACCAGGTTTATCATCGGCTTTTTCTACATAATGTTTACCACTAATACTGTATTGTGGGCCTTTATCTAAGTTCACTTTTTCTGGACAGTAAGTACCAGGAGCTAGCACATAAATATAACTTTATAAATATTATACATATATGACATGTACTTTTGATGAAAAAGATATTTACCTGGTGTATTATCTATTTTTTGAACGTAATGTTTACCACTAATACTGAATTGAGGGCCTTTGTCTAAATTCACTTTTTCTGGACAATAAGTACCAGGAGCTAAAAAATAAAAGAAATTCGATAACTTATTGATTTTGCATAGACTTTTACCTTTTACGCAAACTTGATTTACCTGGAGTACTATCTGGTTTATCTACGTAGTGTTTACCACTAATACTAAATTGAGGACCCTTGTCCAGATTGACGTTTTCTGGGCGATACGTCCCAGGCGCTACAAAATTAAGATGAATATATAAAGTAGTGATAAAGTTTATAATGCACATTATACACCCTGGTGGAAATTGAAATCATTTTTTAGGTAGTAAATGGCTAGTTTGAACCAAGATGGCAAAAAAATGGACTCCAGTTTTCAACCATAAGTGTAACGATTTTTTTAACCTATTTTTCACATTTATTGGTTGCAGAAATAGTCAAAATGTTGTACTGTCTATTAATTTGGCATTTTAATACCAGTTAAAATAGCTAGCCGACAAAGCCATTAAACATCTAGTAACAAGCGATTTGTTATGGCGATGAGTGAGAGAGATAGAGTCACGTGGCAAAATAACGATTTTGGTTTATATCTTATAGAATAAAGCTGTAAATAATACAAAGACTACTAAATTTTGTTTATATCCCTGTAAACTATCTCTTAAGAATATAAGTTTTACAATATGTGATTAAATTGTTATGAAACTTTAATGTGAAGATTTTCGGGTTAGGGCTATTCCATAAAATGGGAGAAGTTGATGGAGAAAAGCATTACACTTGTGTCTAATAACTAGCCATTTCCAATGGCCAGTTTCTGTTTTCCAGCCCATTTTTAATTGACTAATTTCTACCAGAGCATCTGTAAATGAATTTTACCGGGAGTATCGCTTAATCTATCTATTGATGTCCTACGTCCAAAACTATATTGCGGGCTTTTATCCAGTACAAATTTTTCTGGTGAATATGATCCGGGAGCTGAACATTTTATTTCAAAATTAATTCTTTTTCAACAATTGTACCCAATATTTTTAGTAATCACAGATTGAATAATATTACCAGGTTTATCGTCCGCTTTTTCTACATAATTTTTACCGCACATGCTGTATTGCGGACCTTTATCCAATCCTGCTTTTTCTGGACTATACGTACCAGGAGCTGAATGTAAAAATATCAAAATATAATCACAAATGTAATAAATGAAATATATATTACGCGTATCTTACATAAAAATACGAACCCGGAGTATCAATCAATCTTTCTACTGATGTTCTGCGACCAAAGCTGTACTGTGGGCTTTTATCAAGTACAAATTTTTCTGGAGAATATGTACCCGGTGCTATAAATTTAGTCTTTATTATCATAAATGAAAAATGTAAGAATTCAATAGTAAATTGTGCAACAAAGCTTAAAATCGAATTTTTTACCTGGTCCATTATCTACTCTATCAACGTAATGTTTACTGCCAATACTATATTGTGGGCCTTTATCTAAATTAACTTTTTCAGGACAGTATGTTCCAGGCGCTGTGTAAAAAATTATTTTGTAGTGTGAAAAGGTAATCTTTTTAAACAATACTTTTAATCTTTCGTAAGATTTCAATAACAACAATTTATTTTAATAGTAGTTTTCGTTACAAGAGCGTAAAGTTGAACTTTACGACCGCGCGTGACATTATTTTTTGTTATATTAGGCCTAAAGTAAAATGCGAATATGTGTATGGGTTGCGGACGAAAAATTGAATTTTACGCTTAGTGTGCGTAAAGTAAAGAAATATTTTTATATTTTCACTTTACGCCCACTAAGCGTAAAGTTCGACTTTATGTCCGCAACCCATAAACATATTCGCGTACTTTACGCCTAGTATGACGAAAAATATATTTTGCTTTGATAAAGTTACCTGGTGTATCTTTTGGTTTGTCAATAGGTGTTCGATGTCCAAAGCTAAACTTGGGGGTATTATCAAGTCGAACTTTTTCAGGGCAATAAGAGCCTGGGGCTGTAGTATAGAAAATTAAAGTACTACTGTACATATTAAAAAGCAAGAGAAATGGTAATTAATATAATACGCAGTATATTCAGAAATCCTTAATATACTTAGGAGTTGTAAGTTATTGCATACTATTTACATAATAGTGCAAAACTACTTTTACTTATATACTCATATATATCACTTGTATATTTCACACAAAAAGAAAATTAAAAATATTTCGGAATCACGCATGCATTTCTATAAAATACCAAAACCTATGTGAAATAATAGAAAGCTGTCATTAATGTACGCACTCAAATCATTGCTCCAATATCAATCTACTAATATTTACAACAAGACTACTTTTAACTACCTATATAATTATTAATCATACGTGGTTGTTTTACTTCTTTATTTTTTATAGAACAGATGATTAATTCTTGTAAAATATTTCGTCTGAAATATACAATATTTTTAGTTGGATATATTATTTGTAATGCTATTATTTTTATTTACATAAGCAAAAGCTCTCTTTTTCAATTTTTAATAGTATAATCAGAATTAATTATACTTTTAAAATAAAAGAATTATTAGTACAGGTCCCTTGCAGATTATTGAGGTTTAATCTTGATTAGCAACATTAAAGTTTGAAGAAAATTTAGCACTGTATCCACAAATATTTAATTTTATATTATTGTTATTATTTAGCGTTATACACGCTTAATGATACGGAAATTATTGTTAATATGGAAATTCACAGTTCATAGGATTCGTAGCTTATTTACCAGGAATTTCGTTTGGTTTATCTGGTACGTGTTTAATTCCAAAAGAAAACTCAGGGGCATGATCGAATCTTACAACTTCAGCTTTATAATCCCCCGGAGCTAAATTACATAATATTTCGAATAAATGTATATATTATTTCCACAAAGCACTTAACTATAAAAAGTGATTCTGTTTTCATTAATTTAAAAACAACATTTCATCAAAAAGTAAAAATGGCTTAAATAAAGAACAGTTATTTTATAGGTATAAGTAATTCCAATAATAGCATATTATAAGTAATTAACTCACCAGGTGTATTGTTTACTTTTTCGATTTGCGTTTTGATACCAAAAGAAAATTTCGGAGACCTATCCGAGATAATTTTTTCGGCTTTTTGTGGGTCGTAGTCTCCTGGTGCTGGCGTCGTTTCGATTTTTCCAGATGTCGTGCGACCGTGCAATGATAATGCTGGTGCCCCATCCTTTCCTAAGGTAACAGAAAATCAATAGTTATATGTGTATTGTTCATTGCAATAACTGTTATAATATCAATCTGTAATTGAAAATGTAGTAATTGACTTGTTACAAAAGTTTTTCATCAGTTTGAATTTATTCCACGCAAAAAGTGTTATTCACAAAAACTTCAATTTTTATAAATTTCTTTGGCATTATCTTTTCTCAAATATTTCAATGAAAATAAATGTGTTTATTATTAACGGAAATCGATGAAGAGCTATGATATTTAAGACAGTAAGTATTTGTGACTGCAGCGACAATGGAATTTCGTGAATACTCGGGCGCAACGATCCCTCATTCCTTTACAGTCTCTACGTTTGGTCGATACACTAACATCCTCTTGCACGAAATGCTTCATTTACATAGAAGAACTTACCCTTTAGAACCTGACCTTTTTAAATTAGTCATAGCAGCTGAATATTTACACGAAAATCCGATAGTTGCTTTTTCAAATACTCCGATTTAGTATATTTTTTTCAGAGAACAGTATATTTAAACTGATTGCATTTGACTTAATTACCTTTAGCGCTAAGACCAGTAATGTTGTATTGTCCTGGGCCTGGGCCGGGGCTCTCATTTTTGTTGGAGTGTCTGTAATATGAAATATGAAATAGTTAATTGCGCCTACTCTTCTTTAAAAAATAGTATTGATTATACAAAAAAAGTTTTGTCGATAATTTTTCCTCACCTACTTCCAAAGGAAAAGGCTGGAGCTCTTCCCTTTTTTGAATCTGTCATAGTTTTCCCTAGAAATATTCAATATTAATATTTGCTATGGTGTATCTGTTGTTATAGCGCATGTTCAGTATCCGGGGTGAATTTAATTAAGTCAATACTAATATTATGTACTATTATGCGCTTTTATGAAAAATCGATTGATTTTAATCCGAAATAAAAATAAATTCAGATAGTAAATTTTAGTATTTTTAATCAACATTATACTATTATCTCGATAAGTACTCTTTATATATGGATAATTTTTCAATGTAAAATAATAGATCTTTGTATATAGATCTAAATTGAATGTTCTTTAAAACTTTACTTTTTTTTAGTTTTATATGTTTTGTATTAAATTTAGCTATTTAGCATAAATTTGGCAAATTAGTGTCTCAAATGTATTATTATTGCTCACAACTGTAGTATTTTAAAATCAGATTTCCATTAATTTTCTTTCCTGCACTTCAGGGAAAATATTATTATCACTAATTCTAAATATATTTTTTATAAAATACGCTATATTTTATTACATTTTGAACTGTGATTATTATTGTTTATTATAATAATATGTTTTTTCGTATAGCAGAATATGAAATTACATCGTAAAATTTTAGTTTAATGAAAAAAATTATTTTACCACCATTTGAAGAGATTAGCTAACTATTCGATATCTAATGTTTTTTATTCACAAAAAGTTAATAACGACATTCAATTTAAATAGAACATCAATTAAAATTTTTTAAAATAGTACTGTAATTTCAGATATTTTCCTTTTAGAATAACCCTATACTATTGGATACTATATTGTTTTAGTCCAATTCACTACAGTTTATTCCCACTTTTGAACATTGAAATAATTGTAAAAATTTGATGGAATACAATTTAGATACTACATGAGCATACCGTATTTAGAGAACAACAAGTGAAAAAAATGTCGATCCGAAAAGCTTTGAAAAGTTAACTAGACACCCACATCAGTAGCCTCGGCCATATGCAGTGACCATTATAACTATTATAATATAAATTTTTAATTCTTCAAGGTAAATTTAATTCTTTTTTATACATCACAAAAACATACTTCCTGAAGGATAAAGCATTCGAGTTTTTTTTATTTACGTATCTCATAATAAGCTCATGTTGCTCTCCAATAGAATCTAACTTTTTTCAAACACACTTTTCAAATGCATAAATTTAGCAACCAGAAAAAAAACACGAAATTTGTTCTTATTAATTAAGAATTTAACTATCATAATATGGGCAGCTTGGTAAAAGGAGATACCAATTCACAGTCCTTTTGAAAACGGAGTCCGAGTTGCTACATTTTCGAAGCCAACGGATATGATATAGCTTATGCCATTTATCTTGATATAATTTTGAGACTGAATTGATTTAAGACTGAAAACCTTAAGTTAGGATCGCAAACAAAATTATTTAGCTCTCTGTCTTTTGTCGGGAATTGACCACAATTATTATGTATGTCATAATAAAAGCATCTTCTGCAAAAATACTTATATCATAGAACTTACGTTGTCATACATCTAAGCAACACCCCAAACCTTAGGTGTCTACAGCATGTCAGGCGAAACTCCTCTATACTCCAGTAAGTTTTAAATAAACTTTTCACACCCACTTTCGAAACGTTTTAGGGGAGTCGTGTTGAAAATAAAGCAAAACGAGATTCATCGCTCATTTAAATCTAAAGTATATACCTATAAGCGGTGGCAGGGTGACGCAAGCGGGCCCGGGGGTGACGAACTCCGCGGCGATCGGTCCCCTCCTCTTCGTCGGTGTCCAGGGTCTCTGCGTGAGCCCGCCCATGCTCACTCCTCTGTTATACTATCCCCTCGCTCTCGACGCTGCTCTCGAAGCCTGGCCCAGAAAGCCGAATAAAGCCGTCGTCGCCGCCGCTGCCGCTAACTCCTTGCACCTGGAAAAAAAAGAGTAAGTATATGAGGTCTCTGAGAATGAGACAGAGAGAGAGAAAAAAGAGCGAGTTTGCAAATGCGCAAACACGGCCCACGCGTGCCGCCGATCGGGCATTACTCATCGACACGACTGGCGGCGCGCGGCTTAAGGCCAGGGTCGGCTTCTCTCGATCGTCGTATGTGCTTCGTCCGATTCTCGTCTGTATATAACATTATGCGCGCGCGACGTCAATTGGGTCAAGAGCGGCTCACCTGGGAATCGCGTCTTTATCCCGCGCGGGTAACGGATAACGCGCCGCGCGCCTCAAGAATAGTTATTTCATCGACGACAACACGGAAGGATGAGACTTTTTCATCGACCATCTCTACCGCGTGTACTCTCGTTCTTATATAGGTATATGCGCATATGATTTTTGTATGTTTATAGAGAGTAGAAAACATCGCTCTCATATCCATAAGGATATAATTATAAAATTATTGGCGCATCTAATCAATACTAGCTCTCTTTGATCTCTATACGGACGGGGTGCCCACATAGCCCGTTATGTTTTTGAAACGTTTCTTTAGGAGCCCAGAAACGTTACCCTAAAAATATAGAAACGTAACAGAAACGTTTCAGAAACGTAGAAATGTCCTAAATCAGAAAAAACTTTTCATAAAAATCGTAAACGCTTTTAAATCGTCTCAGAAACGTTACTGAACCCGAACTCAAACGTTTGTACAAAGTTTTGGAAACGTCTCTGAAACGTACATAATCGATTCGACAAAAAACTTACTGGAAACTTATTCGCGTTCCAGATTCGTCTCTGTTACGACGTTTCTGTTACATTTCTATATTTTTAAGATAACGTTTCTAGTTTCCTAAAGAAACGTTTTAAAAACGTAACGTGGTATGTGGGGTGAAGTCAACACTGTCCTACAATTGCACTTATACTTTCGCGGAAACAAACCCGAAAGATCCCGGAATTTCTAGAGTCCCTCGAGAGGTACAGAGCATCTATACATTGCGGCAGACATCAAGTGTGATGTGCAGTGACTCAGCTGCGGAGCACGAGTGAGCGATTATATTCGGCGCTGAAAAATCCGCGCGCGAGTGAGAAACTGCTCGCACGCGGCGGGCGATCGCTGTGGGCGCGAACGCGCGTGAAAGCCCGCCATGGGCATGGTCTTATAAGGCGCTCGTGACACTCGCGCGCGCAGAGGCCTGCGATCTCGCTTCGCTATATACTACTTCGTTCTTTCTTTTTTTTCTACGTATTTTAGCCGAGAGATTCGAGGACGCGCGCCGTTACGCAATGCGTGTGTACCACGCCGTAATTATACTGCTACCCTTCGAGGTTCATTCTTTTTTATTTTGCTTGGTCGCTGACAGACAGCCGTGACATGTCAGAGCCACGAGCTTTCGCCGCTGCTACTCTTGCGATTTCGTTATTTTCTTTTTTGTAGAGATGGAAAAGGCATGAGGATAGAGAAATACGGTGCAATGTGTATAGTGTCTTTTGTATTCGTAAAATAAACGGGGGAAAATAAATCCATTTCTTTTTTGTAGAGAACTAATTGTCTGAGTTTTATCGAACAGATCAGGCTATCGTTGTTCTTTTATATTTTTATTACATTTAAAATTTACTTTTACTTTTAAAACTTCACGTATCGTAATCGGTAAACACACTGATTGATTAATTTTCTGATTCAGCGTTAAAATAAATAATGCCCAATATATGGACCTTTTCGTGTATTTTAATTAATTCTTGTCATATTTGTTTGAGCAGATTATATAAATTGGCAGAACTGGAAATACAAGTAAGGTGTGCAGCAATAATTTGTCCATTCGGTTTATGTACTTTTTAAAGTTATTTCATAATCAATCACGATAACAATTAATTGACGCAGTTAATCAAAGAATACTATATTAGTTTTTTTTTAACAAAAATAATAATACAAGATGATTGTGATTGACAGGTTGAATTAATATCGAAACGCCCATCAGGGCTATTATACTTCCGTGTATGCATGCAGATGAATTAGCATTTTCCTATCAAGTCAATAGAGCGTTATATGTAATACTCTGAAAATTAGCACAATGTAAATGAAGTATTATACTATTAATACATTAGATCCAATTTGTATTTGAAAACGTACGTCAAATGTAAGAGACTTGCTGAATGCAAGAAACTGAAAAGAGACAAATAACAAAACTTTAATTGATTTTGTACGCATTGTTTAAAATCGGTATTATGCTTATCACGTTTTATTTTACATATATGTTATACTTTATGTTATATTGTTTATTCGTTATAAATTCTAATGTTCTTTTGTTCTTGTAAATTAAATTAATTATAAAACGGTAATATATAAATTGAAAATTGATATTCAATATTTAGCAAACTGGTTGGCTTTTTTTAAAGAGACACAAATCATACGTGGACAGAAAAAAGATTTTATCATCTTCCTATAATAACTTTCTCATAAACCGTTAGTTTTATGATGCTTTTACCTTTTTGAGCTTTTATTGAAGTTTGTAATATAAATTTTACATTGCGCGCACGAACAGAATTCGTGTCTACAACTTTTCTAAATGCTTAACAAGTTTGGTATTTTCGTATCATGCCATGATTGTTGTAGTTACAATTAGAACAATTATGATGTCCTTTTTAAGACTATCTTATCGTACAAATTATGTCTGACTCATCTAGGCGCTTACTACTTACGGGAACAAATTATCATAAACATAACGCTGCACTTAATAATTTCCATTTATGAGCTTCTTCATAAACCTGTGTAATAACAAATTTTCATCTATACACACGCGCACTCGTGCGCACGCATGGTAGAAAACGCACAATTGCTAGGTAATGAAGATTGTCAGTTTTAATTTTTTTATACCTGACTAATTAATTATTGTTTTTGCTAGAAGTACTATTTAACATAAAATAAATTAAGAAATTATATGTATTTCTGTATAATTGTTACAATTCATTACGAGTATAACACGTGTCGTAAATCTTTTGACTAATAAGACGCGTAGGCGTATATATACGGTATTCAGATTCGATAAATCAGGCACCTTTTGATAAACCGCTTCGACGGTCAAGAGTTGTCCCATCTGTAAATTATCGTTGAGCGTGGGCTTTTGCAAAATGATCGTCCATATAGTATACGCATCAGTTGATGTACGAATCGATCGATTAAATAGTTATAATATATTATAAATTATATTGTTTTCGCAACAATCAATAAATATTCCTACAATCGTTGATTATTTTTTAATAATTATTATGTATTATCTGCTTTGTTAAATATCATTTTTTGATTTAAGATCCTTAAGCCATTCCTTTTAGAAAGTCAAAAAGTTATAGGTTGAAATATTATAATATAGACAAACACATAGTGTACATTCGAATTATACATGATCTACGCCGCCACGGCGAAATTCAAGAATTTAATAACAAAAATGAACGCTAATATATTTTCTCTTCTTGTATGTTTATCTGTAAGAATTATGAGAAATATAGGTATAAAAGGTTATGTGTTAGAGACTTCCTTTAAAACAAGAAAGTATTTAATAATGAATCTTTATAGCACGGTGTGGCCTAAGTCCACTACGCTCGTGCGCTAAACTCACGGTGCAAAAATGGACTGCTTAAGGCACGAATAGGCGTGACAGCGGACTTAGGTAAACGTGCTATAAAATATCGTAGGACACTCACTAGTGTATCACCGTCGCTGCGCTCGGACGCTAATTTCACGTCGTGCAATAATGGGCCACTTAAGGCACTAGTATCGTAATATACTATGTTGGTTTTCTTAACTAAAAAGCAATCACCAAATTGATTTTTTTTTATTGCAACATTTTTTGCAACTACAATATTTTTGCTGTTTCATGCTTTTTTAGTGTTGTTTTGACGAAAACGTTGCTTAAAAAATTAACTCCTATATTCATAACCCATTCACATCGTATTTAAATATTACGTAACGATCACACAATGATGAATTAAAATTAAATTTCTCAAAAGAATAATTCGAATAATCATCAATCAAAGAACCGCGGCCGTAATAGAATCATATAGATGACGTTAATCTATTTTAAAATGCTATGTGACTTGCGCTACATCCGCGACAGTTTTTGATATAATTCTTCACGATATTTTTTCACATTAGTGAACGGAATCGCGCCGACAGTCGAAACAATCAAGGCTAATAGCGTGCATGCACGGAGATGGAAAGAACATTACATCATAAGCGATTTCCGCGAGGCCCGTAAAATCACGCTAATAAAAAACCATCGCTCGTATATACACGCTATGTTCGTAAAGGCGAAAACGCTCCGGTGCGTCCATCATCGCATCATTATATTGCCATCATTATTGTTATATCGTACAATTGATACACTCCATAAACGCTTCAAAGCATCGTTACATTACCGAGCAAGACGAGAGATTTAACTTTGAACTTACACACACACACATACACAGCAGGCCTAAATGAGTCGCGGTAACGGGCGCAGCGATCGAGAAAAATAAAGACCGCGGCGAGCAAAGTGACGCAAGGCCGTCATGACAGTGGGAAAAAAGAGAGATGCGTTGAAATTCGCCTCGATTCGCCGTTTTTTTTTCCCTCGCGTCGCGGTGAACAGCCGCCGTATAGTTGCCGCGCGGTATTTCATTAGAGCAGCCGAGTATGGAGATGAAAGCCGATTTGGTCAGAGAGGCATACACGTAACGCGCGAGCAGCGAGACCGCGATCGGCCTTTCCGTCATTTGTACCGCGAGAGGAACGTGCGCGCGAGAGGAAAAAACTCTGATCCCATGCGAGCTTTGTTTTTGACGAGTGTATATTATGTGACTGAGAGGCGGCACCTTTTTTTGCTGTTAAAATTATTGCCACTCCGTTTTGCAAAGTGATCAGCCTCGTGACTAGTCTTAGCTGGCGTAAGTTCTAAAGTTATACCCATAGAAACCCTGAGCTTGTCAAAACATAAACATTATCTGTTATCTCACTAGATATGAAAGTGTAAGGCAACAGACAATGAAGTACTTGTATAAGTTTAAAAATATTATTTTTTTGATAACGCGTGTTTCAATAGACATTTTGTTAATTATAGGGCACTGATGAAAACAAAATATGTCAGTTGAATAAGTCGCGATCTTTAATGTGACCGGTCTATAACGTCGCGATTTAAACTAAAGAAAAATTGCAAGTTTTTCCTTAACAATAGATGAGAGATAATAAATATATTTCATTCTTTGAAAATAAAATACAGGTAAATAGACTTTCAAGAATATAAAAAGTAAAAAGATTATATCTTGTTTGACTAAATAGTATAGATCTCCAAACAATAAGATTACATACACAATAATAAAAAAATGGAATCTTGAAATCTTTACACGTAGAAACGAGTTTCTAGATAACTGTTTGTCAAACTTTATTTTTCACCGTTATATTGCTTGGTGAGGAAACAACTGATAATCACAATTACATAATTGTTATAATGACATGCTGTTTGAACATAATGATTACATGTCTATTCAAATATTAGTTATTTATTATTGTCTATTATGATATCATCCGGGATCGTGTACTAAAAATTTTTGTTATTCAGAATCGAATAATACATATTGCCATATAAGTGCAACTGCTTTTATTAATTTTATTCAGATAAAGGATCAATAGATGAATAAACAATCAGAAAGACTTAAATTCGCCAAGGGAAATGTAATCAAACAAGACATCTGATACATTAATTGAAATAGCTTTCGACTGTACACAGTTTTTTTTTTCTTTTCACTCTCATTTAAGTCAAACACATTCACTTTTTGCGCGCCATACATATGGATGCCCTAAGGTGCCACAATTCGCACTGCTCGTCACGACCGCCGAGCGTAGCTATTTTCCCGCAATCGGAGTGCAATCAGTGCCATAATAAGAGAGCTTGAAACTTGCTGCCTCGACAGCATCCGAAGAAGCGAACTCTGCTGTTCTGAGACCGATTAATGTGTCTCAGTTGTCTATAACACTTGTCTGTGTGCTTATCCCCGTATATGAGTTCGGCTTCAGGCGAGATTATTTATATAAGCACCACAGCTGACTCAAGCCAGTTTGCATACCCAAAATTGCTTATTTTACTTTGAACAAATTTAAAAATGTTAATTAGGCGGAATAAGATATTATTTATTTAAACTTTATACTTAGTATGTTACATTCGTCAAATGTGCACAAGGTTGTATAAATATAAGTCAGTTCTATAGTATCTTTTCAAAGTAGTTGAAATCTGATAAGATGTTTGATAACAATTTGGAAATTACATAGCGATGACGTATAGAGGTGTTGAACGTATACCTACAAAGAAATGATGTCATGATGAAGTAACGCTGTTTATAAAAGAAATATAGAACCAAAAATACGTTGATGATACGAAAACAGTTAAATTTAAATGACGTCTCTACCAGCAACTATAAGTTTGTAAAAAATTAATGGCTTTTCTGGGATTTTACACCCGCAGATTTGTGTGAAAGTGTACTTTGAATAATTAGCTAAGCCATATTTTCTAAAAAAGAAAAAAACTCGTTGAAAAAAATGTGTGATAAAAATAGTACTTTACAAAGTAGGCACCACATCTTTGCATTTTGAATACTTCTGCAAGTTTATTCTTCTGCGCACCTATGAACAACTTATTCACTTAGCACTTTAAAAAATAAAGAAAGAAAACGCTAATGCATGTACCACAATGCAAATCTGTCGAGTGGATGATGCAGACGAAAACCTCAGGAATGTATTCTTCGGCTGGTACACGCGCACCGCAACAGCAAACATTGTATTAACCTGTCTACGCGCATATGAAAGAGAGTCCCTGACATTCGCCAACTTTTAAGAAATCACTGGCACAGCTGAGTATATTATTTATATTGATCGGCGCGAGCTATGTAGGAGCGTTTATTTTCGAAGGACGTATATATCGCCAATAGCGTTAATCTCGCGATATTGACGTTTCATTGAGAATAATGAAAGGCGGCTTCCCATTTAAGAACTCACTATCGCAGAAGTAAATAATTTGCTTGAAATTTGCACTTTTTAATTGATGAGACAAATTTAATCCGAGAATCCTCATTTCTTCTAGAACTTCTAGAACGTCAATTAATCAGGTTTAGGCAAATTAATAATAACGTTTCTTTATAATAATAACGTGTTTATTGAATCTCATAAAATTTTCATATGTCTACTAAGTTCAAAGTAAATAGTTGATCAATTTTCGTTTCTGTATATGCTTTTCTATTTCTAGTTCTTATAAAAGATGCAACCTCGCTATATCAATTTTGTCTATAGTAACATGAAAATATCATAAAGAAAACTTTATTTTTAAAACACCTTTGCACATTAAGGGCTACAAAAGTTCTTTCTACTCATAAACTAACCTGCCCTCAGTTGATCCGGAAAGTACAGCCGACTATAGCCGAATGCAGTAACGTCAGCTTCACACCAAAATTATTTCAATTTCGCTCCTCACAAATATTCTCTCTAACACACCGAGAGAGCTTTCAATAAAGTACAAATCCAATGCACTACGGCTGTCGCTCACAATTCAACGAGAATATATACTGTGCAGGGCAAATGTATACGCGCGGATCGTTCGCTCTTGTGAGGTGTACAAGTATAGCAGCAGCGTGCGACGTTCGCCGGCCGACTGAGCGCGCGGAATAAACTTGAGGGAGGACTATAGCAGACGCGGCGCGGCACGTCACACACGTGCAGTGCGCACATGAGAGCAGGCAAGGATCTTATACTCGTTCTTCGCGCTATACTCCGATTTGTCGATGCCCGCGCGTGCGCGCGCGCACTTCGGAGCTTCGCGGAGAGCTTCGGCCGTGCAGACGTGATCGAGCTGTATAGCTATTTCGTGTTGATCGGACATTTGGAGGGGAGTATTATTAATTGGGGGAGAGACATTTATTTTCCGAGAAGGATGAGAGAGAGAGAGAGAGAGAGACTATCGCGGTAATCGGATTTCTTGAGAATTTTAAAGGCCAGGTTGTTCTTCGCGCGACACGAGAATTCCTAATTTGTTAACGTGTCTTGAATTAAATATAACTTTTAATTTGTTATGAGAATCGGTTTTTATATGTTTAATTAGAAAGGAGAGAATATAGCATATTTCAATATTGTATATAGAATAAAAAGAGAAACAGAAATGTAATGGAGCTTTTAAACAGCAATTAATTGATATAAGACGTTCATGTAGATATACCAGTTTTCAAGTTGTTTATATCATTTCATTATATTTTTCAATACAAGATATTTAATTTTATATAATATTCTTTGGAATCCGCCCCCCTCTAAATATTTCTGTAAGTACAATTTATTTTGAGCACACTTGAGAGATACATATCTGTATACTCAGCACTTATGAAATGATCCAGTGTTCTTGTAGGCAAATAGCAGTTTAATAGGGCAGTTACAGACATTATCGTACATACATAGACTATGCAGGAACTAGAGCAGCACTGTAAATGGAAGCCACCGGGCTGTTATAATTGCATCAATGAAAATCAGTATATAATTCGCACAGGAATGACTTTTATGTGCACTTACACGCAAAGAAATAATCAAAAAACAAGAAGCAAATCCTCTTGTTCTAATACTCTACAAGGCTACACTATAAAAATTCTTTATCTTATTTTTGCTGCAAGTACCTATAATTATTTGATTCTCGAAAATATTTTTTCAAACGACTTTTTCGAGACGGTAAGAATTTCTATTTGAATACCTATTATACCTCCATATAACATTTAGAAAAATCATTGTTCGACAATAAGAAGATTTCGGAATATTACACATTTTTTTTAATCTACAGAGTTTTGTAGTAAGAAAAAGAGTTACACTTAAAAATTAATACACTGACAGAAAAACTCTGGTAAAAATTTGTATGTTGTCATGTAAAAATTACTATGTTGGAATCGTAACTGGACCATAAGTCGGATTTTTAGCAGAAATTGCAATACACATAGGAAAAATTCCAAGTCTAACATGAGAATTTTATATAACTGATTCAAAAAGCGAAAAAAATTATTTCATCTTTTTTTTAGAAGTGAGAAGCAAGTGCCAGACACATAATTTTTATATTTAAACAATATAGAAATTATTTTTGAATTAAACATGATTAAAGAAAATTAAATAAATAAATTAAAAATTTTTGACGACATCGAGATTTGAACCTTATATCTGTCTGAATTTTTTCTATTTTGACATTGAAGGGGTCGACTTTTCGTGCACTCGCAGATTGTTTACGATTGAACATGTGAATTCTTACTCTAAAACTCTCTCAATTTTTACGATGCTAGCCTGGAAAAATGTACAAAAGGCAAAGTTCCATTAGCCATGTGTTAATTTTTACTATGCTGGCATAGGAATTTTTACTTGTGACATTGGACTTTTTCATATAAAAGATGTAAATATTTGGGTTTTGAGCAGTTATAATCAACTTCCAAGAGCTAGATAGGAATTTTTGCCCGGATTTTTCTGTCAGTGTAAAGACATTGAGAAAATCAGAATTTTATATCATGTACTGAACAGAATGCTCATTTTTTGCCGTTACAATTACTTTTAATACTTGCTGGTTGTTAGAAAGAATTTTTAAATGAAGCAAACCTCATGTTTATACATGGAGGAGTGCTCAAAGCAGGGAAATATTTTTATCTTAAGTGTACACTCTTATAGGGAAAGTGTGCCAGCAGAGTAAAGTAGCACGCTTCACGATTATTCTAAAACTCAAATTTGGTGAGTTGGAAAATTGTGCTTTTAAGGCCATGTGAAACCGTGAATTTCAATATTTTTTAAATCAACATTCAAGCGGCTATACGGAAAACAAATTTTGTCAAGCGCTCCGTACACATAAACACTATGTTCAGGAATTTTTTTGAGTGATTCTGTTAGCATTTTCGTTAGATATGCTCGTTTGAAAAGTAGATTAATTGCAGATTCCTACTTACCGACAGTACGGTTTTTATTTAATTAAATAAATTCCCATATTTTTTTGGAAAAACACGTTTATCAAGCGCTCCGTATATGTTAATACTATACTCAGATTTTTTTTATGATTCTATTGGTATTTTCATGAGATGTACTCGTTTGAAAATTATGTCGGTATTTAACATCACCTTAAGTTTGACAAAATACAAATAATTTTTCTCAAGCTACGACAAAGTTAAAAGTTTAGAGCTATCACATTGCATACAGCTATCGTGATATAAACCTTTATCCAAACATCCCCCACACTGTAACTTTTATATGAGTTCAATTTGTAAAAATTCAGGCGATTTATTAGGTAATACAATCACCTGATACTTTGATAATATTAGTCATCTCATCCTATTTCTGAATACTTACCTTAGAAATTAAGGTGTATCTTTAATACCGAACTGTCTAGGCAGGAGACAACAGTTCGGCTTAACGGATTGGCTTGCTAAGCCCTATACAAAAATGAATAGTAATAATAATGTTGTCTGGAATTACATATTCATTTTCTTTTTTCATTCTTAATTGCTGTTTTTAGTAAAAAAATATTGTATATCGTCATTTAATAAAAATTCCAATTTTAAATTCTAGTGGGGGCACTATATAGGGTGTTATTATCTATTAAAATTACTAAGCCTTCATAGGATATGACATTATACTCTGTATTATACGACACATAGGGTTTGTCATATTCAAGCCCTCCAATCCATGAAGCAACTCTTACCAGACCCGGAAGAGGAATACGATACTTATACAGACCCAAAAAAATAAAATAAGTTTGATATGCTGGGAGTTCAACATAGCTATTCCTATGTCGAATTAGGCACAGCGTGAATAATCACTTCGCCAAGGACTGCAAGACCCTGCCAGTAGCAACTTAATTATTAAGGATATTTCAATAAATAATAATACAGCTTAAATATATTACTATATCCGGCCAGTAATATTTAGATAATTAGTTTATTCCCATCTCAACAAATATGGCCACTTTTTTCCCTGAAAAGCGGGACAAAAGTTAGATTTGTTTCCCTCTTTCAACAAATTTAACGTTTGCGGGAAATATGACGATATTTCCCTCTTTTCTTTACTCCCCATATTTCCGTCGGTTCCACTTTCCAAATAAAAAAGTGGCCACAGTTGAGATGGGAATAAAGTACTATATGTAACTCGGGAGAAAAGTCGATGATTCCCTCGGGTGATCACTGTACTCGCTTCGCTTCACTCGCGGGAATCAAGAGCGACTTTTCTCCCTTGTTACATAATGTACTATTAATACCCGCTTTATGGGGAAAGGAATTGAAAAATAAATATGACAAAATACGAACAAATAGAATCACAAATTATCAAGAGGTATAGAAGTTTGGATTTTCATTGAACTTTAATAATGATATTATTCATGGAGTTGAGAAATTATTTGTTTAGTGTTTAAAATTTTATTACAAGGAAAGATGAATTATAACATTGAAAAATGGACTTTATTTAAAAGTTGCTGAAAAGCCCATTTCTTCATTTTTATCGGATCTAAGTATGCAATTTAAATTTTACAATTTAAAACCATCATGAAACTTATTTATAATACATATTAAAAAAATCTTTTTGAATAAAATTTGTGTGGATTATTTGTATATTACCAGAGATTCAGAAAGACGGGATTGTGAACAAATTTATGAAATCAAAATGTAATGCCGATATCGTTCATTCCCTCTTGTGTGCGTGCGTATATGTGTGCGCGTCTGCGTATGTATGTCGTGTGTGAGTGTGTATGTGTGTGTGTGTGTTCGATTCTCCTTTTTATATTCTTTTACATAATTGTTCTTTTATATTTCAATTTCGAGACTTATCAGCGAGGGGGCGTATTCCGCGTATACTTGTCAACAAAACACATATAAATCTTTACAGTGAATCTATATAGTGTTACTTAATACTTAGAGCCATAATATAAATATAATATCCTATTTGTACAAAAACTAGTTTCTATTTTTTTCTTTTACTAATTAATGAAATAATTCATGAAAAATAGCGAAGATTTAAAAATGCCAGAAGTAAAGAAAAGTACAGTTTGGGAGAATAATAGTACATTTCGACACGGGTGGGGAAGTCGATTATTTAGCTAAAGCTAAATATTTCGATTATTTAGCTAAAGCTAAAGCCACACCACCTAAATAATCGACTTACGCACTAGTTTCGAACGGTATTTTATACCACGAGCGCCGAAAAATCATATCAAAGTTGTGATTTTGAGGTTAGAGTAAAATATATTACACTACCGTCTCTTTAACACGCTCAGAAGTTGTAATTATTATTATCGCTTTTGGGGGTTCGAGAAAACACGGAATTCGAGGTCAATTAACGCCATGATGCACGTACTGTGTGTCGCAATCGAGCTCATTAAAATCGTTAAATTTATCTTGCGTGTAATATTTTCTACCAAATAACATTCTTTTTTATATTTATAATGCCAGATTAAAGTGATTAATATTATATTTATATGTATACATGAAATATTGAACTATTTTTAGAAAATATTTACTTATATAGAATCATTTAAGTATCAATTAATCAAAATTAAAGTTTTAATGTGTACCTAATGCGTTAGCAAGTAAATAATTTATTGAGTATATTATTTTTCGAAAATCGATTACTTAGCGCTCTTTTATATTGAATTTAAGCAATGATGTAACTACTGCTTATATAAAATTTATTGCTCGTTTATATCATGCTGCTTGATTTATCGATCGAGTACATCGTTCAAAACTCATAAAATAACCATTACTTGAGCCTTTATTATTATTAATACACTCGGTCTTTCAGTTATGCTGGCCCGCTGAATGAAAAAGGAGGCTGTATTAAGAATCAGTTTAGTAAAAAAATTTCGCGGACCCAGTCGACAGCCAAAATATAGTCATGAAAAAAAAAAAAGGACGACGGATCGGACGAGACGGTTGTAAAAAGGAGGATACGTGGGTTGCGAAATATATAGCGACACGCCCGATTAAGGTCGCGCGCACGTTTCCTTACCTAAATACAGTGCGCGCGATCGTCGCTGTCAAACGCGCCTGACGGCGCGGGGCGAGCTCTACATTTGCGGCTGCGTACATACGTACAGTATCGCGCAAAGGTCACAACACGGCGATCCTCTCAAGACCGTCCTCTTTTTTGTCGGCCCTTTTGGTACAAGGAGAGCGAGCACATCGATACGTCTTATTAGCGATTAAATCTTCATTGACTTGCAGATTATTTTATTGCTGCTTTTTCAACTTTTCAGAATCTCTTAACAATCCGTGGAACATGTAAAGAAATGTACGTACTTTCGTAATAATAAAATTCGTAAATGCAATGCAGTAAAGTGTCTTATAATGTTTGCCGCCCACCGCTTAATTTACGATTCCATTGTGTGTAGCGTTAAATGCAAGGACATAAGTGAACTCATAATTTCATCTGACCAACACAGATATAAATATAAAACATGCTATCATATTTAAACGTTTTTTTTCTATTTTCGATATGTAATTTAAACTTGATTCAAACAAAAATAGTTTCTTGTGCACGATAATCTATGATTATAGGGGAGAACTGACACCAATATAGCATTTTCGGCAATAGCTCTTGATTTTATTATTGGTTAAAATTAAAATATAATTAAGAATTACATAATCCTTGGAAGGCCCCCTATAAAAGAGTGGGCTAGTTTTTTTCAGTTATAATAATAATAAGAAGTCACTTGAAAAAATAAAAAAAGTTGGTTTTTCACTATCCTCAAAAAGTGTTACCCGGTTTTGGCCAACTTAATTTTTTACGGAGTTTTGAGTTGTAACAATTTTTACACAGTAATGAACGTCAAAATATTGTAAAAGTATGCTGTAGATCAACGTTGATTTATTCTTGAATTGTTAAAGAAGTAGAAAATTAAAAAATATATGTTACATCGCAATCGTAGAAAAACGGCAGAAAGACACAAATAACTTTTACCATTGAGATTGTTGATGGGATACTAAATTCTCCTGTAACTTTGAGAATTCTGTAATTAAAATATTTGTAAAATGATATTTTACATCTAACCATAGTGGTCCGATGTCGTCACACATCATCAGACTCCAGAAACGGTGTGGTGGCCAATTTGAAGCGATGAATTTGCAACTATACTTATAATGTACTCTCGCCTATAATGTTAATTTTTTTAATTTTATCGCAAATATAGTATATTACGCGTCTAGGGAGAAAAAAATCTCTTCTTCCTCGGGTGTCAATTTACACGAGTTGTGTAGGCTGGCTAAATTTCCTCCCGTGGTACATATACTGTTTTTCATCATACCTGGGACTAAAATACCACAGTCACGATGTTGAGCCTAGAACAAAAATGGTAGTTTCGGCCAAGCTCGCAAAACGCACTCGCTTTCAGCTCGTGCTTGCTCACCTACGGCTCGTACTGCAATCACACGAGGTCAAAAAACTCACTTAGCCCTTGGTGCGCACGATATCTTTTGCGACACAGAATTAGATTTTTGCTACGGCACTGTTGCGCCCGCTACGCCTACTTTTGCGTCCGCTTCGACACTTTTGCGCCCGCAGGTCTAGAAACTGTTACTTTTAACCCATTTTTTAGGTTCAAAAAACCCGAAAATCGTGCCTATGTTACAAAAAAGATTTTTTTTTTCAACACGAGCATGAAATGAGCCTTTTCCAATACCTGCAAGTTGAGTAGTAAATGCGCATTTCGAACATGCTTCAAAAAAGCGATAAATAATATTATTATTTCCCGCTAGAACGTGAAGATAAATCTCTAGCGAGGGATAATATTTATTAACTGTGTTGTGCACGACTCGAAATGCCCAATCACCTACTCAATTTCCATGCATAGAGAAAACCCTATATATCACGGCCTCGTTAAAAAAATGCTGTATAACACGGAAAGAAAAGCTATTTCAGATTCGCGTGAGGTGTTTCCCCCTCGCTTGAAATATTAGCTTATTTTCTCTCCCCCTGCTGCACATGTATTACTAATAATCTGCAAAAGTATCAGACATTTTTTGGATGCTTCGTGTGTTTATTTAATTTTTCGGTAATATAATTTGAATAGAAGTAATTTAAAATTCGATAGCAAGCACAATCTACAACACCGCATGCCGAACTCAAAAAATTCGTTAGTGTACTGGAATTTATAGGGCATCATCCAAACATTGGACCCCCTCTCCACAAATTTTTTACTCAACACAAAGAAAGCTTTTTTAGATGTTAGAAATCCAATTTCGTAAATTAATAAAATTTTCTTAATATGAACGATGTAGTCTTGAATATTTTTTACAAAGTATAACGACATTTTTTTTAATTCCTTAAACTTATAATAACTTTATTTTTGTTATCGTATTACATAATTTTGTACTAAGATAATAATCGTAAAACTGTGAAGAAAGAGCTACTCGTGCAATTTTTAGAAACAACTCATTTAGCACGCCACAACAAATAGTAGGGAGGGACGGTTTCATGCACACAAGAATTATACACAATTTTTAATGTACACATAAGTTTTTCGAATTATTGTCGTTCACATGCATTTTTTAGTCTTGCAAACTGATTTAGTTGAGATTAATATCCAGCACGTGTGTTTTGAACACAATTTTTTATACACACACAATATTATTTATTAATGATTAAATGACTCTAGTGATAGCCATAGATTCATTTGGATAATAAGACTCGGGTGGTAATACTATCAACTTATTTATTCATTAAAATAAATAACGACGTTTCGGCCCGTACAGAACGACGTACGTTACAAGGCCCTCATCAGGTTCCAATTTAGTTATTTCTACAAAAACAACACAGCAACACGCTAGATGGTAGAGCGGTGAATGCCGCCGTGGGGGGGGGGGGGGGTCTAGAGTTTCGACGATTCACTATAAAATTGAAGTCAACTATAGACGTTTTTCAGTTCGACATATGATAATGCAGATTGTTCTTAATTTCGAATTCTAAATTACGAAAATCATATTTGCGAAAGTAACACTTCACCTAGTGTCCAAAACATCGAATTTCATTAATAGAATTTTAATAGGGATACAATATAGACATTTCGAAATAAATCATTAGAAACAGATTATATTTGCTTTGAGATCGTATGGATGAAATTCGATGTTTTGGACAGTGGGTGAACTGTTACATTCGAAAATATGATTTTCGTAATTTAGAACGTCGAAATAAAGAACAATCTGCATTTCCATATGTCGAACTGAAAAACGTCTATAGTTGACTTCAATTTTATAGTGAATCGTCGAAACTCTGGACCCCCCCCCCCCTTTTACACAATGTGTTTTTTATTGAACACATTGAGTTAAACACCGTTTTTAAAAAAATGAAATATTATTGTACACGTTTACTTTCTACACATAAAAAGAATAAGTATTAAAGAGAACTAAATATCGCACACAATAACAATGGACACTAAAATTTATTCTACAACAATTAAAAATAGTAAATATTCAACACATACTATTTTACACAGACAAATGGTGTTTGGTTTTTTTATAATTTTAGACGGAATTATTTTACACTAACCAAATAATATTTTTTACACCCTCTCTTTATAACATAATATAAATAATTTTCATCCTACACGCGAAGTCATAGACACATTTTATTTTTAATAAAAGGCCCAAACTTTGTACACATATTATTATACACGAATGGTAAAACACATAATATTTTACACAACTTAATTTTTATTGAATAAAGTTATAAAAAGACTATTTATTATATAATAAGTCAAAACTTTGTACACATATTATTGTGCACCAGCATAGGTAGTTCTCGCTATAGAGGGTGGCGATTTAATCGCCCTGGTAGAAATGGTAACCAACCGTTCACCATCCGTTCACCAACTCGCAAAGGTTTGGCCAACCGTGTAACCAACGGTTGGTAATAATTACCGCTTATTTCATCACGGAATAAGCCTTACGGTTGGCCAATGAATGCTCCCTTCTTTAAAAAGTGATGAGCGGCCATGTTGAAGCATCTAAAGGCTTGATTTTGATTGGTCGATAAGAAGAAGGCACGAGAAATATACTGTTTGAAATTTAATGTTTCAATATTTTAATGGAATTTTTACATTTAGAGTAGTATAAAAATGATTAAGTTCTGACTTTGAAAAAATACTTAAATAAATTAAAAGTAAAACGTAATGAAGATAGCATGCATAACCTCAAAAACAGAAAAGTACGCGCGAAGCGCGTTTGAATATCGCTTGTATAATAAGAAAAGTGATTTCTTGATAAATGGCTCATTAGCTTCGTAAATGGTGGCCGATGACGGAGTCTAGGTAGTGCGCGCCGTAGGTTTGTGGCTCTAGGTGTTAGAATTCATCGAATGCGTCGTCTAGGTGTTCAAGGTGACCGATTACGGAGTCTACGTGGTGCGCTCCGTAGTTTTTTGCATCTAGGAGTTGGAATGCATCCCATGCGTGATCTAGGTGATCGGGGTAGCCGATTACGGAGTCTAGGTGATGCGCACCGTAAGTTTTTGGCTGTAGGTGTTGGATCTTATCGAATACGTAGCCCAGGTGTTCGGGGTAGCCGATGACGATGTCTAGGTGGTGCGCTCCGTAGTTTTTTGCGTCTACGTGTCGGAATACATTCCATGCGTGGTCTAGGTGGTCGGGGTAGCCGATGACGGTGTCTAGGTAATGCATGATTTAGTTTTCCTCGTTCACCACGTTTGCGATGCGTTCCAACACCTGGAGCCAAAAAACTATGGAACGCACCACCTAGATATCGTCATCGGCTACCCCGAAAACCTAGACGACACATTCGATGAGATCCAATACCTACAGCCAAAAACCTACGATGCGCACTACCTAGACCCCGTAATCGGTCACCCGTAACACCTAGACGACGCATTCGATAAGTTCCAACACCTAGAGCCACAAATCTACGATGCGCATCACCTAGACTCCGTCATCGGATACCCAGACCACTTACAAGGAAACACTCCCAGGTGTACCTCACCGATTTCGATGATTTTGATATATGGTATAGAACATAAAAAAATAAGAGACCCACATTTTTTTCATCTGCTAATTCGCAGGTTCAAAGGGTGAAAATCACCCCTAAAGTTCACCCCCGATAGTTATTTCTAAAATAGTTTTTTCTAAATATCTCGGCTTGAAATCAATATTTTTCGATAAAACAAAATAGAGGTTATTTCTTATGAAAAGCACAAATAATCCATGGTGATTTGAGCAGAGAGGGATACATGCCCTATTTTATAAAGGGTAAAAACACAGTTTTTTTGTCATAATTTTGTAATAAAAAATTATAAATAGACTAGAAATGTTGGGATTCGATTAGGAAGATAGATCGGGTGCGCGCAATAATATAAGCGAAGCGTATAAAAGAAAAGGATATAACTTTATTAGTGAACATATAAAGAACGTCCGTATAGGACCAGCGCTTGCGCTCGGAGAGCGCTCTCTCCTATACACAATAGGCGGCAACACCGTAGCGCCCCTTTACATAGTATACATGATATACAGCGGTCAATGTGAGCATTCCTTATATTCCAGCAAGAAAAAGTGGAAAAAATGTATTAATACATAAAATAAAAAATTAAAGTTGACCTGTTTCGGCATTTTTATAAATTTCACACTTCATGGGGGTAAACCACCCCTAACACCAAATAACTATTAACATGTACACTCGATGGACATTGATTCGTGTCGTTAGTGACCGTCATGCATAATCTTTTCAATTGTTTTATCATTTCTTATGTATATTAACGTTCAAAAGGTTATGCGTGACGATCACTAATGGGGCACGTTCGACACGAATCAATATCCATTGAGTGTACTTCAAACCATAAAATTTCATATTAGATTTTGCATAGGGATTTTCAAGGTCGCTGATTACAAATCCGTCGTCACATTAAAAAAAATTCAAAATGGCGGATCCAATATGGCGGACGAAATTGTCAAAAAATCTCTAATTTTCATAAAACTGTACATCTAGGGGTTCTGGAGGTCGCTGATTAAAAATCTGCTGTCAGCTTTTCAAAATAAAAAATAGCGGATTATGCATGGCACGATACAACGTAATGCTTAAACCGTTAAATTCTAAAAATTAGTAAACCACAGTCAGGCCCAAGGCCTGTGTTTTTAAATCCCCAAGCTCCTAAGCCTTATAACCCCAAACTCTTAAACTCCCCTATTGAAAAATCTCAGGTGAGATCTCAGGTGATTTCTCAGGTGAGATCTCATGTAAAATCTCACGCCAAAATCTCACCTGAGATTCCGCTCCAGATGCTGCAGAAAACTTACGTTAATTGAAAATCAGCGTCTTCAGTATTGGGAATCGCTTTTTAGGATGTTTTACCCCCCAGATGAGCTCAAAAATACATGTTTAAAAGCATTTTACACAATTTTTCAATTTTTGAAATTTGATACATGAGATCTCAGGTGATTTCTCAGGTGATATATCATGTGAGATCTCAGGTGAGATATCATGTATCAATTTTGAAAAATTGAAAAATTGTATAAAATGCTTTTAAACATGTATTTTTGAGCTCATCTGAGGGGTAAAACATCCTAAAAGGCCATTCCCAATACTGAAGAAGCTGATTTTTAATTAACGTAAGTTTTCTGCAGCATCTGGAGCAGAATCTCAGGTGAGATTTTGGCGTGAGATTTTGCATGAGATCTCATCTGAGAAATCACCTGAGATCTCACCTGAGATTTTTCAGTAGGGCCAGACAGTTTGAAGGCCTGCGCTTTCTAACCCCATATCCCCAAACCCGGAAACCCCAGACAGGCCGAAGGCCTGTGCTTTTAAATCCCGTAAACCTCAGACAGGATGAAGGCCTGTACTTTTAAATCCCAAACACCTAAGCTTTATAATCCCAAACTTTTAAACCTCAAACAGGCTGAAGGCCTGTGTTTTTAAACACTATAACGGAAGAGAAGTTTTAAATGGAAATAAAGTGATTTAATAGTCTTGCTATAGTTGTATCTACATTCCCTTCTACATATATTTTTTATCAGTGATATATATTTTTATTTATATATAAATATAAACATACATGAGGCGTTTCACGTCAACTACCCCAGAACCGTGCGAGCGCCAAATCGTGCTATTTCTAACTCATGTTTATGATACTAAAATGTAACTAAAAAAATTGTTTCATAACCGTTTCCGACGTTTTTTTCTTCAGCTTTCCAATGGTATAGGCAGTTTTTCCGAAATTTTCCATTTTCACCTTCAAAAAGTATAAAACGTCTTATATCTCAAAAAGTGTATTTTTAATATTTTTTTGGACCATTTAGATCGAAACCTGAGCATTTTTTACATAGGAAATGATTTTTTTCATAATTTGCTCAGGATGTTTTCTTCGAGAAATAGAACGCGAAAGAGTAGCGCAACGGCTCTCCTGCGCGCGGGACGTCGCGCGGCATCGCATTATTCATTTTTCTTTCGATAAGTGGCTTTCATATCGGAATTTTCTATCCGTATGTGAATCGTCACGTCGAAAGTATATAATTACAATGACTTTTCATCTTACTCCTCTTCGAAATTTTTTCGAATTTCTGTCAATACAATCAAACTTGGATTTCATAGTGTTTTTCGTGTATTTGATGATTAAATCATCGGTAACTCTTTGTTTCGTTATTTCTTTCGTTTATTGTAGCAACTAAATGGATTGTGGCAACTTTGAAATTAAAATGCATAAATCCTTTAAATAAAAATGATCACCCTTCATATAAAATAAAAGATTTGATCGACTTTCCAATACCTTTAAGAAGCGCATATCCCTTAGTACCGGAAAGGAAAAATTTGTTCTAACTGTCAATGCCAAATTTACAAACATAAATCAAGTTTACCTCCAGCTGATGCTAAAAAAGCCAAAATAGTGTGTAACGATGAGTATCACAAAGCTGGTGTTGCAGTTCTTGAACAAATAAAGAAAAAAATTTCAGAATCAACAAATAAGCAAGAGAGAATTCAGTTACTAACTCTTGCGCCTGAGTTTTGGTCTCGCACTGAACGGGAAGCTGGCGAAGCAAAAAATGTCGTAGCTAAAAGTGGAATTTTTTCAATACCTGCTAATAAAAGTGGCAAACTATTTTCAGCTGAAACTGTAAATTCAGTGAAAACATTTTATGAAAAAGATGATGTAAGCCGAATTATACCAGGTTTAAAAGATTACATATCTGTTAAGCAGAGCAATGGTAAAAGAGAACATGTTCAAAAAAGATTAGTGCTTGGTAATTTAAATGAACTGTATAGTTCATATCAAAAAGAAAATGAACACGTTAATATTGGTTTTACTAAATTTACACAATTGAGACCACCACATTGTGTTTTAGCTGGAAGTAGTGGTACGCATAATGTATGCGTGTGTGTACATCACGAAAACGTAAAGCTCATGCTAAGTGCTATGGATCTAGAAAATATAACAAAAGATACTGATTGCCTCTTAAAAACTACCACGATTGCATCCAAGCAATTATGTGTAATGATGCACACGATAGATGCTATTTGGGTGACTGTTTAGATTACCCCAATATGTCCATATTACGTAAACATTTGCTTGAATGTTTTGATGAAAGTGATATTTTTCAAATAGAGTATGAATCATGGTTTCAAAAAGATCGGTGTACAATAGCTTCTAAAACTGTAAAAGTTCATAAATTTATGGACATACTGGGAGAAAAATTGATAAAATTAAAATCTCACAATTTTTTTGCTAAGAATCAATCACTTTTTGTAAGTGACTTAAAAAACAACCTTCAACAAGGAGAATTTCTTGTGTGTTGTGATTTTGCCGAAAACTATGCGTTTGTTACACAAAATTCTACACAATCGTTCCACTGGAACAACAACCAAGCAACTGTTTTTACAGTTGTTGTGTATTATAAAGAAAATGAAGAGCTTAAACATGTAAGCATTGCTGTGATTTCCGAAAATCTAAACCATGATACTGTTGCCATTTATGAACATCGAAAAGTTATAATATCTTACCTCAAAACTAAATTCATAGTAAAAAAAAGTCTATTATTTGACTGATGGAGCAGGTTAGCATTTTAAAAATAAATCTAATTTTCTAAATCTTCTTTTTCATGAGAAAAATTTTGGTCTTCCAGCTGAGTGGCATTTTTATGCCACGGCGGATGGCAAAGGTGCATGCGATGGTATAGGCGCCAACCTAAAAAGAGGTGCAAAACGAGCGAGTCTACAAGTTTCTTCTAATAATCATATTTTAATGCCAGAAAAGCTTTATAACTGGGCTAAAGATTATTACAAAGAAACCAAAGTTTTTTTATAGCAGTAAAGAATCATATGAAGATACTGCCTTGAAACTAAAACCAACACTGGATAAGGCTAAATTCATACCAGACACATTACAATACCATGCTATTATTCCAATTGATGAAAGTACATTGAAGCTCAAAAAAACCTCATTAAGTTCTAAATATCAAATCTTCCCGAGAAAATTGTTAGAAAAAACAAAGAAAAATTATCTGCACTGAGAAAAAAGCGTTAGTATAGTTACTATATTCCTGTTAGCTATGAAACTCTGTTCTTTTTTTTTATAAAAAAGCCAATAAATTATTATTCTTATATTACAAAGAATTCAAAAGAACAGGTAAAGATTATGAAAGGTTATTAGGTAGCGAGGCAGGCCTAGTTTACGCGAGGTCCCGCGCGACGTCCCGCGCGCAGAGCCGTTGCGCTACTCTTTCACGTTCTATTTCTCGAAGAAAACATCCTGAACAAATTATGAAAAAAATCATTTCCTGTATGTAAAAAATGCTCAGGTTTCGATCTAAATGGTCAAAAAAAATATTTATAGCACGGTGTGACCAAAGCCCGCAATTTAGTCACGCCTATCCGTGGCTAAAGTAGTCCTTTTTTGCACCGTGTTTATCACACTCGCTACGCTCGTGCGCTAACCTCACGGTGCAAAAAAGGACTACTTTAGCCACGGATAGGCGTGACAGCGGACTTTGAGCAGGCAGTGCTATAAAATAGTATACGATACTCGTGACTTAGTGGCTCTTTATTGCACGGCGTTTAGCGCCGTGCCAAAAAGAGCCACTTTAGTCACACGTATCGTAATATACTATAAAAATACACTTTTTGAGATATAAGACGTTTTGTACTTTTTGTAAGTGAAAATGGAAAATTTCGGAAAAACTGCCTACACAATTGGAAAGCTGAGAAAAAAATACGTCGAAAACGCTTATAAAACTATTTTTTTAGTTATATTTTAGTATCATAAACATGAGTTAGAAATAGCACGATTTGGCGCTCGCACGCGGCGCTGGGGCAGTTTACGTGAAACGCCTCATGTATTTAAAATAATCTGATATATATATATATATATAAAAGCAATTCCTGGGAAATTTCCCTTTTACGTCGCCAAAAAAATGAAAAATTTTTTTGAATACACACTTACCACACAAGGTTTTTCTTGTTTCTTGAACCTTACAGAACGTGAAAAAACGTGTGTTCCAAACCGATTGAGTGGTATCACATACTTATTTTGGGAGTAATCGTTCAGTATCTAGTCGTGTGACGTTATTACCAGGAAGAATGAAGCTTCATTTTTTCATTATGTTCAAATTTTTATTTTTATCACGTAAAACAAGTATTTTTTATACTAAGTTACGTTTACAAATTTTAGAATCTGAGTCCAGTTTTTTCTTCAACCCAATCATGGTATTTGTGCATCCTAGTGAACACTCCAGGAAATTCTATCGAACTACAATCTACACCAAAAGCAATGATTCCATACAATTTACCATGAATAACACCAGGTCCACCAGAATCACCATGGCAAGCATCAGCGTGTCCATTGCCCGCACAAAACATATTATCGGTTATGGGTTGTATTTGTGAGCTGTAAGCTCTTCGACAATTTTCTTGACTCACTACAGGTATGTGTGCAGCCTTCAAAAAATCAGATTTTCCCAGATATAACTAAAAATAGTTAATTAAATTAACTATAGAAATTCTAAAAAAAAAAGAAAACCTTTCTCTGTGAGGGATAAGAACTTACCCCTGTCTGTCCAAAACCAGTAATCCGCATCCATTCACCTTCTGTGGGAATATCGTGTGGCTTTGCAATTTCTATAGGCTGTTGTTCATTATTAAATTGAATAGGATGTGCAAGCTGAATGAAAAATATAATGAAAATATTTATGTTAGTCACAAGTTCTTAGTTCTTAATCAAAAATTAAAATTTGTACTGAAATTTATTTAACAAGTTTCGAAGATGTATAAAACTATTATTACACACATTGAAATACTAACATTGTCATGAATAGTGATATTATATCTATACTATATATTTCTAGGTAATTCGCAGGTAAAATAAACATATTTAATTACCTGGATTAAAGCAATGTCGTTGTTTCTTCTGTTGGTGTCAAAATGACGATGCATTATAATGTTCTCAATTGTGTGGATATGACCGAAAGCTAGTCTAAATCCACTGCCAGTTCGTACTAATATGTGCGTTACATTACTATTTTGCAATGAAAAGATTAATTTAATTTTTTGTAAGAAGTTCTATTATATAGAAATACTTAATGTAATTATAAAAATTAGAAATCTTACTCGACACAGTGTGCAGCAGTTATAACCCAAGAGTGATGTATAATAGTTGCACCGCAGATGTTATCTATACTCATCCACCGCAACACCATAGCCTAAAAACAAATTTAAATACTTTCATCCTGAGAGTTATGGGCTTAAAGATTTATATTGAAATTATTATGTTGATATACAAGATATAAGGAGCTTAAATCAGATTCAGCATCTTCTTGAATTATTTTAAAAAAACTTTTAAATTTCTATAAACTGTTTTGTATGAAATTTATATTCAATACATAGGTAATGTGATAAAGCAAGTACATCTATTAATATCGTTCATGGACTATTTTATTCAACAATCTATTAATAAATAAATCTATTAATAAATCTATCAAATAATCTATGAATTTGTTAACTAGTTACATTAAAGAAATTGCTGCAAAGTAATGAATGTTACAAAATTTAGTTGATATTTATTTACCTGATATGGTGCATATTCTATTCTAATGTGATCTCCTCCAACAATTTTATCTTGATATGTTCCATTATTATCTATTAGAAATTGAAATATAATATATATTTAAAAAATGTATTCTAATCAATAAAAATACTATAAAAATCTCTTTTACCTATATAGAAACTGCTCGCGAAAGCGATGAACAAGAAAATACACAAAACCTTCATGACTGCAATAAGTGAAAATGAAAAAAAATCTTCCTTATGTACACCGTTCTCATCAAATAATCATTAATAGAATTATAAATTAAAAATAAAATAAACACAAATATTGGAGTCAGCAATTTCTTTCGTGCTATCATTAGCTTGGTTATTTCGTGATTATTACGATAAATGCTGTTGAAGGCCGCACGCCATGGTAAACATGCTATGACGTGCGCACGACCGAAAATGTCAGTAGTCTATGCATTGGTGTACAATTTTTCGTGATCGTGTCGTACGCACGTAGTAACACGTGTACACGGCTTTTAACAACATTTATCGTAACACTCACGAAACATTCTATGTAGCAACAATGTATAGAGTACTGGAATTTTCCAAAAAACTTCCTCTAGGCGTTCAAGAATATAGTACACGGAGAAAAATAACATAGGAAAAATTGCCATATTTGATTGTAAGTCGAGGACAGACTGAAATCCTCCACAAAATTGTCATAATTTATGATTTTTACCATAAATTATGGCAATTTTGTGGAGGATTTCAGTCTGTCCTCGACTTACAATCAAATATGGTAATTTTTCCTATGTTATTTTTCTCCGTGTAGTTCGAATCAAATCGCAAAATTCGAAAATTCGTTACACAACTTTTGCATTTGTAAATACAGGTTTAAAATAGCGAAAAAATTGTTTTAAAATTCGCTATTTGGTTCAATAACAATCTCTATTATTCCGCTATGGTTTATAATATTTCTAATACTCCAAAATTTATTGTGTAAAAATTTCTGAATGAGATAGTTGATCTGAACGAAGTTCTGGCTAGTGAAAGAGAAAGAAAATTACATTCAACTTTTTTTCGAATAAAAAAGAAATAAAACAATTTATTGGCATTTTTAATAAAACTAAAAAAGATGAAAATTTGATTTCTTCACAGAAAAGTGGGCATTTCAATTCTTTATTGCCGGTACTTTAAAAAACGTTATTTGCTCAATTTTCAAATTCGGATCTTGGTTATTCGTATGCTGAAAAATTGCAAGGACAAAACATTTATTACCCTGGTAACACAGTCTGACGCACATCCGATTGCGTAGTACATGCGAGGTCTGCTTCCGACTTTATCCACATTTCTGCTGGCATCAAATTACAAAAGCAACGAGTAGATAAGCTATGCCGATTCTGGCTGACCTGTAATTGCAAGGAAGCCAATGACCCATATCAGGTCAAGACCTGTTTGAGCCAGAACCGGCATAGGGTTTCTGGATCAGCCGTAAGTGCACGGGGGTCAATTAATCCAAGTCTTGAGCCAGAATCGGCGTAATGTACGAGTATATATAGTACATTACGATACGTGTGCCTTAATGTGTGTGTAATAATGAGCCACTTAAGTCACGAGTATCGTATACTATTGTGACGTCAAATTAAAATTTTTCCTTTATTTCTTTCTCTTTTGGTCATATTCTTTTTGATTTCGAGAATTCTTAAATAAAATTATACTTAAATGTTACTCGCAATTACGACATCATCCGATCGTCGGATGATGCCTCAATCTACTAGTTTTAATTAATTGATTGTTTACATAGTTGTGTATACTGTCTGATGGAGACGCTCAAAATACATTTTTTTTTGCATGCGCTGTCGCGCGATGCGTATCGCTCCATCAGAAGGTAAACACACGTGTCTTATTCTTTTAAATTCTTCTAGAAATACTCGCGCTTAATTAAATATTTTTCGCAATCGAGACATCATCCGATCACCGAATGATGGCTCGATTAATTGGTTTTTACCGATATTGTTTACACAGTTGTGCATACTATTTAATAGAGACGTATTTGTGAAGTATATTTTTCGGGTTTTTCCCACCACGCGCTGTCGCGTGATGCATATGACTCTATTGAAGGGTAAACACAGGTGTTCTCTCTTTTGTAATATTTAGTATAAAAGGGCTTACAAAATGCTCCTCTATGTCAAACAGTACAAGATAGTCCGCAATACGCGACTCAGCTCAGGCCCGAGACCCCTCGTAAAAGGTCTACCGACGGAACAGTAATCCGCGATACGCGACTGCTAGGTAACTAACATCATAAATTATCTTAAATAAAGGACGCTTGCTACGAGTTGACAAAAGGTGACGCGTCTAGTCAACTCAAGTGTAGCTCCGTTCTCCGTTTTGAATCGTAATTTCGATTGTAAAGATGCCCGCTGCACCTCGGGTTCATATACATATTTTGTACCTGACTCCCTCACCTCAAGGGACCGTCAGTCTAGTTTGTGCTCTGATCGAGTGCAGTACCGAAGTAGTCTCCGACTTGAAGTGTTTGAATAAAAGAATCGTTAGCTATCAGATCTACTAGTATTCTTTCGAGCCCTGTGATTCCAACATCCTATTTTGCCAAATATATATACTTATAAAACCAGATAGAAGGAAGGAAGTAACAGGAAATACTTTCCAGCGAATTTCATAGAACAAGTAAAAGGTAAACTTTTTATTTATTCTAACATTTCCGCTAAAACGACTCTCGAGTCGTTCGAGAATAAACCACCCTCTTGACGCCTACAATCTCGTCAGTGCAAACCGCTCGGCGCTGAACGAGACTGTCACATTTTTCACGCGTTAACTCTTTTCGTTACTTTTTATTTTATAATTAAAATAGAATTCCGAATTAGCGACGCGCGAACGTGACACTATTTTATAGCTCGTGTGACATAAATCCACCATATTCTTATTTTATTTATGAGGCGTTTCATGTCAACTGCCCCAGCGCGGCGCACGAGCGCCAAATCGTGCTGTTTTCAGCTCATGTTTAAGATACTGAAATGTACTTGAAAAAATTTTATGATAAGCACATCCAATGTATTTTTTCCTCAGCTTTCCAATGGTGGTGGCAGTTTTCCCGAAATTTTCCATTTTCACCCTCAAAAAGTACTAAACGTGCTATATCTCGAAAACGATATTTTTAATATTTTTTTTACCCTCTAGATCGAAAGCTGAGCATTTTTTACGTAGGAAAGGATATTTTCCAAAGAGTGCTCAAGATGTTTTCTGCGAGATATAGAACGCGAAAGAGTAGACGCACCTCCTTTCCTGCGCGCGATACTACGCGGTACAGCGCGCGGACTGCGCCCGCCTCGTTGCCTATACAATAACCTTTTATAATCTTTAATTCTTTACCTATTATTCTGGATTCTTAATAATGCATGGAGTAATATTTTATTAATTATTTTATAAAATAATAAAATTTCAAAATTAACAGCAATATAGTAACTCTTGTACTAACGTTTCTTTTTCAGTGTAGATAATATTTTTTTTTTTGTTTTCGCAGTTTTTTTCGGGAAGATTTTATACTCTGAACTCAGAGAGGTTTGTTTGAGCTTCAATGTACTTTCATTTATCGGAATAATAGCATGGTATTGTAATTTACCTGGTATAGATTTAGCCTTGTCCAGTCTTGGTTTTAGTTTCAAAACCGTTTCTTTATACGATGCTTTACTGCTATAAAAAACTTTGGTTTGCTTGGATGCAATCGTGGTAGTTTTTAAGAGGCAATTGGGTGTGAGTGTCTTTAGTTAAATTTTCTATGTCTATAGCACTTAGCATGAGCTTCACATTTTCGTGATGCACACACACGCATACATTGTGTGTACCGCTACTCCCAGCTAAAACACAATGTGGTGGCCTCAATTCTGTAAATTTAGTAAAACGAATATTAACTCATTCATTTTCTTTTTTATATAAATTATACAGTTCATTTAAATTACCAAGCAGTAATCTTTTTGGAACATGTTCTTTTCCGCCATTGCTCTATTTAATAGATACATAATCTTTTAAACCTGGCATGATTCGGCTTATATCATCTCTCTCATAAAAACTTTTTACAGAATTTACAGTATCATCTGGAAGTAGTTTGCCACGTTTCTTTGCAGGTATTGAAAATACTCCGCTCTTCGCTACCAAATCTTTCGCTTCGCGAACTTCCCGTTCACTGCAATCGAATTCTCGCATCAAGTCCCTACGAGACCAAAACTTCGGCGCGAGAGTTAATAGCTGAATTCTCTCTTACTTATTTGTTGACTCAGAAATTTTTTTCTTTAGTTGTTCGAGAACTGCAATACCAGCTTTGTGATATTCATCATCACACACTGTTTTAGCTTTTTTAGCATCAGATGGAGATAAACTTGATTTCTGTTTATAAATTTGGTGTCGACAGGTTGAACATATTTTAGCATTTTCAGGTACTAAAGGATATTCACATCTGAAAAGTGTTGGAAAGTCAGACAAATTTTTAGATGCAGGGTGATCATTTTTATTTAAAGGATTTATACATTGCAAGTTCCAAGATGAATCCATTTTAATTGCTATAATAAACAAAAATGGAAAACTTTCTCTTTGAGAAAGCAAAAATATTGAAATCAAGAGTCATCAATGATTTAATAATCAAATGCACAAAAGTCGCAGGGAAATCAAATTGTTTAACTGCTATTGACAAGAAATTCGAAAAAATTCGAAGAGGAAAAAGATAAAAAGTTATGGTAATTATATACTTTCGACGTGATGATTTACATACAGTTTGAAAAGTGTGGACGCCACACTTTTAATGCACTTTCGAATGCTATCTATTCGATTCAAATATCTCGACCTTATCATTAAAAAAAAGCAAAAATCAATTTTGAGAAAATCGAAAATTCGAAATAAAACCAAAACGCATCGGCGAATCAAAAAACGAATTTTTGACCCGCCATCACACAATAAATAAAAAAAAAGAGATCTGTCTTATCAAAATCGATCGAGTATAGAAGCTGAAATCCACGCGTACACACGCACACCCACATATTCGAGATCGAGGCGTACGCACGCACACACATCCACGAAAACAAAAATTATCAAAATCAACACACACACACACACACACACACACACACACACACACACACACACACACACACACACACACACATCCATACAGACATTTTTCAAAAATCATGTGTTTTGATTCCTAACACCTCGAAAAACAATTATAACATTTTTTACAATAACTCAAAAAATTACTATCACAAAGCTTCCTCTAGGAGGAAGCAAAACTGTATTAATTTTTTTTATGGTTGAAGATTGTTCTAAGATGTACGAAACCAATACCTAACTCAAACTGAACAAATTATGAATGATATTTAAATTTCTCATTTAGAATACTATTTACTACCTACCCTAGCGGACCCTGGCGGAAGTAAAAACTGCACATATCTGCACATATTTGCACATATATGTACAATTATGTAGATTTCTGCACATTTTTGTAAATTTCTGTACATTTCTGCACATTTCTGCACATTTCTGCACATTTCTGCACATTTTTGGACATTTTATCCACTTATTAGACTTTTGTACAAAAATGTGCAAAAATGTGCAGAAATGTGCAGAAATGTGCAGAAACGTGTAGAAATGTACAGAAATATACGAAAATGTGCAGAAATGTGCAAAAATATACAAAGATGTAGGTACAATTCAATATAATTATCAGATGAAAAATTAATGAGCTTCATAAATGTATAAAAAACTTTGTTAATCATTAGTATAAATATTTCGCATGTTCATTAGAAATTGTTTATTATCAATTAAATTGCATTTTAATTATCGCAGAAAAAAACTTACATAAAATTTTCTCCCTGACCGAGAATCGAACCCACGACCCTTGGGTTACTACACACGCACGCAAACCGTTACGCTATCGCTCGCATTAAAGAATTTGGGCATTTTCATCTACATAAGGTGCATTATTCGTATTTATTTAATTGATATTACATTTTGATTATTCATCTAATATATTAATGATTTTTAATAATTTTTTATATTTACACAATATTTTAAGAAAATGAATAACTTAATGATAACACATTAATTAATTAAATTCGATTTACTTAAAAAATTTAGTGCCGGTAAAGTAGAAATCAGACCAGTACTGAAAATATATTCCCTAAATTTTCTTCTTTGGTATTAGCTTTATTCTAGAGCGCTATCAAAAAAGAAGTTTATATTTTTCAAATTTTCGTTCTGTAAATATTTTCTTACTTTAAGAAAATGTTTTTTGAATTGAAGAAAATTAAATTCTTGTTTCGTTTAGTATGATAAATAAACATTCATTTGTACATATTAGAGTACATTTCTGTACATTTCTGTACATTCCCGCACATAACCGCACACTTCTGCACATTTCTGCACATTTTTGCACATTTCTTTACAAAAGTCTAATAAGTGGACAAAATGTGCAAAAATGTGTAAAAATGTGCAAAAATGGGGGGGGTCCAAAGTTTATACGACTCACTTGAAAATTGAAGTCAACTATAGACGTGCTCGGTTTCGATATAAGCTACTGCAGATTGTGCAAAATTTCGAAATTCTAAATTACGAAAATCATATTTTCGAATCTAACAATTCACCTACTGTCCAAAACATCGAATTTCATCAATACGATTTCAAAGCAAATATAACTTGTTTCTAATGATTTATTTCGAAATATGTTTATTGTATCCCTATTAAAATTCTATTAATGAAATTCGATGTTTTGGACAGTAGGTGAATTGTTACATTCGAAAATATGATTTTCGTAATTTAGAAATTCGAAATTTTGCACAATCTGCAGTAGCTTATATCGAAACCGAGCACGTCTATAGTTGACTTCAATTTTCAAGTGAGTCGTCTAAACTTTGGACCCCCCCCCCAAAAAATATGCAGAGATGTGCAGAGATGTGCAGATATGTGCAGTTTTTACATCCGCCAGGGGAAATATTTTTGTTCAAAAATGTTAAAAACTGTTAGAAAGAGTTATAAACTGTTTAAAAATGTTACAAAATGTAGGATTTTGGACGTTATTAATCGTTTGTAACTGTTTGTAACATTTTTCAACAGTTTTTAACAGTTTGTAAGAGTTATTAAATTATTTAATAACTTTTAAATATTTATTAATTATTATTATTAACATAGTAATAATTAATTATTAGTATAATTAAACACTCCTTAGGCTTCTTCTGCATTGTTTGACTATTACTTGCCTTCGGAGTGCTCCCGCGCTCCTTGATTCTCATGATTATAATAATGAGGCTATTAAATAATAATTAATTAATAATAATAATAACAATAATAATAATTTATTAATTGTTAATTTTTCCAGAAATATATCAAATTTAAAATTATTTGAAACTGTTTGAAACTGTTACAAAGTATTATAATTAGAAAAAATGTGTCCAAAATCGTACATTTTGTAACACTTATAAACAGTTTTAAACAATTTTAAATAGTTATAAATAATTTTTAACAGTTATTAACTGTTATTAACATTTAAAATTTACGTCAGGGTAGGGGAATGATTGTAACTTTCCCACAGAAAAGCCTTGACTATTTTTAAATAGATACGCTTTACGATTATTTTGTATATTCAATATTATATAAATATATATTGTTAAATTGCTTTAATGAACATTAAATCAAAAATTCGCGGAGGCCAGGGCCGAAGAAATAGACTGTTTCTTATGCGCGTACTGAAATGTGTCGTCCATATTTTTATTCATATAGTGAAGGCCTGTGGAAGCCGTTTCTCTCATTTTAAGGCACTTATCAAGAGCGCAACAGTAAATTTAGATCCGTAGTGCGGGAATATAATGTGTATATGTATAACATGGACTTGTCCACACTACTTTATCAAGTAATTACTTTAATCGGTCAGTTATTGTATTCTAGCATTATTATTTATTTATTTACTTCATTTGGTTTTATCTACCGGATTGTAATAGAAGGATTCTAATTTATTATATTAATGAATGCATGGATATATAATTAAATGTGGCTATTTTTTTAAAGTATTAATCTGCATCATACTGATTGACTAGATAAGTATTGCTCTATCATTTATCATTTAATCAACTTATTTTTCGGAATATTTTATGTGCGATTTCGACAACGATACACATGTATGTGTATCGACAATGCATATTACCATAATTGTAATAGTTTTGTAAATACTGAAATAAAAAACTATTCTATTTAGCTTATCGTAATTTCTTCCTTATACTAGTCCTGGCTTGATATAAACCGATTTTAATAACTCATAGTAACACTTGTGTTCACCTAATATTATTTGACGTTACGTAATGTACATAAAGCGGAACGTATAAAGAAAAAATATAGCTCTAATAATCTTAGAAGTCTTTTTTCGTCAACATGTAGGTTCTTTACTTTTTGTCGTGTTTAGTTTACGCAAACGGCTTTTACATCAGTAAGATTACAATTTCAAATCATGGAGAACTTAAATTATTGAGAGTTGTCTGAGAAAATAGCTAAAGTTTCTATAAAATTATTTAAAAAAATTTTATTGTTTTTTTATTTAATTTATAGAAATTATCAGTTTTAAAAAAATAATCTTATTATACTTTTTGAAAATAAATGTAAATTGGTTAACCTGCTTTCTATGATACAGATAATAATGGGACAAACAAAGATAAAATTGCTGGAGGATACTGTATGAAAATAGAATATGCGCCCTATCAAGTATTGTTTTTAATAAAAACATGAATTAATAAACTCATAAAAAGATATATAATAATGAAATTTGTATATCTATAGGCAATGCTGTATTCAAAAAATGTTTCTATATGCGGTGCATCAATCATTGCAGTATCTTGGATTCTCTCAGCTACGCAGTGCATAGGTTTCATTGAAAGGTATTTATTATTATTAAATACCATTCCTTCTAATTTATATTTATGAAGCGCAATCATTATATTATAATTTTATTTTTTCTATGACAGAAACAAAAAAGGTTTGGTGATGCACGTAGGCATTGCAGAATTAGTAGGCGTAGGTGAGAGAATAACGGTCCAAGAAATGATTGTACACCCTCATTGTAATCATGAAAATTTCGACAACGATATTGCACTTTTAAGGGTAGATCCAATTGTATTATATATTTTTCATGTAATGAAATAATAATTTTCGAACCATTTTTGTGAACATTATGTTTTTTACAGTTAAAAAGTAAGATCGAATATAGCTCTAAAAAAAAAACAATTCCTCTCGCTGGACCTGATAATATTTCAGAAAGTGGACAATTGATGCATATTACAGGCTTTGATAAAACATCAGTAAGCTAATAGTTTTTATTAAATATGGGGCGTTTCACTTTAGATCTTACAGGCTAACCTAGGGGCGCGAAAACCACCCGTTTTCGACACTTATTTTCACTACTAGAACCATAACATGACGAATTAATATTTTCAAAGATTAACTTTTTTACGCCGATGTAACTTTTAAAATATGTAAGAGTTTTATTCTTCTCGAGCGTAGAACCGGTAAAGATGTCTGCCATACGAATGAAAAAAGGAGCAATCTACAAGAGGTAGTCATGGTTTTTTTTTCATTTGTACGACAGATGTGATGCATGCTGTTTTTCATGAAAATATCAAGATTATAAAATAATATCAAAATTATAAACTAATATCATCATCAAAAAGCTGAGAAAAAATTATGTCGAAAACGTATGTTAAAAGTTTTTCAAGGCATTTATTGTAATGTTAAAAATTAGCATCCAAAACGAAAGGTTTTCGCATTCACGGACCGGTCTTGGCCTCATATGTTCTTCGTAATCGTTTAGTATAGTACTTTTGTTTATCCCCCTACAGCCTATTTAGCTCAGTAAGTGACCTATATATTTTTTCCCATCTCATCAAGTGATGCCCAGTCTCCGATCAGTTCGTTGAGCCTAGGGATTTTTCCCTAGGGCAAAGACTTGAAGGTTTTTGCTGCATTGGCTTCAACGGGCATCCGAGTCATAGAAGTTGTATACGTATACAGCGGTCACCCATCCTAGTACTAATCGTACTGAACGGTATTTGACTTCTGTGATCGGTCAAGGTGCAGTTGCGCTATCCCACCAAAGTACCAGTTTTGGTCACTATATCTTTTCAATGTCATTTTAATGTCAAATTCAATATCACTTGTTCTAATATAACAATGAACATAACTTTTATAAGTTGATGAAAAAAGATTATAAAAATAGACAGCAAAAGCTAAAATTTAAGCTCTGACGTTTGAAAAATATTGATTTTTCAGGACATTATAAGCAATCAAAGATAGTGTGAGAAAATGGTCAAAAATTTGTCTTCATTTTAGGCGATTCATTGGATCGTATTTTTAACCATTTTTTACGCTTACTTTGATTGCTTATAATTTCCTGAAAAATTAATATTTTTCAAACAAATCAGAGGTTAAATTTTAGCTTTTGCTATCTATTTTTATAATCTTTTTTGCTCGTTTTCGTATCATAAATACTTGCAATGTAACAGTCGATAGTAGAGACATCATTTTTTAACGAAATAAAGGATATTTGAGATTAGATTGCCCATATCTCAAGAAAAAGGGACTATGAGATAGAATTAGGAACACTGAGATTCATTTCTAGATACCAGAAATTTACTCTCAAATACCCACTGAATTCCGCTTCCCGGAGGGTGTACACTCTCCTTGTTAGATGGGTACTGTTGAATATACCTATCATACTTTGACGATTATTCAGGATATTTTTTGTCTTAAAACAAGGCGACAATAGGTTATTAAAAAACGATTTTTGGAGGTCAAAGTTAGGAAATAGAATATAAACATCCCAAACAGTTTTGGTTATCAGGTGATGTCGAAGTCAATGAATTAACATGCAGTTTCTCTATAGGGGTAAAGAGCTGGTACGAGACGATGACAATAGACGATGAGCAATACGATGACGATTCGTTTTTCTTTTTGTTCGTTTTATTTACAAAAATGAGTGGACTGCAGAAATACGTGATTTTAACTACAGTTTTTATTGTTATATAGACAACTTCGGTTGTGAGAAGAATAAGATTGTTGTGGGTGACTATGTCGGTATCACCAGAGCACCGAATCAAGCAACAGGCATATTTTTATTGTAATCACTTTAGTATCGTTATCTAGTCTATTTGACGTATACTTTATGTAACAAAATGCACAAGTATCTATTGTAAATATAACTATTTTTAAATTTTAGTAAGGGTACTCGTAATTTACAAATAATTGGCAATTAAGTTTATATATACAGTTTTATTTATCTACTTACACTAGTTTTCATTGGTTGAAATGTATTATATGTACAGTTGTTTCTTGTAGTCTGAATTGTCTGTACTGTTTTGAATTTAATAACGTGAAGTTTACTTTATAATGTCACACAACATTAACATCGCTTATTATGAAAATTTTCAAAAATTCATAAAAATTTGTACGGCTTACCCTGCAAAAGAAAATCATATACATATGTCAGTTACTTTAATATTTAACATATTTTTTTATGAAATTATTTTACTTCATTCTAAATATTTTATATTGTTTTTTCGACTTATTTTCGGGGGGCAAAGCTTATTCTCTTCATCTCGGAAGATATTTTGAAATGCATAAGCTATTTTTCGATTTTATTGATTTTCTTTTTATTTACGTGAATAATAAAAAACGATTTTGAATTTTTCGTTTTTTTTTTTTATTTTTTAATGTTATAGCCGGTATCACTGAACATCATAAATTTTTATTGAAAGGTCTTTAAATTACCTACATTTTCTTTTTTTTAATATTAAAATTATCTTCACTCTATCATTTGTTATTAAAGAAAATGTGCTCATTATTCTTTAATTAATTTCTCAAAAGATATTTGATTTATCGACTTAAAATTTTAATCACTTATTACACTAATCTTCTCCCCTAGGGGCTGTAGGACCTTGGCGAATGCCCCACGGATGTCCACTTGAATGGGGAGTCTGGGGGGACCGGTGGGGTGGCTTAAGCCAGTGTGACGGCGCTCTAAGTGACTCTGGCTGTATAGATGTGGCAATTCCTTTAGACGGGACGTCGAAGCGAATGGTGAATCAATGCTGGCTCCCTATAAAGAGGGTTGTCCAAGCGTATGAAGGGAACTCCTGGTTTGTAGGGGGTTCCCGGCCAGAGTCATGACCTCGGCCGGAACCGAGGAGGGGCGGCGAATCGCATATGGCGACAAAGAAACAGCCCCCCATCCAAAGTGGTGGACTGGATGGGTACATACACCTTCCAATCCGAAGGGTTATGTGATCCGTGCCAAAGTGGATTCGTGGCCCTAGGGAGTTACAGAGGGTCTCTAACGGAGCCTCGGGGGCACCTGGCGCATGCGCGGTTCTGCGGTGTCGGATCTTTAGCTCCCGATCTACTTGTGGGATTCAAATGGAAATGGTTTTGATGTCTAAGCCACACACACAGAGAGGTGGAGGAAGAGGGGAGCCAATTCCCAACGTCCCATACTTCAGTAGCCCAGAGACGTACCAGAGACGATGTCGGTGACTCCAGAAGTCGTTGCCCCTTCTGCTTCGGTAGTCGGAGGACAACTCAACCAACAGCTACCGGCGTTCCAGAGTGGGGAGCTAATGTTCTATGGACCACTTCTGCCTGTAAGAAAATGCGGCGCATACCGTAAGAAACTGGCCAAGCTGAGGTGGGAGGCAGGGGGCAACCCCAGACCCCCCTACAGCAAGATCAGGCTCAAACAGCTCAATCTTGAGGGATTCGAAGAGGAAAAAGAGGGAGAATGATGCCCCACTCTTGGCTCACCGGGATGACAAGAGACCACGGAAGACGGGCTGTGTACCCCCTGGGGGTTGGGGCTCCAAGGGCCCGGCCCATAGGGAAGGATATAGGTCGCCCAAGGGAGGCGGTCGGAAGGCCGCGGAGGCTGCGGGCTCGTCGGGGGCCCCTCAAAAAGGTGCTATCGGCGGGGTCGGGCTTACGCCGCCCAGAGGACGAACCCTCTGACCGTGATGGCAACAGCGGAGGAATACCCTGAGACGCTACTGTCTCAGGGTGATTTCAACAGCCTCAGGGTGAGTTTTAGGGAGCTGGCTTAGAAGACGCCCCCGAAAGAGATGCCTAGAATTGAGAAATCGTTCGGAAAAGGGGGCGCCTTCTTCTTCGTGGTCTCCAACCTAAGGTCAAAGGAGTGCCTACTGAATAAGGTGGCCACCCTTGAGTTCGGTGGCCCGAAACTCAGGGTGGAAGGGGTAGAGCTCATCCAGAGGTTACACAAGGCCACGATCTGGCTCCCGGGACCTCCTGAGGAGCCGGCCGAGGTCATGAACCAACTAGGCGCCTACAACCCCACCCTGAATATGAGCGAGGGCGCTAGATCAAGGCGCCACCGCTTAGCAAGAAATCGGGAAGGACACCGGAGAGAAATACGTTCTGGTGTTCCAGCTGCCCGAATCTCAGTTCAGGGCCTTAGAGGCCCTTGACAACAGGCCCTGGATCATGCTAGGTAGGATCACCATCAAGGTGTCTCGCCAGGCTCCGGAAGGGGAAAAGGTTGAGGCGATGGCGGTGGACAAGGCGTAATACCCCCTCCGTCACTGTCAATAACCCAAATCAACTTGCACCACAGCAAGGGCGCCTCTGCTATCTTGCAGAGGGGCTTGGCTGCGGTGCACACCGGTCTATGACTGGTTCAGGAACCATGGACAGTGAACGGCACAACCAGGGGCTTGATAGGTTTGTTGTATTTCAGGGAGGGACGCAGCATCGACCAGGCCCAGGGCATAGTGGCAAAAGGGATCAATGTCGTGTCCCAATGGGAACTATACCCTACGGAAAAAAAATTGCGCGAGTAATCGTGCGACTAATCGCGTGAGCAATCGCGTGGGTACTCGCGCAAGTAATTGTGACATGTTATCGATCAAATCATGACGCGATAAATCGCGCGATTACTTGCGCGATTAGTCGGAAAATTTTTATAAAAAAAAATATACACCAAAAATATGCATAAAAACTATTTTTAATGATAAGAACGAATTACTTTCAAAAATTATAGTTTACACTGAAAAAGTCCAGCTGATTTCAGCTGAACATCATGCCAGAACGTGACCTGATTATCAGGTGATTAGCAATTAAAAATCATGTTGATATTATCTCTTAAAAAATATGGTTTTTACATTTTGCTATGAAAATTTGAGTTTTTCTCACATTTAAAGTTATTAATTACAAATTTATATAAGTTAATTATTAATTAGAATAATTTATTTAGCAATGCAACACTGTTTATAAAAATAAGGGTGGGTCTAGATATATCGAAAGACTGATATTTAGAAGCCTTATCCTTCAGAAAATTAGAAATAGAACACGCGTGCCTCATTAGCAGAAGCCGGCTTATCATACAGGATTTATAACAGAAAGCACGATTAACAGAATGCGAAAATACATAAATATATCTACAGAATGAACTAATTTCATACTGCCACAATTGTAGAAAACACATAGTACGAAACGCAGATTTATAGAAAATACATAAGACGAATGCCATATAATATAGAATTCACCATAGTTTTTCTATATTTGTGATATTCGTCTTGTGTATTTTCTATAAATCTGCGTTTCGTACTATGTGTTTTCTAAAATTGTGGCAGTATGAAATTAGTTTATTCTGTAGATATATTTATGTATTTCCTCATTCTGTTAATCGTGCTTTCTGTTATAAATCCTGTATGATAAGCCGGCTTCTGCTAATGAGGCGCGCGTGTTCTATTTCTAATTTTCTGAAGGAGATAAGGCTTCTAACTATCAGCCTTTCGATATATCTAGACCCACCCAAAAATAATAGTTTAATGAAGCATTTGTACAGAAAACATTATTATACTGTTATTGTATTTACATATAGGTACGATACTTACAATTTTTTCAAAGACAAAAAACGGCAGAAAAGAGAAAGACGAGACGATGTTTAACGAGTCTCGGGCTCGCGCTACTCGACGCCGATCCGCGATATCAAAAACTAGCGAGGCCAACATCGAACGCGCCTTCGAGTACTCAATAGTAACTGCCTTGATAGGCGTCGCACAGTGGGCTAAAACCCGATTTTTTTTTCAAAATAAAATAACTCCACACAGAAGCCACCGATTTGGATGATTTTTGTTTCTACTTATAGCAAATTAAATGTAGATTAGAGGAAAAATAAAGAAAATTGTTAAATAAATTTTTATAACCTCCAAATTCAACAAGAAACATAGGTATTTTTCTAAATTTTGTAGAAAACCGTATTTAAGTTTTAGAAAAATGATTCTTTTTGGGATAAATGTTGCCTCCTCTGTACATCCATGCATAATATATAACCTCTATACCTGTGAACCATAACCTAACAACTTGAAGATGAATACTTCGCCGCAAAGTCAGGTTAATACGATAATCTGTAATGCACTATAACTTTGTAAAGTATTTATGACAAAATAAGTGATCTGTAACATTACAAACTTTTAATGACCATAACCTAAACCTTTTTAGAGATTAGCTTATTATTTTGATTTAGAAAAAAAGTAATTCCACACACGGAGAGAAAGTTTGTAGTGAAAATTACAAATATTCGAGGCAAAATTACCAGTTTCTATGGTAATGGATGGACAGACTGACAATTTCAAACTTTTTACCAAAGTGCCTTGGTAAAATTTTTTTTTAGTTAATTTAAATTAAAAAAATTAACTTTTTTTATCTATATTAATGGATATATAGTATTTTAATATAGAAATAGAAACAGAAACAAGGATGAAAAAACATTAAACTGAAAAAAAATTTTTACGGAAGCGGGATTCGATCCGACGATCTTTGGGTTGAGAGTCCGACGTTCTACCGACTGCGCCACGGAAGCTGTTACCAACAGTCATTTGAATTGCCGTTATTACTTACTGAAAATATGTGTATTGTTTTCATTTTAACGTCGCGCACGCCTCTAGTATCAATCTTCTGAAACACAATAATGCGCAGTGCGCATGCGCGAATACACAAATACCAGGTTATTTGGCAAAATTTATCAGTTTTCTTAGTAAAAATTCTTAGGTTACCCTGTAAAAATGACTAGATCTCAATTTTTACCAGTGTGTCTGGTAATTTTTATTCCGATAATTTGGTATTTTTTTTAAGTGGTTATGGTAGTTTTTCCTGGGAAACTTATAAATTGTACTAGAAACCTGGGAATATCACGGCTTTTGACAGTTTATCCATGCACTACCAAGGCACCTTGGTAATTTTTACTCTAAAATTTCTCTCCGTGCACAGAAACTACCGATTCGGATGATTTTTTTTGTACTTGTAGCTAATTGAATGTAGATTAGAGGAAAAATAAAGACTATTGTCAAATCAATTATTATAACCTCCAAGCTCTATATAGTAGATATTGAGTTCTCTCCTATTATATGTCAAAGTTAACGGCCTGTATCGTATAACCTTTTTTACTTTTGTTCAAAAACAGACCAATCTGAACGCTAAATATCTCCGATAATCCAAACTATATACCTTCAAAATCTTAATACACAAACAGGTAAACTTTACATCTTCAATCTTCTTCAATCTTCTTCATCTTCAGCTTGGAACTTCAGGTCAAGCTTAAAGTTAATTAGCTCATAACCATTAAAGTTACTCAAAAAGTAAATACTTAAATCTCAATGCCTTATGGCTTCAATTCATTTATATACCATTGGGCTAAGATTGATATACTTTTTAAATTTATACATTATATTTTTTTTAGAGACCACTGGTATTGTTATAACATGAAGTATTCTATGCCATTCGGATAATGCGATGGAGTAAATGCTATCATTCTTTTTATATGAGTGTATCTTGAAAATGTTTATAATTAGTAAATATTTGAACTCATAAATATGTAAAAATATATGATAATGTGTACCAAACATTTATTTAATTTTTAGCTAGATACACTTTCGTCACTTTCACTGTCTTCAGTTCCCACATCTTCATCTCGACCACTTTCATTTCCTTCGTCTTCAGGTTCACTCGTTTCAGTTTCTTTATCTTCCACATTTACTCTGGAATAAAGTCTCATATTAAAAATTTTCGTCGAAATAAAAATTACTTTGTACTTTATGTGCCTTTGTAACTATGTTGTGATTTATTTTCCATTTTTGTATACGATAATAAAATTAAATGTCAAGTGCCTATATTGAATAAGCCCAACTCATTTTTTTAAATGTAGGTATAGGTATTTAGCAGTATATAGTTTTTTCAAGCGCATATATAAATGTTATCAATATATTTATAATTACCCTGGTGGAAATCAATTCCATTATTTGCATAATCATAGCTAGTTTCACCAACAATCGTAAAAATTATACACTTTTCTTGGCCATTTCTATTCATCAATGAAACAATTTTCCGCTCATGTTCACCATTTAATAGGCAGAATATCAGAATAAGTTTTTCACAAATTTACATTAACTTATTAATGAGTATTTTAAAGATATCAAATTTGGCCAGTTTTTTTAGTTAGAATATAACTAGTAAGAGGCTATAGACATTTTTTAATATTTGGTTTTAAATACATAATCAAATTATAGAGAAAAGGACCACCCGCAACCTTATTGATTTTGGTTCCCGGCCAATTCTTCTGAAAATTTAGTATTTTTGTACTGTTTGACCTTCCGATCAAATGTGTCAATAGGATCTAGATCTGCAAATCAATACATAATGGTTGTGGGGGTGGGTCCTTTTTAGTAAAAACATTTTGAGGTTACCTTGTCTCCGTTAAATAAATAATTGGACCAGAAAAATCGTTTCATGACTACCCAGAACTTCCCGGCTATTTTTTATAGAGAAAACTTCCACCAGGCTTTTTTGTAGTATGAGTAAATTTACCCAATTTTTAGCATAATAAAATAACAAAATAAATGAAGGGATTTACTATTACATAAATATAGACTGTTCCCTCATTAACTTCCCAGCAACAAAAAAAAAAAAAAAATGAATTACCTTCTCTCGAGAATAATATAAACGAATTAATTCCTTTCTTGTAGAATTTACTTTTTAGTACTTATTATCATTCAGTCTCGAATAAAGCTACGTTAATTTTATATTTACTCAATGATATCTTTTTACTTACACTTCGTTTATGTACTCTAACATATCCAAAGTAATCTTGTTTTTCTTTCGTCTTTGTATTCTGTTCTTAATTGTAATTAAGGAAATTTTTGGGTCACTGATATATACAGCTCGGTTAAATACATCTAAAATACGGTTTTTTCTGCTGTTCTGTCTAGCATGCAAAACCATATTTCTTCTATAGTACTTGTGGGCTACTTCAAGGACATCTTCCGCATAATAAGCTATAGGTAAAGGGAAGCGACTCGATATCTCACAGCCATGCCTAAGAAATTTGTGCATTGTCGGGTTCATGCGAGCTCAGGGGTATAAACTATAATGCATATCATATGTTTCCCAACAAAACTTCTCTGTTTTTTTAAACTTTAATTCTTTTTTGCACTTAAATAACTGCAATAATAAAGCAATATTGACTACAAATAGTTTATCTAATCCTAAAGATTGTGCAAATTTTTGTGGATTGCTAAAACATTTTCGTGCTAAATTTCCAGTGTTTGTGGTACCGTGACCTTGTAAAACTTGGTCTACTCTTACTCCAAATTGAGCAAAAAGTATTTTTTGTACAGCAGTTTTTTGTTCATTGTATTTTTCTGAAAACGTAGTTATAATTTAACATGAAGTATGAAATACTAATCATTTTTTTCAATCAGGAAGAGTAATAGATTACATTGAAATTTTTATGAACTAGAGACTCGAGACGCGGATTGCACGTTCTTGTTGTTATATTTTCTCAATTTTTACTTTTGAGGTTAGGAATTCATGCATATGTAGAGATCGCGCGCAAAAACGAACAGCCACCCAGAGGGTCTGAGTTAGATCTCTTATTCGTTGGCCGAACGATTAATAAGAGAACGAATATAGAAGGATTACCATCTCTTTTTTAAAGTACGATTTATGAAATTACTACTTTTAATAGATACAGTTATTTTGGAGAGAGAAAAAATAGCAGCTTGTAAATTGCTTATGTAACAATTTTTGTTTAATTTTATTAAACATATGTTATAATGTAGGTGGATGTTTAATATTAAGCCAAAATTTTGTTTTAATCTATTTTTATTTTCACTATACTCTCTCTTTACGTATTCAATTACAAATTTAATATTAAAATTTGAGTCTATATTTATAGAGGTTGTAGAAGCAAGCATACCAAGCTGTATTTCTCATTATTTATTTAAAAAATAGTTCATATCATCAAAAATAATATTGATAATAATACATTTTTATATAGGAAATCATTAAACTCAGAACATTAGTTAATCCAAGAATCACACAATTTTTTAAATCGAAATCTGAGGTGGTCTACGAAAGAAAGGAAGGCACGCAGTCATACAATCGTAAGCGAGACGATTATTTAAAAAGTTTCTATACTCAAATAGTCGGAGGACGTAAGGTCAACGTAGAAGAACAAGGTACACTGACGTGAAATACTAAGCAAGTTGATTATTAGAAAGTCTTAAACCCAAATAGCAGGGAGAAGTGATTTCCACGCAAAATTATTTAAAAAAGTCTCAAATCCAAATAGCTGGAGGCACTAATGTAAGTTTACGTTACAAAGGGAGTTACATAGACATTCGACAGTTAGCGAGTCAATTATAATTCTTATACCCAAATAGCCAGAAGACGCGAGGCTCACGTAGAAGAGGAAGGCACGCAGACGTGCGACTGTCTGAGAGACGATTATTTAAAAAATCTTTATACCAAAATACTCAGAGAACGCAAGGTCCACGTGAAATTGGAGTTACGCAGACGTGCGACATGACAGTAAGTGAATCAATCATTTAAAAAAGTCTCAAACCCAAATAGGAAGGGGAAGCGAGGTCTACAAAAAAATGTGAGTTTTTGCAGATGTGCGACAGTAAGGGAGTTTATTTAAAAAAGTCTCGAACCCAAATAGCAGGAGGAGGCGTGATCCACGCAAAAAAGGAAGTTACACGTACTGGAATTCGTACTGCGACAGTAAGTGAGGCGATTATTTCAGAAGTGTCAAATATAAATGGCCATGGGCGCGATGTCTATGTAAAAAAGGGAATTACATAGATGTGCAACAGTAAGCAAGCCAATTATTTCAAAAATTCAACCCAAATAGCAAAGAGACGCAAGGTCAACACAAAATAAAAGGGCGTTATGCATACGTGCAGCAATAAGTGAGTCAGTCATTCAACAAAGTCACAAACCCAATTAATCGGAGAACGCAAGGTCTACGAAAAAATATAAGCTGGTCAATTATTTTGAAAAGGTTTTAAACCTTTGAAAAGGTTTTAAACCAAGTAACTGTAATGAGTTACTTTTTTTAAGTAACTTCTCGAACACTTCAACGTATTTAGTTTATATGATCAAATTCAATTTTCAAAGTTACAAAAGGTAGAAAATATCAATCAATTCTCATAGCCCCAACATCCCCTTAATTTAAAATATTAACTAACGTACCTTTCCGTGGTTCAGTAACATCCCACTCTTTGATTGTTAATCTATAAGCCAAATGCAAAAGATGTTCAAATGTTTTGATTTCAACATGTAATAATCCTAATCCATACTGCAAATTTTCCTCTTTAGGAGTGAATGGATCTTGTAGCTTAAACTTGTACGTGGTTCGTAAACACATAGGGCATTTGCAAGTCGCCCTATTCCCTGTGATTGTATTTACACATTTTCCATCAAACATGGTTTTAGACACTTGAAACTTTACGGTCACTTTTTTATTATTTAACATCTGAAACTTGTGGGTGGTAAGCGAATTTATCTCATTAGTTAAACGCTGAAATTCCCGAATAGTTGCTGTTTCATCTTCTTTTTCAAGGGCGATTCGCAACGGTCGACAAAACCGAACACTTTGTGGTGTGGGATTAATCCAGCTATATTCTTCAGCACTTGATATAAGAATATATTAATTTAATATTTTACTGTATTATATGTCCAATATGTAATGTTAAAATATTTTTTGATTCAGTGTGCGTAAACTATCAATTTTATGCTCCTTAAATTAAATATCGTTCGGTAAATTTACTATTAAAATCTTCATAGAAATAAATAATACTTTACATTTTGTTAAATATTTATCACCAACATGCTTTAGGGTACAGGTGTTTAGATTCAAAGCTGAGCTTGCCTATGTATAAAGTTCTGTATTTTATATAGTTGATTTTATCACGTAAGGGCAAAAAGCTTTAGCCACAGAGGTCTTTATCAATTTAAGTATTACTTTAAAGTATAAAGGAACAGTAAAAGTAACACTTGACTTCAGTGTTATAATTTTAATTTTAAGTGTGTACTCTTAACTGATGAGTATCATCTCCAAAATTTGAGTGTATACTCTTTATAATTGAGCGTGTATACCCAAATTTGAGTGTATAATCCTTACAGTCGAACTTCCACACTCAAATTTGGATGTAAACCGCCAACAAGTGATTTTTTTTCCGTAAGATACCTTATAGACAGATAAGCCTCTGAGCTGTGAATTCTTATACGCATAGTTTTTATACAAGTATGTCAAATCAAGCCAGGTTTTATAATTTTAATCTGATCTACAGATTACAAAAACAAAAATAGGAAATTCATTTTAGTTTTGTTGTTTAAAAATTAATGTTACCTTAACTTAATCAATAAGATACTTGTTACAAACAAAGTTTGTTGAGCAAGCAGGCTGTCATTTTCAGGATTTTCACACCTTTGGTGCGAATTCATGTGTCCAGACGAGCTATCAAAACCTGATGTAAGCAGCAAGGTGACATCATTTAAGGCTTCTGGTCTCCAATCAGTAGCTACAGTTTCACATAACCTTTCTACGGTTTTGTTGAGCATGATTTGCAGAGGTACTCTAACTTCCACTTCTGTCGCATAAACTCGTGTAGGTAAACATTCAACCATTTCACTTCTAATTGGAAAAACAATATTACTTTATTTTACACGTTAAATAATTAGTTTGAATGGAAATTGATTATCGTTACGCAAACTAACACAAAAATAGCACTATTACCCTATTGGTCTTGAATTTTAAACAAACTTTCACCTAACGTTTGTCAAAAAATTTAAAGTAACGTTCATTATTTCGTCGGCTGGGAGGAAAAAGGTGCCATCTCGTTATTTTGCCAAGAAAAGTGTCAACTCGTTATTTAGGTAAGAAAAATGCCATCTCGTTATTTTGCTAAGAAAAGTGCCAATTTCGCTAAGAAAACTACCAACTCAGCGGAGCACTTTTCTTAGTGTAATAAAGAGTTAGCACTTTTCCTAACGAAATAACGAGATGGCACTTATCTTACCGAAATAACGTGTTGGCACTTTTCTTAGCAAAATAACGAGATGACACTTTTCTTCCCGAAATAACGAGTTAGCACTTTTCTTGGCAAAATAACGAGATGGCACTATTTTCCTCCCAGCGGACGATTTATACTCATATAGCTTTACTTTCAAAACGAGAAAGCTTTTAAACTCTTGCGCATTATATTTACAATGTAATTGAAACTTAATTATACTTTAACATTGAAATATTTCAACATTTTTGTAACCTTTTTTACTGTCACAAAGCTTTTTGTATAAAAAAAGTCGTTAATACATTGCAATTTTCAAATAATATTCACTATACTGTCCAGTAAAATAAAGTAGCAAATTCAGCTCCACGAATTATTATATTGAATACAATATATCATGGAATTATAAATTTTTCATGGAATATATCATGGAATTTCAAATTCTACAATATATCATGGAATTATAAATTTTTCTATCGAAATATAAAAAAAAAAATTATTACCTAATTAACTCATAACGTGAATAGATCTTGGATTTCTTTGAATGAGTATCGGTTACTAAAGCTTTATATCGATTCTTGCTATAGTCATTTTCCATATAGAAAGCTAAGGCTGATTCATTCGAGTGCCCTGATGAAAAATGTAATTAGAATTTATCAATCATTTCAAAATGGAGTAAGAAGGTTCTATTAGTAAACATTCACTATTCGAAATTAGTGCTCTTATTTCTTGTTTTATTGCTATATGCATACTTCTTAACTAAAGTGGCATCAATTAACGTACAGTAAACATATTACTTTTGTTTAATAATTAATAAAAATTCTTCAACAAAAGATAATTTGGTTAATTTTTTGAGATTACATATATTATTTTTGTTTCAATGTATTTTTAATAATTTAGAGGTAGTGAAAAATAATTATAAAAGCCAATTATTTTTTATTATAATTTCATTTTAAAACACAAACATTCTCAACAGATTCTAAATTGTGATTGCCGATGGATATGAAGTCGCGAATTTAGTAAGAACTTATATTAGTTAAAGAAAAACTAAAACTTTGATTTTAGAGTAGGATTATTTTATTAATTGCCTTAATTTTTTTTATTAAGGTTCTTTTTTCTATAGGACTTACTTAATTCATCGTCAGTTTGGGTTTGATCTTCATAAGCAATGTGATTGTTTCCATCAATACTTTGTCTCTTTGATTTTAGAGTCAGTTTCAGAGCTAATTCTAGTAAATTTATATCATGACTTGCGAATTCAGCAACTTCATGGGCTCTTCTATAAATTGTGCTTTGACATCCTAATAACAAAGCGTCAAACGTTTGTTTCGGTAGTATATGTGTGTATATATATATATATATATATATATTATTAACATAGTAATAATTAATTATTAGTATAATTAAACACTCCTTAGGCTTCTTCTGCATTGTTTGACTGTTACTTGCCTTCGGATGCTCCCGCGCTCCTTGATTCTCATGAGTCATGATTATAATAATGAGTCTATTAAATAATTATTAATTAATAATAATAATAATAATTTATTAATTATTAATTTTTCCTGAAATATATCAAATTTAAAATTATTTGAAACTGTTTGAAAGTGTTTAAAACTATTAAAAACTGTTTGAAACTGTTACAAAGTATTATAATTAGAAAAAATGTGTCCAAAATCGTACATTTTGTAACACTTATAAACAGTTTTAAACAGTTCTAAATAGTTATAAATAATTTTTAACAGTTATTAACTGTTATTAACATTTAAAATTTACGACAGGGTAGGTGAGGAAATTATGTTAGTCGCCGGCCCGTGCGGTTTCGCGCGTCTGTATGTACGCGTAGCTACGCGTAGTGATGAGTTAAGATAGTTCATCACATATATATAGCAATATATATATAGCTATACGTAATGAATTTTTTTGTTTTATCTTTTATATTTGATACAACCAGATCAAGTTTATTCGAATGATGGGTGTCTTAAGAAGTAGAAAACATTTTTTTCATGCAAAATTACGTAGTATTGGCGCTAATATCAACAATTAATTATTTTGAAATTTCATTAACACGTCGTTTCTTTGCAAATTTTTATTTTATATGCAATCGTATCGATCAAAGTCTCATTTTGTTCCTTATGCAATTTGAGGGTAGGTTCGCGGTAACGATATTGTTGTATAACCGATCTGAACGGCGCTAGATCTCATTGTTTATCGAAAATTCGCGAAATTCACTGGAATTTCGATAAACAATGAGATCTAGCGCTGTTCAGATCGGTTATACAACAATATCGTTACCGCGAACCTACCCTCAAATTTCATAAGGAACAAAATGAGAACTTTGATCGATACGATTGCATGTATAATAAAAATTTGCATAGAAGCGACGTGTTAGTAAAATTTCAAAATAATTAATTGTTGATATTAGCGCCAATACTACGTAATTTTGCATGAAAAAAATGTTTTCTACTTCTTAAGGCACCCATCATTCGAATAAACTTGATCTGGTTATATCAAATATAAAAGACAAAAAAAAAAAAAAATTCATTACGAATAGCTATATATATATTGCTATATATATGTGTGATGAACTACTTTAAGGAGAGAATATGAGTAAAGAATAAATTACGCATATATGCTGTAAAAGTGCAAGTGTATTATAGGCCTGCATACAATCACACAATTGCTAATTTGCATCTAAGTTATATTAATTATAAATGCATCCTATAGATTCCGGGTTGAGTTGGAAGTGAGGGCTTCTAATCGGTATCTCATAATCAGCTCTCCTAGGGTAGTCATGGAAGATGACTTGTGTTCGTATTCTTGTGTGTCTACTCGTCTTGAATTCAGCCATACTTGTGTTCGGTCAACTGATTTCTTGACAACTTATATAGGGAACTCTGAAGAGATAAACTATAGGACCCTGTAGATTACCAGAAATAACGAAATATATAAAGACCTATACACGTTATTTCTGGTAATCTACAGGGTCCTATAGTTTATCTCTTCAGAGTTCCCTATATAAGCGCGTGACTAAAGAAATAATATCCCTGGGGTTATTGACTCTAGACGCGTCCCAGAAATAACGCTTACGTACAGAAAAATTTCCGGGACATCCCGGAAAAAACAGCGCGTCCCGGAAATAACAGCGATGTACAGTGTAAACGTCCCGGAACGAACCGTTGCATATATATATATATATATATATATATATATATATATATATATATATATATATATATATATATATATATATATATATATATATATATATATATATATATATATATATATATATATATATATATATATATATATATATATATATATATATAAAATTGCAGGACATTGCAATTATTGGTTTCATTTATGATGACATTATTTTTTACCGGTATCAGAATCCGTTGTCACTATTCGTTTTCTTCCTCCGTTAAAACTGCTACGAGTTTTCTTTTTCGGCCGACCTCTTTGAATATTTTCACTTTTTCTCTTTTTTGTTTTGGGTTTGAACATGCTATAGTTAAATGCATATTTTTATTTTAAATGATATATTATTTACTGTAGAAGGTGAGAGGGAGAGGTGATACAACAATTGAAGGAAAATCCATTTTAAAAAGTGTATATATATTGATGTTAACCAAACTTTGCTATTTATAAAGATCGGGTTTTGCTACAATATCAATCAAAAATAATTATGAAACACTATTTTATTTACGAAAACATTAATTTCTTACACGTATGACATCGGATAATATAAAATCGGATAATTATCGAATAATAAAAATTAATTCTTGATTCTTCAAACCCTAGGTGTACGATATCCGGTCAAAAATATCCAGCTAGGAAATCCAGATGGATTCCCTAACTGGATCCAGATAGATTTCCTAACTGGATCGGGTGGATTCACGTAGATTTAAATGGATTTTTTAGCTGGATTTCTACTCTGGTCCATGTTGCGTAGATTTCCTACTTAATTTTTACTGAAAATGGGTAAGAAATCCACGCAACATGGATAAGAGTAGGAATCCAGCTAAAAAATCCATCGAAATCTACGTGAATCCACCCGATCCTGCTAGAAATCCACCTGAATCCAGCTGGAAATCCATCTGGATTTCCTAGCTGGATATTTTTGACCGGTTACTACTCGCCCTAAAGTAATATGCCACTTTACAAAAATAAATAATAACTAAATATAATCCTCAGAAGTATTATTTGACATATTTATATTTGGTATATAGCATTTTCCTCTAAAAATAAAAAAAATTATCTTCTTAATTATATAAAAAATATTTTTGAGAGTATTTATATAACAACAATCGAATAACTAAAATAAAGATGCAACCCTTTTTTAAAACTTGCCGTTGATTAATTTTAAACACCTCGGTAATTGTTGAACACATCCACGCATTAAGGAGGGTCTTTCGCAAAATCCAACGAAATATTTTCAAATAAAATTTAAATACGTGATAAATAATGATTATTCCAATCTCTCTGCATAATTTTAATGTACTTTGATGAAGAATAAATTGAGCACGACATTAATAAAAATTGAGTTTTCAGGTTACATTGCTACATAGTATGTTTGCATAATTTTTATACTTCCAGCCTATTTTAGCCAATAAGAAAACGCATATGTATTCAAGCAACTACCAGAAAAATGAAACAATGAAAAATATATGGGCCAACGAACGACCAGAAAAAAGAATCAATGAAAAAATATTTGGCCAAGTTATTTAATATTAGTCACGAAAATTTAAACAAAATGCGTGACATACTGATTTTAAATTTCATAAAATTTGTGAATTGATTGTGTAAGCAAATTTTATATATTTTTTACCTATAAAATCTATTGTTTCATTATTAATTTTGACTATAGATTACTTTGCAAGCAATAATATTAATATTATGGGCTAAAAATATTGGAGGCCCAAGGAAGTACTCGTTAAATATGCTCCTTAGCGAAATACCCCCTTAAGATATACGTTATATGACATTTTACCTGCACTGGCATCTTTGACCCTGTACTCTACATTATTTGCATCACCTATTTATTTATGACTTAATTATTATTCTATAACATATTCAAATAATTAACCCATAATGTAATTCGAATCAGGCTAAAACAATAGTCTGGCATTAACCTCACCTTATCTTAACGATGCAATGTTTGATGGACACGAATCAAATTATACTAAACTAAAGTATTTTCTTTTTTCTTCGTGTTTTGAAAATCTGTGCATTTGGCTGTTGTTGATGCGATTGCTGTGATATGATTATACCTATTTAACATAATTGTTTATACGGTTGCTATGCTATAATTTGATTATTTATTGTACTGCAGATAATAAGATACTTATAGATTATAGGTATAGTTAATAATTATATTCCAAATTGATAGTATAATTTTTAAATTTTATATTTTACAGAATATTGCTTTATTTCTGTAAGACAACATAAATGCTAATTTCGACTCGAATTAGTATATATACATACTTGTCTTATCTTATAATTTAGATAAAATTATATTTAATAACTCATTAAGAAATTTATAAAGTAATAAAGAAATTCTACGCTTATTTATGCTTATTAGTTAACCGAGTATTAATTTTTTCGAACCGAATTTGCAAAAATTATATATAAAAATTTAATGTTAATATAATTTACGGCTTAAGTATTTCATTAGGGTGTACATTAGAATTTTTCCTTTAAATGATAACAATACAAACCAGGAACACTGGACAGTCTAAAATTTGTATTAAGCAATCCGATACATGTAGTTAAAAATACTTACCTCAGATAACCGATGCAATGTATAGTACAAACGAAAAATAAACGTTCATTTATTTATTCTCTTATTGTATTATAAATGTTATTAAATGTATACGTAACTGTATATAAACAAAAGAGAAAAAATCGAGTCGAGTTACCTGGGGTAACAAATATAAAAAATCAAAGCCTGTGGATGATTTAGCTTCAAGCCAAGCTAGCCTATTGAGTTTAAAGCTTTATTCTATTTATATAAAAGAGTTTTGAGGCTATCGGATATTTTCCTTTCAACCTGGTATTTCAATCTACAAGGTTCATAAGATTACAGATTATTTCGACTCAAGCTCTGCCTGTCCATTGTATGAGTAATTTCAAATTATAAGATAATTCAATTTAAGCTTTTTTTTGCTTCCTCCTAGAGGAAGCTTTGTGATAGTGATTTTTTGAGTTATTGTAAAAACATGTTATAATTGTTTTCTGAGGTGTATTGGCGCCCAAATATAATATGTTTGAATTTTCAAGAATGAATTCTTGAGTTTAAGTATTCAAAACTGACGAATAATTAAAATAATATAAGAAAAATTTCTTTTTTTTCATTTATCCAACTTCCATTATTATCGTAAAATTTGAAGACAAAAATTTTCATCGCAAACTTCGCTTGGCTGCTCTGAGAGAGACACAAATGCAGGTATAGTAGGGCGTCTACAACCTGCTACCCAGCCTCAGGATTTCGATTTTTGGTCGAGCAAAAATAGACAAAACATCACTAGAGCGGTACGGGGCCTTGATAAGCTTACGTCCGTCGCACCCAACTGTTTTTCCTTCTAAAGAATCTCTCTGATTGGGCTAAAACTCTCGTCTTGTATCTATCGCACCGAGATCAAAGCAAGTTAGAGAATCAGGCCCCGAGAGGGGGTTCCGAAACCAAAAACCAGACGCTGGGTGGCACGTTGTAGACGTACTCTCTCTACACATAGCAGGCCTTTGAGGCCCGCATGGCAGTTTGAGGCTGTGTGCTATCATTCAACAGCTGACGGTTTCTAGACTCTGGTTAAATTTCCATTCTAGTTCCTCTATAGTTGTAGATACTTACATCATGCACTGACAGAAAAACAAAAATATGAAAAATTTGTATGTTGTCTGGTAAACTGACAATAACTGACCATGTACTATAAACCCAAACTTTTAATTTTTCAATAATAAATTTAATTATAATAATGTAATAAATTGTTGCAAAAATAATAAATTTTGTTATTAAAAATGAATTAAAAGGATCATCAAATTAATTTTCAGGAAGCTACGGGCCAATGAATTGGCAGCGGTTTTTTTAATATGAAAGAGCCCGAAGGTTATACTGCATTTAGCTTCACCAAAGATTGTATATATCGAATTGTTTACAAATCACTAATCCAGTGATAATTATATTCAAAAGATATACTGAATAAAGTATTAACCTGTCATTGCGGCGAAGTATTTTACTTATAGTTGTAAGGTTAAAACTGCAAACCGGATGCCGGAAAAAAGACTAAAATTCTGAAAGGAAAACGGACATAAAAAAATTCAGTTGTCTATATCTTTTAAACAAGATAATCTTATTAAATAAAATCTTTTGATTTGAGTAGAGCAATGAAATAGCTTTCGATTAAGGTAATATGTTATATAGTTAAAACTAACGTAATAGGTATATAGGCGCATTGAATTTCTCACACACCAATTTCAATGTATATGTAGTGCGGGTCGTTCCTTCAGGCTTCTTCTATACTTGCCTTCGGAGCGCGCCCGCGCTCCTTGATGTTCACAGGTCTAATGGTAATATATTATATATGGACGAACTCAGAAGTAAAGATTTTTACCACTAAGAATCATTTTTCTCAAACATAAATACAGTTTTCAACCAAATTTAGAAAAATTTAGAAAAAATGTTTCTCGTACAGTTTGGAGGTTATAAAATTTGATTTGACAATACTCTTCATTTTTCCCCTAATCTACATTCAATTAGATGTAAGTACAAACAAAAATCATCCGAATCGGTGGTTTCTGTCTGGAGTAACTTTTTTTCTAAATCCAAATAATAAGCTAATCGGTAAAAAGTTTTAGGTTATGGTCATTAAAAGTTTTTAATGTTACAGATCACTTATTTTGTCATAAATACCTTACAAAGTCATAGTGCATTACAGATTATCGTATTAACCTGACTTTGCGGCGAAGTATTCCACGTAGAGTTGTTAGGTTATGTTTCTTAGGTGTAGAGGTTATATATTATACATAGATGAACGCAGGAGGCAACATTATTTCCAAAATGAATCATTTTTCTAAAATTTAAATACGGTTTCCTACAAAATTTTGATAAATACGTATGTTTCTTGTAGAGTTTGGAGGTTATAATAATTGATTTGACAATACTCTTTATTTTTCCCCTAATCTACATTCAATTAGCTGTAAGTAAAAACAAAAATCATCCGAATCGGTGGTTCCTGTCTGGAATAACTTTTTTCTAAATCGAATTAATAAGCTAATCGGTAAAAAGTATTGGGATATGATCATTAAAAGTTTTTAATATTACAGATCACTTAATTTTTCATAACTAACTTACAAAGTCATAGTGCATTATAGATTATCATATTAACATGTCTTTGCGGCGAAGTATTCAACGTAATTGTTAGGTTATGGTACAAAGGTGTAGGGGTTATATATTATACATGGAGGAACTCAGGGGCAACATTTTTTCAAAAAAGAATCATTTTTCTAAAACTTAAATACGGTTTCCTATAAAATTTTGAAAAATACCTATGTTTCTTGTAGAGTTTGGAGGTTATAATAATTGATTTGACAATACTCTTTATTTTTCCCTAATCTACATTCAATTAGCTATAAGTACAAACAAAAATCATCCGAATCGGTGGTTTCTGTGTGGAATTACTTTTTTTCTAAATAAAAATAATAAGCTAATTTGTAAAATGGTTTAGGTTATGGTCATTATAAGTTTTTAATGTTACAGATCATTTATTTTGTCATAAATACCTTACAAAGTCATAGTTCATTACAGATTATCGTATTAACCTGACTTTGCGGCGAAGTATTCATCTGCAAGGTGTTTAGGTTATGGTTCACAGGTGTAGGGGTTATATATTATACATGGATGAACTCAGGAGGCAACATATTTCCCAAAAAGAAACATTTTTCTGAAACTTAAATACGGTTTCCTACAAAATTTTGAAAAATACCTATGTTTCTTGTTGAATTTGGAGGTTATAAAAATTTATTTAACAATTTTCTTTATTTTTCCTCTAATCTACATTTAATTTGCTATAAGTAGAAACAAAAATCATCCAAATTGGTGGCTTCTGTGTGGAGTTATTTTATTTTGAAAAAAAATCGGGTTTTAGCCCACTGTGCGTCGGCGATGACTGTGGAATAGGATTTGCGTACCCCAGGTCCCCACCTCGCACATACAAACTACATTAGCGCTTTGATATGGGCGACGACTGAGAATCTTATCCAAACTGTCCTTTTCAGCTTCGTTATGTATATGGTTTACAACTGATATGAACAAGCGCTACTTAATTATTATCATATACTTTTGAATTAGGAAAAAATCCATGTAATAAATATTATATTATTTGAAATTTACTGCTAAATGAGTTTCCTCTTTCACTGTAAGTTATATAACCATAAGTTGTATAAAGTACTTTTATGTATAAAGTACTGCAAATCATAAATATTAAATTTAAAATAAATCAGAATGTTACAATCCAAGACACAAACATGTAAATATTCTCTAATATATGTGAAGTTATTTTATAAATATGGGTGAATTGGCAATAATTATAAATGCTTTATATTGTCTTGTACCAAATCAACTAAGATTCAATTCTTTTTTTGTTGATATAATGTACCTTAGAATAATAAACCAAAATGCAATTAACTGTTTAATAAGAGAATAACAAGCATCATTAAATGTAGCTTAGTCTTATATACTTATGACACGGGTGGTAATATGAAAGAGCATTGGCATTTTGTATAGCTTTACAACTGATACTGATGCTACTGCATCTTTATTATAGTGACAGTTCTAGTAAAAATTGATTAGTATACGCTTACAAATAATGAATTAGGAAATTGAAAAAATTGGACATTCAATGAACTCTATTATTGGATACGCTAGTTTATTCCAGCCTAACACCAGGCAATATAGTTCTTCTAATGTTCAATTTTTTCAATTTCCTTAATCATACTTCTACGAACCATTCAAAACTCACCGTACAAATTATGAAAAATTTTATAAACTAATTAAATGTTCTTATTATAAATAAACATTTTTTCATTAAAATACTCGACCAAGTAGAAAATTTTGATAGTACTGGTTTACATGTTATTCGTTAAAAATAAGTATGGTTTTGAAAGAACAGTAGCGATAATGTTGTATAGATCTAAAGTCATATAAAACGTTAGTGTTCTTGCATACTGCTAACAATAACTCGTAATATTATAAATGGAACTATAACTTGAAAAAAAAAATAGAATGACTATTTACAGTCTAAGACACGCACAAGTGATATAAAATTTTTGTTGTTGTTATGTCTTGGGTAGCAGTATGAAAGAATACTGACATTTCATATAACTTTAGATCCAATACTATCGCTGATATCACTTCAATGCCAGACTTATGTTTAACAAATAACATGTAAACCAGTACTATCAAAATTTTCTTATTTGGCCGAGTACCTTATTGAGGTAAATTTCAACTTAACATATTTTAATTAGGAATGATTGATGGAAATATGATTAATTATAATAAGAAAATTTAATAAGAGTTTATAAAATTTTTCATAATTTGTACGGTGTGTTTTGAATGGTTCATCGAAGTATGATTAAGGAAATTGTAAAATTGGATATTAGACGAACTATATTGCCTGGTGTTAGGCTGGAATAAACTAGCTCACTATTTGTAAGCGTGTACTAATCAATTTTTACTAGAACTGTCACTATAATAAAGATGCAGTAGCATCAGTATCAGTTGTAAAGCTATACAAAATGCCAATACTCTTTCATATTACCACGTGTGCCATAAGTATATAAGACTAAGCTACATTTAGTGATGCATGCTATTCTCTTATTAAACAATTAATTGCATTTTGGCTTATTATTCTAAGGTACATTATATCAACAAAAAAAGGACTGAATCTTAGTTGATTTGGTACAAGAAAATATAAAGCATTTATAATTATTGCCAATTCACACATATTTATAAAATAACTTCACATATATTAGAGAATATTTACATCTTTGTGTCTTGGATTGTAACAAGTCATTTCTGATTTATTTTAAATTTAATATTTATGATTTGCAGTACATTTATACATAAAAGTACAACTTATGGTTATATAACTTACAGTGAAAGAGGAAACTCATTTAGCAGTAAATTTAAAATAATATAATACTTATTACATGGATTTTTTCCTAATTCAAAGGTATGTGATAATAATTAAGTAGCGCTTGTTCATATCAGTTGTAAACCATATACATAACGAAACTGAAAAGGACAGTTTGAATAAGATCCTCAGTCGTCGCCCATATCAAAGCGCTAATGTAGTGTGTATGTGCGAGGTGGAGACCTGGGGTACGCAAATCCTATTCCACAGTCATCGTCGACGCCTATCAAGGCACTTACTATTGAGTACTCGAAGGCGCGCTCGATGCTGGCCTCGCTTCTTTTTGATATTGCGGGTCGGCGTCGATTAGCGCGAGCCCGAGACTCGTTAAACATATATCGTCTGGTCTTTCTCTTTTCTGCCGTTTTTTGTCTTTGAAAAAATTGTAAGTACCGTACCTATATGTAAATACAATACCAGTATAAATAATGTTCTTTCTACAAATGTTTCATTAAACTATTATTTTTATAAACAGTGTTGCATTGCTAAATAATTTATTCTAATTAATAATTAACTTATATAAATTTGTAATTAATAACTTTAAATGTGAGAAAAACTCAAATTTTTATAGCAAAATGTAAAAACCATATTTTTTTAGAGATAATATCAACATGATTTTTGGTGCTAATCACCTGATAATCAGGTCACGTTCTGGCATGATGTTCAGCTGAAATCAGCTGGACTTTTTCAGTGTAAACTATAATTTTTGAAAGTAATTCGTTCTTATCATTAAAAATAATTTTTATGCATATTTTTGGTGTATATTTTTTTTATAAAAATTTTCCGACTAATCGCGCGATTTATAGCGTCATGATTTGATCGATAACATGACGCAATTACTTGCGCGAGTATCCACACGATTGCTCACGCGATTAGTCGTGCGATTTTTTTCAGTGGGGTATGCACTGGGGACCTGAAGGTGGTCACGACAGAGATGAGCGGCGTTGGAAGGGTGGCCATAGCGTCCGCATACTTCTCCCACGATAATGGGCACGATGCGAATGTACTACCAATGAAAGTGGCGCGACTAGTGGACTACTGCACGGCGCTTAAGATGCCTCTACTGATAGGATGTAACGCGGATGCACATCACCAACTATGGGGCAGCACTGATACCAATCGCCGTGGACAGCGCCTGGTGGAATATCCGATGACTACGACGGAACTATGGGCATTCTAAATGTTGGCAGCATGCCGACCTTCCGGAATTCTGTAAGGGAGGAGTGTTGGATTTAACTCTATGCACCAGAAACCCTACAGACAGGATTGTCAATTGGAAGGTCTCGGACGAACCATCGCTGTCAGATCACGAACAGATCAGGTTCGACCTGATGGCGGGTATGCCCGAGAGACCCAAATGAAAAAGAAATCCCAGAAATACGGACTGAGAAAACTATTCAGCAGATAAATACATAAACAATTGAAATATTAAATAACTTTTATAAAGGTATGAGAATGTCAGACAGATATGGTCATTTTGGTGATTTTTTCTAGGGATACTAAAAATTAAATTTAAATAAAGTTATAAGATATAAATAATTATTAACAATTATAAATAAATTGATACATAAAATTTAAATTATTTAAATTTGTCAGTTTTCATGTCGAGATGCCTCAATACTTTAAGTCGTAGTAAGATTACGTAAATAACTTTTAATGCATTTAAACATGAATATTTTTTTAAAATCCAATTAAATCAATTTTAATTAATACAAAAATTAATTATTAAAATAAAAATGAAATAACAATTAATTATTAAATTAATTTTTGTTTATTAGTTTTTTTTAATTTGAATTAGCTCGATGTAATGCATTTTGTTTTTGCCAAAGGTAAAAAATATGTCAAAATAAATACTATACCTATTAACTGTTTTCAAGTGTTCAAAAACGAAAGATGATGAAAATTTCATAAATGATAATTTTTGTACTATTCAATCTATTTATTAATTTAGTTTTTGTTATTAAAATTATTTTTAAAACGTCATAACATCGTTTAAAATTAATTTTTTAATGCACTGTCTTACATTTCACATATCTTTATAAGAGTTGTGTAATATCTCAATTGTTTACTATTTTATAAAACTAACGCAATACGTATATAGGCGCATTGAAATTCTCGAACACCCATTTCAATGTATATCATCGCACGGTCGACCCTAAGGCTTCTTCTATACTTGCCTTCGGAGCGCGCCCGCGCTCCTTGATTTATTATTATTATTATTTTACATTAAGTATATATTTTGTGACATATTATGCTTAAAAATACTATAAAAAAATACAATGGCACTTACCTTGATGTAAAAATGTGAAATTCTCGTAATTATTGATAAAATTGTTTATAACTAATTAATGTCCCACTTTAGCGAAAAACACCTTGCGGATTCGGATTCAGGGGATCAAAATACATAAGCAAAACCTTGGTGGAACCTTGGACATCGATGGCCCACGGCCACTTATGGGCTGCGCCAGGACTATACAAGAGTATAAATCGTACACCCGCGTTGCATACGCTATATTTTGCAACAGTGCCCTGGTGGAAATCCAAAACAATTTATAACTAATAACTGACCACTTATATTAAAAATTTGCTATAAAATTGGAATTTTTCTTATCCAGTTTCTAGCTCCCGATGAAAGGTTTTTTCTCCTATTATTTGGCCATTTAATAGATTGAAAAATAGATTGAGTTTTTCGAAGACAAGCACAAGCTTGTTCGTGAGTATTTTAAAGGTATTAGAACTGATCAGTTTCTTTAGTCTGGAAATGGCCAAGCAGAAGGCTTGCTGTTATGACAAGCAGGGAGAGAAACAGAATTATCAGATGGAGAAATACAAGTTTTGCTGAATTATTTATAGAATGAGTACAACAGATGATTTATTAGTTAATTTTATTTATTTATATTTTGGTAAGCCATCCAATGCACTTTAATGCTCTTTCATCAAGGATAATTAGTAAGTACATCAAATACGAATCTAAGAAATAGGTAAATAATGGTCGAAAAATCGTTTCATCATAGCGATTAATTAGCCAGTTTTACTAGCCATTTTCTAACTTCTTGACCATTTCATATAGATGAATCTCTACCAGGGATATGCGTAAAATTTTATACATATAGGTATAGAAGTTACTATTTAAATAACAATATAAGAAACCTGTCAAACCACCAAATTATTTATGGAAGTGTGGCGAAGGAGCCGGTCCAGGGCCGCAGGGGGCGAAGCCCCCCCCCCCCACCTATAATAAAATGCATTAATTAAACTAAAATAATTAAACATGAATTGGAAAACATGTTCATTCATTTACGAAAACCACTATAATATTTATGATAGATAACTTTAGATTTTTTCGGAAGCGTGTGGTTCATTGCAGCCTCAACTGCAGCCACAATATCGTCGGGAAGACAGGAGTCACAATCACTCATTTGAAATACTAATATGACTTAGCAAGTACTTAGCAAGTGTTGTACTAACGAGATTCAAAGTATGAGATTCACACTATTTACATAACGAGCATGAATCTTCTGTTATGTTCTATATATACTTCATAGGATGTATCATAAGGGCGAGTCTATAGTCAATTGTAATATAAAATGCAAAAAACTGTTATTTTCATTTTACGCCCGCAAGGTGTAAAATCAATTTTTACGCTCACTGTTTAAAAGTATAGTGTTTTACTCCCCGATATCGAGGTGTAAAATACTAATTTTAAATTCTGAAATAAGTTTAAATAATTATACTATATTAAAAAAAAGATTTTAGCCAACTAATTAATGATAATTACGAAAAGAAACAAAACTTATATTTTAATCATTTTTTGATATTGTCTGTAATATTTAGTGTGAGTGTATCGCAGTACATAAAAAATGTTTTATTTCTTTTGTACAGGAGAAGATTTTAACGGTACCAATGCAATTGTTGCCAGATGGGGACGTACTCAAGAGAATGTCCACACAAAGCCAGAAAACAAAGAATTGAAAAAAGTGGTTCTACCCTACCTATTATGTTGCCAGAGGAATGCGTAAAATCTTTCTATTTACCGGGCAGAATCACTAAAAATATGTTTTGTGCTGGATACATGAAAGGAGGAAAGGACAGTTTTAGAGTGAGTTGATTATTTTGATAAAAAATTAACAATTTTTGTCTAGAACATTCAATATCATTTTCATTGTTTTAGGGCGACAGTTGTGGCCCATTTCATGTACATGTGGTAAAGGGCCTATGCTAGTTACTGGTATGTTATATTTATGGAGTATTAATGAATAATAAATATTTTTTTAATAACTTACGTAGACATTTATATTACAAATTAATACATCAATTTGTTACAGGTATTGTTTCAAATGGAAATGGTTGTGCGCGTGCTAATTATCCAGGTATTTATACGAAAGACAGTAATTACTTGAGCTGGATTAGCCAAAACATTGGCGGCGAATGCATTTCTATATAAAAAGCAACTAACGGAAACAAGTATTTAAAGTAGAACTAAAAATCTTTACGAAGAAGAAAACATTTATTATATTGATAAATATAGAAACATCTTTATTTATTTTATACTAGCATAATTATAGTAAAATGTGAAATTCAGTTTGATTCTTATTAAGCTGGTCTGAACCTTATTTCAGTAAAAAATACTTTCTAAAGCGATTTAACGAAACTTAAAATTTTTTAGTATTACAAGGCTTCCTCTAGGAGGAAGCAAAACTCAAAAAATTCTTTTTCTTGTTGTTTATAAAAACTATACCCATGTTCTTTACATATGCATAGTATGCATACTTCATAACTCTAAGTTTAATAGCCATCTTGGAGATAATGTATAAAAAATAATTAAGTTGAAAAAAAATCAATATCCGAGATTAAAATTTTGTAAAAATGTTTATTATTATACGTTTTCATCTAATAAAAATCATCAAAAATATTGAATTGTATATATAGAAGTTCATCTATACGCGAGTAGAAATTTTCTAACGGCAAAGACGCGGGACGAATCCGGCTGCCGTGATTCCTGATCCGTACCGTATAAGGCATGTAACGCTAAACTTGATTAGGGCTGGATGATTGTACCTATAATCGATATCCCTACGATCGGTAAACATATGGCCCTGATCCGGCCCTGATTTGGGCAACCCGCGGCTTATTGTCTAAATAATCTTCAAGCAAATGAGTTCTATAACAAACATTACAGCATTTAATGTATTATAATTATTTTATTTTTTTTAGTCAAAGCTCCATTTATTCTAATACTTTTGATACGAAATTTAGTGCATAACCTTTTTCCTTCATTGTTTGTTCATACTTATTAATAGAAAAACGGAGCACTATGAATAATGTACGATATGAGTAACGTACAATTGTTTAGATTTTACAATGCATGTAACGTGATATAGTGCGATAACAAGAAAATGTTTGTAAGTTTTGCGAAAAGTTAACGAGCTATTACGTTGGTATAACTATTATAAAAGCCACTTTGCTCTACGTAACTATGTGTGAATCCGACACTGCGTAATGGCATGCTCGCAGCACAATGATTACTATAGCAATTACATGAATAGAAAATCTAAAGACTTCTTTGCAGTAGCTAAAATCATTTCTCAGTTTGATTAACATCTAATATGTACTGTTATCTATAATATTCATGGGAAAATTGATAAACTGTATCATGTAAGTAAATATGAGTTAATTTTTGTTGTTTAAAATCATAGCATAAAATGGTAAATCAACTAAAACTTCTTTGAATATAATCTGTGAAAGTTTCATCCGTGAATTAACTTTTGTACACAAACATTTTTTTACAAACAAACTCTGAATAATTGAATATAATCTAGACGACTACCAAGTGACGTAAAGTGACAATTTATTTTTCTTCAAAGAATCAATAAAAAGTTATTGATTTATGAAAAATAATTATTTCAACGGGCCCCTGGTGGAAATTGAAATAATTTTTTGAGCAGTAAATGGCTAGTTTGATCCAAAATGGCAAACAAATTGACTCCATTTTTCTTCCATAAGTGTAACGATTTTTTTAACCTATTTTTCACATTTATTGGCCGCAAAGATGGTCACAATTTTGTACTATCTATTAATTTGGTATTTTAATGCTAGTTAAAATAGCTAGTCGATGAAGCCATTATAAATCTAGTAACAAGCGATTTATTATGGCGATGAGCAAGAGAGATAGAGTCACGTGTCAAAATAATGATTTTGGTTTAGATCTTATAGAATAAAGCTGTAAATAGTAGAAAGACTACTAAATTTTGTTTATATCCCGTTAAACTATCTCTTAAGAGTATATAAGTTTTAAAATATATGATTGAATTGTTATGAAATTTTAATGTAAAGATTTTCAGGTTAGGGCCATTCCATAAAATGGGAGAAGTTGATGAAAAAAAGCGTTACATGCCTGTCTAATAACTAGCCATTTCTAATGGCCAGTTTCTGTTTTCCTTCCCATTTTTAATGGACTAATTTCTACCAGTGGCACATTTTATTATTTACATCATCACACGTGGATTTCACACAGCTTCATTATCCCAGCTTCATTATTACTCCACATAATAAGAGTTGATTAAAAAAAAAAAAAAAAAAAAAAAAACCGTGGAAAGGCTAAATAAATTTCTATCAACAGCTCGTTTCACAAAGCCCATAAACCCCTCGGCGCACCGCGTACGCGTCTCCCGTCTCCCGGCAATTAAGATCTTCTTCGTTTCGGCTCTTCTTGTGAGCGTCTCGTCGCGCACAGAAAGTAGCTATTAACGCGTCCGCATAAATTATAAGCGGCCGCAGTGCCGTACTCACACACATAGTCGCACGGTACGTACATAGGGACCCGCTGCAGCATGAACACTCTGTGTCGCCGAAGTATGCGCACGTCCCATATTGCTGATATGCGCGCGTGTGTGTCCCCTCTCTGGATTAGTATACACTCGGTTAGCTAAGCGCTGCGCGCCGTATATCCACGTCGGGGGCGCAGTACATACGGTGCTGTCCGGCTGGCGAGCGGCTACTATCCAAGCTCCATCCGGCCGTGAGGATATCGGGTGTCCTCGGTTATGCAGGTGAGTATAGTGCTGCTCCGATATGCCCGAGAGATTACATCTCGCGAGAAGAAGAAACCAGCAGTGTCCGCGCGCCAATACTCGCGGTGGCGATCATCGTCTCCTCGGCTTTGCAATCAGTTATTAGTAATAGCGCCTCATTTTAATCATTTTATTTTACTTTTCTTTTATCTCTTGCTTGCCGGTATTAGTGAATTTTTATCCGAGCTCCAAATATTTCTATAATAGAATGGTAGGTATATTCTTTACTTCGTTATATGCGCTGTCGAATATAGTGTCGGGTTGCGAAAAGTTTTGCTTAATTGCCGGAATTTCTTTCGGAGTCAGTTTTAGCCGATTTGATTATTTTCTCTTACAACTATAAGACCTTTTGTCTTATTTTTGTGTGTGTAATCGAAAGCTAAAAAAAACAATAATAATTAACTCCCAGCGTTAAATATCTAATATAACAAATGAATATAAAAATTTTACAAATACTCGGTAACATTGAAGAGAAATCGCGAAAAATTGAAATAATCAATCCAACTCCGAGACAAATAAACCCGAATCTAAAATAGAGCGCAACACGTGTGCTGGTGTATAAGTTTGGGCTTGATTGAATGAGTGCCATTCATCGAGTCAGCGTAGTGAGTGAGTGAGTGTTAGGTGCAACAGTCAGGCTGCAGTATATAACCCGTACAACAGGAAACGTTCATTCGGGCCAGCCTTGTAATGGAGGCGCGGCTCGGCTCTCAACTCGCACACACACACACATACACCGCCGCGCGCTGATCGCACCGCGGGAAAGGGACAAAAAAGCATCGAGAGTTTTTCCCGTACTATACCTATAACCAAATAACTGTGGCGCGCGCGCGCTATATACGTGACAAACTCCAAATCACCACGCGATATACCCGAGAGAATTGAACGAAGAGTCGGAAGAGCTGCGTCCAAGCGGCCTCGTCGCTGCTCTTTTTTGTCGCTCTTTTTTTTATCACATAAGTAAGACGAGAGAGAGAGAGAGAGAGAGGCTCGAAGATAGCCGCAGGAAGTGAAAGAAGAAGAAGGCGGCGACGAAGGACCGGAGGCGCGCGCGAGCACGCGTGTGTATCGGTGTTTTTATCCGCGTGACATCATCCGGCAAGAGAGCTGTGGTGCGCGGCGCGAGCTGCGGCGCGATTCCCGATTCCCTTGACGCCTACGCTCTCCCGCGAGTGCGCGCATTATACCTACGTCACACTTATTCCGACACTTGTTGGAGCTGCTGCTGCAGCTGCTGAGTTGACCAGTCCCGAGGACCGAAGAAAGCTCCTCTTTGCATTGAATGGAGAGCACGTAGCTCCGAATTGAATCGACGCGAGGAGCGTTATGCGAGAAAGGAGAGTGCGACGAGTGATCAAGTGCTGCGAATGACGGCTACGTGAATTAACGTGACGGCAGTTTTATATTTCATCTGTATACATCATTTCGCCGGAGTTATATAATAGTAATAATATACCTGTGTGTGTTTGTATTCGCTTATCTGTGGATAGATCGTGACAAATGGTTATAATCGGTTTCTCCTTATTAAAATATTAAGTAGCTCAATCTGAACTCAATTCTGCAGATTTCGTTTCACCTTAAACTATTTAGATACGACATGGGTGTGTCAACATTATCTAGTCTAGAGTTAAAAATATAAATGTTTCTAAGAAAAACTATTTGAATAGGGGGGAAAAAAATAAAGCGAGGTGATAATCTGACGCTAACGTTGCATTTCAAACGTCGTTTAGCACAAAAAGTTAGCAAGATATAGTAAAAAACTTTCTACGGCAAAAATAGTAAGCTTTATTAATATTAAAAAAATATATACACAATTTGACTTATTGAAACGATTGTAGGCCCTTTGCTGACGGCTCATTATGGGTATACCGCTACGGAAAGAGTAGCGAGTATTATCTACGTGTAGAGAATATAAAAAGTGGAGTGTCCCCGCGCAGTCGATAGCGCTGAATAAGTAATGAAAATCTGATTTGAGGAGCGAAAGTACGTAGGTGCGTTATGTACTTAAATCAATACTCGACAAGCTGTTAGAGGGTTTTTTTTTTTTTTCATCAGCGAGAAGCTTTTTTTCTTCTGTCACACGTTGTCCCTTACACATACGCGAGGTTCCTGAAAGTTGCGTGTCGAAAACGTAAATCTACAAAATGAGCAAAATCCATCCGCAAAATTACTGATACCTATAATTTCTGACACCTCGTGCCAATTCACACATTCGTACATTATATATAATAATCGTCGAAAGTATAGCAATCGATACATCAGAGTAATTGAATTGCCAACAGGACTAAAACGTAACAATGGACTCGGACGAGGACACGCTGGAGATGCAGCTGCTGCAGGAGCAGAGCCCGAGCACGTACCAGCCGCTGCTGCACCTCCTGCAGAAGCGCCACCTCGCCACCTTCAAGAGCCTGGTGCGCCGCGCTCTGAGCAGACAGCCGCCCAGCATCGACGTCAACCAGCGCATCAGCTACCCTATCAACAAGACCTTGCTCGACGTGGCAGCTAGCGATAATCTGCCCGAGTTCGTCGAGTTCCTACTGGAGGTAGGCGCCGAGCCGAACCTCATCAACGAAGAGTTCAATCGCGCCCCCATCCACTTCGCCGCCGCGGCCGGCAACCCCGAGGCGCTCCAGGTGCTGCTGCGCGATCCCCGGATCAATCCCAACCTCGAGGGTGCCAATCTCACCGCCCTACATTTAGCCGTCAAGGCCAATTGCGAGCAGTGCACGAGGCTCCTTCTTGAAGCCGGCGCCAGTCCTAATATACCCAACAGCAGGGGCGTCACCGCGCTGCATCAGGCCGTGGAGAAGAATCTGCGCGGCATGGTACAGCTCATTGTCGAGAACAGCAAACTCTTGGATCTCGACTCTTTTAGGTCAGTTGCGCGCGTCCTGCGAGAATGTATTATTCTATTTAAACGTTAAAATAACAATATTTTTAGTTAAATTTATATATATGTATACGTCATTAGATACTTTAGGGTTTAAAAACATTTAAGATTGTATTGGCCGTAAGGTCTCTGACAAAAGTTAGTTTTTAACGTTAAAACTGGGCTAAATAATTATGTCAAGCAAGTGATCAATTTTTAGTTCTCGCGATCAATGCATTAATACAACTAGAATATTATAAGCTTTAAAAATGAAAAATCAAAGCAAAATTGTATACTCGGCACTATTTTTTTTTTTTTTATCGTCATTACCTTGAAATTAGTGCATTTTGACGATTAAAAAAAAAAATAGTGCCGAGTTTACAATTTTGCTTTGATTTTTAATTTTTAACCTTATAATATTCCAATTGCATTAAATAATACATTGATCGCGAGAACTAAAGATTGATCAATTGCTTTACATAATTATTGATCGCAGTTTTAACGTGAAAAACTAATTTTTGCTAGGGCCAATACAACCTTAATTGTAAATTGTTTGCACGAACGAAAAGTGGGTAGAAATTTCCACAATGATCGGTAGTACTTTTAATATTGTATAAACCTTTTTTAATCATCCTTATAACAGAGATCGAAGAGGACACACAACACGCATGCTCATTCAAAAAAAATTCCCGGACATAGCGTTGCCAGAAGAGTCAGCGGCGCCAGATCCGGCGATCCTACTACGGTATCAGCTTTCAGCCAATGACGAGGGAAACTTCCTTAAAACACTCACGACTATCGAAGAATCACTTAGCAATAGGATCGAACTCCTGAGGATGGCCGTCGAGCATAATCTGCGCGACGCGACAACTGCCCTGTTGAAGACAGGGAGCATCGACTCGACGTCGCTTACCGAACTGGCGAGGATAGCAATTGAGCAAGGCCATCCGGATATCTTGAAGGAACTGCTGAGCAAGAGCCCAAAGATGGCTGATCACTTGCTGATGCCGGCTAGTCGGGAACTGGGGATACCCACTAGACCGGGCCCGGGAAACCGGAACAACAGATTCGAGTGCTTGCGGATGGTTCTCATGCAGGATGTCGATGTCCGGCAAGAGGATGGTGAGAAAGAGATTTGTTTTTGTTTTAGATGCTTCTTGTATTGCTTTTTTCTCAAAGGTGTTATCTTTTACTAAAAGACCCATTTCCTTGCGAAAATTGTAGTGATTTTCTTCCTTTTCTCTGAATTTTGTTTTTCGATCAAATTTGGTATAAAAAAGTTATAATGGTAAAACAACATCTACTCACTAGGAGAGGAGGATACCCTCAAATATGCTCCCCAAACTTCATGGTATATGCGTTTCGAAAAACTTGCGTTCAACATATTTTTAATTTACTTAAGTTAATCTGATTTTATCGTTCGTGGGTGAGTTCAGTAGGAGGTTGTAAAGATGATCTTCGATGAACCAAAATGTAAAATTTAGCGTTGTTTATTAAAACAAATCAATACATAAGAAGTCAACGTTTCGGGAGGTTTATTTTATGACTATTTTGTAGATTTTGAATTATTAAAACTCTAATAACATGTTAGGAACAATCGAAAAGTGTGAAAACAAGTAACTGAAATACAAGAATCGACATCTTTTCTCCAACAAAATAGTATTTAATCTGGAGGTCGGCAATTTTTATTTTTAATTTAATTTTACGAATAAGCGAAAAAAAATGCTTACCTGAAACCTTCGCTGCGGTATGAATATGACGTACAAAATTTTCCAAACGTCTGAAATAGGCACTTTTTGCTTTTTTGTAAAATTAAACGAAAAAAAATTATCACAAAGTTTGGGGGCATATTCAGGGCTCTCATTTTCTTCTAGTGAGCAAGATTTGTTTTACTACCATAATTTATGTATTTAATTTTTTAATTTACCTTTTAAACCTAAATCAATAGTCGCCACACTGTACTCAAAACACAAACTTCATGTATGTACACTAAAAGTACTTACCAAGAGAGTGTCCGCAATCCGGATCACAGATGTGGCTAATACTCTAAGATATGTTTTTTGATGCACAAATATGAAGAAAGCCGGAATAGTAGACTTGGATAGTCTTAAATACCATTAAAAAAAAGAATAAAAATAGACAAAAGGAGCTTTTGTTTTTTTTAGAATTAAAAAATATTGATTCCTTCCAAAGTTATGGAAGTTTAAAATTGCGCAATGAAAATGCACTGTAAATTGGCAGTTCGATTTCGTGCACATTTTCGTGCATTTTCGTTGCTCAACTTTAAACTTTCGTAACTTTGGAAGGAATCAATATTTTTTCATTCTAAATAAAAAAAGAAAATGAAAGCTTGTTTTGTCTAGTTTTATTTTCTTTTTTTAAAATGTTATTTAAGACTTTCCAAGATTAAATGAATACCGTTTTAAAAAGAGGTTTTTTCAAAGAAATTTTTTCAAAATAAAACTAAAAGTGTCCAGAACTTGAGTTTTTTAAAAACGTTCGGATCTAATGTCGCGGCTTTCTTCATATTTCTACAACCACAAACATATCGTAAAATTTTAGCCGAATCCGTGATCTGGATCCTTGACACTCTCCTGGTCAGTGACAGCAATAAATTCGGCCTTATACTTACTATTAGTGTAATTGTGTCGTGAAAAGAAACTAAAACTCAACTTTTTGACGCGTATTATAATGATAAATAATATCTTGTACCAAAAGTAAAATAAATTCTGAAAAAACCCGGGTAAAAAAAATTTATATATAATTATATATGATCATATATGATTATATATTGAATTTGACCTTATATAAGTATATATGATCGTATATAATATATAATAATAATATAAAGTCTTATAAAAGATAATGAAAAAAAACAAAATAAAACTAGGTAAAATGTTGTTTTATTAGTTTTGTATGGAATAAAAAATATAATAAATAGCTTCTTCTGAAACACGAAAATCAATCAAAATGCGCCCAAAGTCAAAGTAGCGACTCTTAGCGATTTAAGTATATTTTCTTTCTTCGACTTAAAACTATAATAATTTTAAAAGTTAATATTTCCTATTCTAAGAAAAATTCATGAAAGTCTGCGTTCAGTTTCTTTTAAAAATTGTACTTTTGAAATAGGAAGCTTCTCCCATATTAGTAAAATTAAACTAAAGTGTTCATAATTTCACCTTTCGTATTTCGAAGCTTTAAGGGGATGTGAGTACCAACGTTATTTTTCAAACGAGCATAACTTACGCAAATATCAATAGAATTATCGAGAAAAAAATCTGCATATAGTGTTTGCGTGTACGGAGCGCTTGACAGACGTCTTTTTCCAAAAAAATGATAAGAATTAATTGAATTAAATAAAAACCGTACTGCCGGTAAGTAGGAATCTACAATTGACCTACTTTTCAAACGAGCATAACTCACGCAAATATCAATAGAATTATCCAGAAAAAATCTGCATATAGTGTTTACGTGTACGGAGCGCTTGACAGCCGTCTTTTTCCAAATAAATGTTTGAATATTGATTTAAAAAAATATTGAAATTAGGGTTGCACATCCCCTTTTATCTTTAAAAATTTAATAATATACATACAAAAATAAATATACAGGGGGATTATCCTAATACTGGAGAGTCTGTATTACTGATGAGTAATACATAATTATAGTATGTATTACAGATAGTTGAATTTCGACGTATTACAAATTTACCGCTATAATGTTTATAAAATACAAGATACTTTATGAAATTCACTGCAAATAGTTTGGGCACCTCTATAGATAAAAAGAGAACTAAATAAATGTTTGTTATCGTCAGACTATACAATCCTCACATTCGAGTCTTATTTTATAGAAAAAAAATTGTCTAGGTTGTTAAATCTGTAATCACACATTTGGTTGTTATTTTCCTAAAAAGTTCGATTTGCATGTTCCCGGACAGTAAAATTTGTCGACATATGCGTGCGCACGCATCTGCGTGTGTGAACGAGGTAACGAGGTTGCAGAAGTGGGTATCTACGCAATAGTTTTCAAAGGTTTTAGGATCTACGTATATTTTTGTCTTTTTCTTATATTTTTATTTTTTATTTATTTATTTTTATAATATTATAATTTTTCTTTATTTATTTTTATTTTTATTTTTTTTTAAATATGGTATGTACATTTACTAAATCATTAATACTGGTATATTAGTTGAATCCTCAAGTATTATATTATTTACCCGACATTGTAATATTTTGTAACTGTTTTTATTTTGTATGTTTTATCAATTTTAAGGACCTGATAGCTAACAATAAAGAGAGTGAACACTCTCCAGGAAACCGAATTTATCAAAGCTTTGAGAGTCGATTTCTGGTATCTCAAAATAGAGCCCAGAATTTCTAATTCTATTTCATATGCCCTTTTTCGTGAGATATGGATATGGGCAATCTAATCTCAAATAATATGCTCTATTTCGCTAACAAAAGACGTCTCTAATTCAATTGATTGTCACTTCGCAAGTATCTATGATACGAAAACGAGCAAAAAAAATTATAAAAATAGAAAGGAAAAAATAAAATTTAAGCTTTATTTCGTTAAAAAATATTAATTTTTCAGGAAATTATAAGCAATTAAAAATAGCGTAAGGGTGTGCACTCTCCTTGTAAGTACAAATTTTACATTAAGCGATTTTTTAAATTAAATTTGGTGAGCTAGAAAAATGTTTATCAACAAAAAGCTTTAGGTGCTCTATGACATATTAATCTCCTCTATATACACGTAAATAAAACGTTTTTAAAGTATTATGTCTACGTGCGATAATTGAAGTCTCGAGTTTACAAGGTGTTATTTCAAAAGTATAAATTATTATCTTAAATCTATATTGACAAGCTAGATCCTTATACCGTAACTATATTGCTTCATTGTCTTGTAATAAATCTGACCCTTTATGCTTAGTCATATAGCATCAAAGAGTAAAGTAAGATTTGTACAGTTCATGTTTTGATTATTAGAAAGTTTGATGTAACATCTTCAATAACGCAAGGATGATGAGCGTTTAATTTGCTTAAGAATGGACGTCAGTACATCTTAAAATTAATGATGAAGATATCGTAATATATACCAAAATGGTACTGATGGATAAAAAGCATTTAAAAAATTTCTTTTCTTTCCCATTGATTTTTTGCAATTGTTCTCTAAAGAGAGTAGTTTATTATTTAATAAATATATAGATAAATAAAGAAATTATTTTTTACTTTTTGCTTACTACAAAGTATTTCCTTCATCGAAATTGATAATTTTAAACATTATTGACTATTAATAAACAATCTTCAGCGTATAATATGCTTATGTGATGTATTATGCAGAAGTTAATTTTATTGAATAAATATAGTGCGCTGTATGAGTCGATTTGAAAATTTCACTCTCTCTTTAAGATAATGTGTACTTGCCGACAAATTTTAGAACATATATATCTTTTGCAAATAATAATAGAATTACTAAAAAAAAAATTCAGTATAGTATTTATATATACGGAGCGCCTGACAGAGCTGTTTTTCCAAAAATCTACTCAGAATTTATTTAATTAAATAAAAGCCGCAATGCCGATAAGTAGGGATCTGTAATACTTCGAATTTTGCCAGTTTTAAAACGAGCGTATCTCATGGAAATGCTGATAGAATCGCACAAAAAAAAATCTGAGCATAGTATTTACATACACGGAGCGCCTGACAGAATTGTTTTTCCAAATAAACGTTCTAATGTTTATTAATTAAATAATGAAATTGGGTTGATTTTGAGGTTCACATCGCCTTAAAACATAAAATCTGTAATAAAAATGGGATTATATAATATGTGAATTGAAAAAAGTTAAAAATACTAATTGCCTTACCAAATCCATCCTTTATCTACTTGGATTCTACGCATACAATGATAGTCACAAGGAAAAAGTTTTGGAAAAATTATGCAATAACTGATTTGTAAAGCGGTAACAGACTGAAAACCCAAATAAGTACCAGACTTTATAGGAAATTTTAGAAAAATTCTCCTATATTTCTAGCAAAATTTGGCAGAAAGTTTAGTAATTTTTTAGGTTTTCACAGTCTGTTACCGCGTCAAGAAACAGTAATAGTACATTGTGCAACAAGGCGAGAAAATAAGCTATTTCTAGCGAGGGTGAGGTGTTCTGCACGAGTCGGAGTTGAGTTCGCGAAACACCTCACCCGAGTTTGAAATAGCTTTTCTTCCCGTGTTACATACCTTTTTTTTTAACGAACGCATGGACAGGGCCTTTTTACGTGTGCGAGACGGAGAAAGAATTGGACCTTTCGAGTTGTACAAAGCACAATTGGAAATAAAATATTTTGAAATGTATATACACAATTAACTATACCTCCGTAAAGGGATGTAGAAATATTCATTTCGCACCTGTTTAGAGTAGAAATGACGATTTCTCACCTGTTTTAGGGTAGAAATTGATATTTCTTGCCACTTTCATAAAATATGCTTGAAATGCGAAATTTTCTCTCCTACTTTCACACGTGAAAAAGGCCCTATTTCATGCCTGAGTTGAGAAAAATAATTTTTACAAAAGAAATTTTCCCCGTGCAGGCACATTTTTCGTCAACGATTAATAAGTTGATTTCAATTTGTTAATAATGATTACTTGATAAAAGTCTAATTAAAAAAAGAAACTATTCTACCACTCGACAGACAAAGGAAACAGTCCGCTGCACTACGCGGCGAGGGCGGAATGCCGCGAGGCAGTCGAGCTCCTGCTGCGCAAGGGCTGCTACATCGGCCACATGAACCGCTTCGGCGTGCCGCCGCTGGCGCACATAGCCCCGAGTATCCTCCAGAGCCAGCTCGACGAATGCCTGACGAGCTCGAACGAGCGCACCGAGGAGTACGAGATCATAATGGACTACCGCAACCTCGTGCCCCACAACACGCAGTGCAGCGAGGAGGATTACTTCGAGAAGCGCACCTCCAGCAACACCAACGGCAGCGCCGGCAATCCCTGTAGCGAAACCGAGGCGCTCCTTTATATCGCCGATGACAAGAACCTGAAGCATTTGCTTAAGCACCCGCTGCTCGCCTCTTTTCTGTACCTGAAGTACCTTAGGATTAGGTACGTTCTGTACCTCAACTTTCTTCTCTACCTGATATTTTTTATACTTCTGAACTGGTACATCTGGCTGGTGGTCAACGACGATCTCGAGTCCGAAGGTAAGATAAAGCACGACTCCATTATCCACCCTCTCTAAACTGACCGATTAATGTTTCTTCTTTTTCTTTTTATGCGCATGGGAAATCAGCCGCCAAAGGCAACAACACGTCGGTAATGAACACTGAGAACGGAGATAACGGCAACGGTGTTTTGGGAAATTGGGTAGCACATCCGGTGCATTCTGCCCTGCTCACGCTGTCTCTGTGCTACATGATACTGCGCGAATGCATGCAGTTCCTCTCGTCCCCGTTACATTACATTACGGGCCCGGAGAATTGGCTCGAGCTCTGTCTCATCGGGATGACGGTGAGCTTGCTGTTTGGCGCGGGTCACGAGGTCGCCGCGATCACCATACTCCTGTCCACCTGGGAGCTGGTTATTCTAATGGCCCAGCATCCGCGCATGTCGACGGACATTGAGATGTTTAAGACCGTCACCGTGAACTTCACTAAATTTCTGTTTCTCTACATATTCCTCATCCTCGCCTTTGCGCTCTCCTTCTTCGTGCTCTTCAAAGGCGACGACAATTTCCCGAACCCCTACCGATCGCTCTTCAAAACCATCGTCATGCTGACGGGCGAATTCGACTCGAGCGATTTACCATTTCTCAGCTACCCCATCCTGAGTAGACTGATATTCATCGGCTTCATATTTCTGATCGTGATAATCCTGCTGAACCTACTGAACGGCCTCGCAGTCAACGACACCGGGGAGATACTCTCGGAGGCGGAGCTAGTCTGCTTGATCTCAAGGGCCCGCCTCGTGGCCTACGCCGAGAGGATAGCAGTGGGCACTCCCTTCGTGCCCAAAACGCAGCTCTTGTGCTGCGTCAACTATCTGCCCTTCCAGAGCCTGACGACGAGCCCCGTGCGCTTCATCGCCCGTCGAATCCTCCTGTTCCCCCGATACCTGCCCCAAGCAAGATTGAGCGTCAAGTTCTTGAAGAGCTATGAAATCACCCTGCACGGTAGACAGAGTTCCGGCAGCAGGTGTTCGACCTTGAAAATGGATCCTACCGTGGCCCACAGAGCCAAGGAAATTCTGGCTGCGAGAGACAGGGAATCGTCGGAAGACAAGATCCTGGCACAGCTGAGCGAGCTCAATGCTAAATTTGAAAGTTTCGAAAGGGGCTTGCAAGAGATACGAGCCGCTCTGAGGAACAACAACGAAGGAGCCGAAGAGAACGAAGCTCCGCTTCGGAACGAGTAATACGATGTCTTCGATTATTAAACGACTGCACTTGTTGTACGCCAGTTATACTTTAACAGTTGAAAAATATCGCAGCGACAGCATTAGATGGTTTTTGTACATACATCAAAAGATACATATTTATAATTACTGATTCATCAGTACTAATTGTGATTACGTTTCCTCTGCTATTAACTCGAATAATTATTGGAATGTAAGTGCATAAATGTTATTTTTCTACGAAAAAAATTGAGCATTAGATAATCAATCATTGTAACTTTCACTTACACAGTTATACCTTCCTGCGAAGAGCTACCAGGTTCCTTAATTCAGCATTTCCTTTTTTTTGTATCTTATATACCTACATTATTGTTTCATGGTATTTGGAAGAAAAAGTCGATATGAAATTCAAAGTTTTTTTCCCATATGATTTTGTCATCATAAATATTCATGTAAAGCTTATCATACACTATATAATAAGAATTTGTTACCAGTTTTACTACGTTTTCAAAACCATTTTGTGTACAATAGTTGCAATAATAAAAACAACTATTATTTTTATTTTCATATGCAAACATAAGTTCTGAAACATTTTATATATAATTAAGTATAATTTTGTAAATAAATAATTTTAACCAGAATTCCTATAAAAATATCAAGTATTTTTTTCGCTCGTTTCCAAAATTTTGACCACTGAATATAATCACATGTATAGCAGTTAATATACATTTAAAAATTAAGTTATACTAATAAACTAATTTTTTTTCTTTCATCTTCTACGGCATATACTACAGATTAGATTCAATGAAAATAATATATGTATAAAAGATGACTGCATTATTAAAATATAATCTTGGTGAAGAAATATCTAAAAAAAGTCATATTTCGTTTTCCTCAATAGGATACATTTATTAAAAATAGATTTTTCCAGAATTCTATTTTAGTTTTTTATAAACTTAGCATATATTTTACAATACAATACAATAATAATAATACAGTTTTCTTACTGATAATGGCACGTATAACTGCGATATCAATTTTTTATGTTAATACTTTTTACAATACATATCGGAAAATTCTTTGAATTTATTATGTAATTGCTAACATAATGGCAATTAAATTATTATTATAATAAAATAATAAATATAATTTGCCATGCTTTTGTTACAGAAGTTTCTTCGAAACCAATTTAAAATTTATAATCATCCAGATGCATCTTGCGATTTTTTTTCTGATTCCCTTTGTACAAGAATTTGAGTATAAAAGAGATTAAAATCCAACCTAGAAAAGCATTATTTTCAGGTTATTTCAAAATAAATAAAAATCGATTAAATACTTAAATTTCTATACGATAAACGTGAACTTACCGACATACAACATTTAGTAGTTTCTCGTTACTGTTGTCACAGCCTAAATCACAAATTCTGTTCAAAAGTCGAATTAGTACTTCTGTAAATTGATTATCGATAAGAATAATTTTTTCTTCAAAACTTGTTCCTTCTGCACCTGAATTTCCACTGCATTCAGACTAAAAAAAAATATAAAACTCAAATTTTTTATATGATAATAATTTATAATATTTTTTACACTGAATTATTAAATAAATCACAATAATAATGAAGTAATAATTAATCTATATAACAGTAAATGAAATGCATGAAATGCAGAATGTTTATAATAATGTCATAATGTTGGTGTAGTTGGAATGGTTGTTGAGACTCATGTTTCTGCTGTCCTACAGAAAAATCTCATGCATTCTTTCATCCTAATAATCTTTTGAAAAATACAACATTCAAAATAAATTTTTTATGTATAAATGAAACAATAATTTTTTAAATCAAATATTGTTTTGTCTTAAAACTTAACAAATCTATAGTTTGGGTTAATAAAAATAAAATAGGTAAAAGATGCCTACAGAAAAAAAATGCTAAATATAAAAATTTTCTTTATTTCTACTCCTGGAATAATTCAAGGGCATGGTATAAAACATTGTCATAATTTATTTAAGAGCATTTAACACTGACAAACACAATAATAATAGTATATTTATTAGTTATTATCTTTCAATATAATTTTTTGTTTTAATCATTAAGAATTTCGAATTTTCATAAACAAAATAATTAAAAATAAAATTTCTTAACTAAATATATTTGAATAAAATGTCAGTTTATTATATACCCTTATCAAATACATGCTGAAATTCTAAATATCCTTCAATAAATGAGACTTTGAAATGGGCCAGCCTAAAAACAATAAGATGCAGAAAAAAAGACACTCTTCTGATGAAAAAGCAAGCATTTGATATTTCTAAACTAGTAATGTTAAGCAGATTTATGAAAAACTTATGTCAGTCTGCCCGTTACAAGTACCTCTGGCTCAAAGTTGTCTTCTTGACAAGCACCAATCATAGAAGTCAATTCAGCATCAATGAAGTAACGGCTCATACGCTTAACATGAGTAAGATGCCATTGTGTGGATCGAAGAAAAATGTTTTATTTAATATTTATAAAAACCACAAACAACAAGCTCATTGTTGCCTTTTAACCCTTTCTATGTTAAAATTAGCAATTAGCTTAAAAGAAATAAAATATTTTCTTACCTGCATGAATTTACAAAATTCTATGCATACTGCACAAATACCAGTAATACATGCTAAAAGTTCAGGATCTGTTAACATGCACTCCTTCAAATAGCTATCTTGTAAGTCTTGATGAACACTCAAGACATCATCAACATTACTGACCTAAATGAAATTATTAATTAAATATTTGATTACCCATTATCATTGAAGTTAAATAAAATATTTACTTTGCTCATTTTATTCAGAAATGTTAACCAATTTGGTTCTATAACTTCAACCATCATATAATATTCAAGATGTTGAATACAGTCAAGCATTCGTTGTCTTAATGAAAATGCTTGCCTGTAAGCCATTGCTGCTTCATGAGTAAAAACTTTAGCAATTTTGTTGCTAATCCAAACTCTAAAAAATTATATTATAATAAGTTATACATAAATACAAAATTTATATAATTATTAGATTATTTACATGAATTAAAATTACCTGCATAGCAGTCTTTCAACATGTTTACAATAAAATAAATGTCTAAATAACATTTGGTAACAAGCAATTGCTTTTCTATTAATAACTAAAGATACTGGCCATTTCACATCATAATTAAATACAAATGCCTCTAAACCAGTTAAAGTTTTATCTGCTTGTGAACAATAATCTAAAAAAAAGAGATTTTTTTTTATAAATATTATACATGCAAATTGTAGTGATTAGTGATTTATTTAATATTTAAACAATTAAAATACCTTTTTCTTCTGTTGTCTGAATAGATAAAATTCTAAACATTTGATACTGAAGATCATAAGGTAAAAGCTCAGGTTTTAAATCATCTTTATAAGGATCTGAATCAGCTGTTGACATTCTTAATGCAACTTCCAAAAGTGATGATAATCGATGAGTAACTATGTCATACATGTTTTTACTCAATTCAGCCTCACAAAGATTCATGAATTGAACCTTTAACAGAAAATTTGCTTAATAATTCTGTTTATAACAATTGCTATTATTAATTTCTAAAGTATAACATAATTTTTACCACAAAATCTCCTTGTGCTAGTAAAAAGTAATTTTTAACACTGCGTAAACGTCCCATTAGATCATTTTCTTGAATCAAAACTTCCAAGAGGGTTCGAGCTGCTTCAGAATAAGCCCTATCTATAGCAGCAATAAATTTCTGATCTCTATGCTGATAAACTAAAGGCTCTTGCTTTCCCCATTGAACAGTTTTACCTCGTATATGAAATTATTATATAATAAAAAATGTTCAAGAAACTTATAAAATAATAATAAAATCATAGATACATTTATAACATACCACACTGTCTAATAACGTTAAAGTACTTTCCAGTTCTAAGAATAGTTTGAGCATGTTCACTTAAAAAGACAGGTATTCTTTCTGGCCTCATAGTATACCTTTTCTCCCAATAATCAGCAGAATAATCCATTGGTAATTCTTCTCTTTGTATTAATTCGTTATCTTCTACGAAGAACTATAAATAATATATGTTAATATTTTCAGATCTTGAAATCCTTAAATTAGTAATTTCAAAACTCACTTCATGATATGGATCACATATTACACCTTTATAAACCCATTTTTCTAATGTTTGCATATATGGCACACTAGCTGCTTTAATTAAAAATAGGCATAATTCTTTACACTTAGCTTCTCCACTCATATTATTTATTTGCTCATGAAGAAGACTTAGCACTTTTCCACCTCTAGCATTTGCCTAAAAATAAATATTACACTTAGGTAAGATTTATTGTATGTAATTACAAAAATCATCTGTAGGTATTATAGATAAAGTTTCATATAGAATGATTAGACATTAAATTTAAGTTAGGACAGCAAACATTTTTAAATATTTCTTTGAAAACAGAAAAGAAATCCTTTCAGTTAAAAAAAAATTTCTTGTTGCTTAAATTTTCTAGAATCTTATGAAATACTATAATAAATAATACAAATATTGTTATCACAAACAATTTTTTAAGGACATAAAAATGAAAAAATTGACAATAGCATATGCCCCATACTGGATCATGCTGCATTAAAAGTGTTATAAATTGAATACAGAACAATAATATCAGTGCTTAGTTATCTTCCAGTTGGTAGATATTTTCACTACAATAATTATTCTTAAAAAAAATATGTAAGATTATGTTTATTATTAATTTTATAATTCAAAGTTGTTAAATTTTGTAATTGTAAATCATAAAGGAAAAGTGACCAATTATCAAAATAGGTGAATTATTTTTTGTTATGCTTATAAATATTCTTACTGTTCATCTTTTACAAAACTTAAATATAATTTTACCTTACAGATAGTAGAAGTAATTTGATTCAATATTGACATTGTGGCCATTGTTGGTTGAATGTAAAACCACAATTTTTGTAAATTCAGTTTTCCACGAATATGCTCAATTTCCAATTGTACTATAAATAACTGTTGAATGGAATTATAGCTATATTAATATCTTACATTTTATATGAAAGTGAAAGTGTAGTAATGCAAACCAAATAATCTTTTAGTAAACAACTTAGGGCTCCTCTCAAAGCATGGTTTACTTGTCCATCTTCTGGAAGTACTTTTTCTTCTACGAAACGGATTGTCATTGAATAATGAGAAGCCAGTGGAAGTATTTGTTGAGTAAGTTGTTTAAATGAGATACCTATAAATATATCAAGGAGCGCGGGAGCGCTCCAAAGGCAAGTATAGGTTTTACTATATACTATATACTTTAATGAAAATTTTATTTTATATAATGAGACATACCAACATCAGATGATATTTTAAATGTAACTGGACTATAAGGACTGGTTAATGATTCTGAAACTATATAAGATCCATCAACTCCCTTCAAACATTGTATTATATCCCAAATAAGAACGGACTCTTGAGATATAGATGGAACTACTTCTGCAATTAATTAAAGTTACAGAATATATGCTAAACCATTTTTTTGTTTTTTTGCAAAACATTTATGAGGAAGTTATACTTTGTGTAAGTTGTACTATGGCATCAGCTTGGAAGTCCCATGATAGGCGAGGTCTTTCTGAAGACCAAGTGTGTCTCATAAGCATAACATCATTTTGTTTATTAATGGGACAAACTTGCTTATTTAATTTCTTTTCTCCTTCAACTACTGCTTTAATGACACTCTTAAAAATCTGTTTGTAACAATTATTTTTATTTCAATGCTGTATTATTTTAATAGATAAAATTAATTTTATTCATATAAATATTTTGATATAAAATAATTATTTAAACAAGAATTAATTTTTAAAAGCCTATTTAACAGCAAACCTTAGGTAAATCTTCGTTAGTAATGGTTGTACTTTTTGATGAGGTACCGACTAAAGGCAATGAGTTTTGAGCTAAATAATTTTTGAGATCTTTATCAATTGATATGAATTCCAACAATTGCATGAATGGACCCAACATATCAACCCTAAAAAGGATATTTTAATTTTGATTACTCATAAGTAAATAAATAATATTACTTCAACTCTTCTAATATAATCACTTACTTTTTCGATTTAAGTTCTTCATATTTCTTAACAAATAATTCTGAATTTGGTGAATTTTTTGCAAGCTGCCGAACACAGCTTTGAGTGGCTACAGTGTTCAATGGCACTGGATTTGATGCAGCTCCTTCTTTTTGCAATCTTTCAACATGTTTTTCTGGAGGAGATGAAGAACTAAAAATATAAAGAGTTTATTGCAACAAGATTCCTCAATTTTAAAGTACTCTACATTTGAACGTATATTGTTATACCCAAGTAATTCGATTAATTCGACAACCAAATGATGAAGCTTGAATTCACTCATTGTCTTGAACTAATATATTAAAAAAACTTACTATTAAAAACAACTTTATAGAATTGTTACAAAACAACAAATCTAAAAATATTCAACAAAAAACACGTTCTCGTGCAAATCATATTTTTAATTAACTCTTTTTAATTAAAGTTTAAATAAAATCAACTAAAAATGTAAACTGTTTATATTTTTCCATAGCGGGAATGTTTTGAGAGTTGAGACGCAAACGGTACCAACGAAGGTTATGTTGCTTTGATTTTTGAGCAGTTCGAGAATCGAGCACCATCACCGGTCTCATCTCTTTGATTGGTTCTTACAAACCTAAATTTTGCGATGGCGGCACCAATCACAATTCAGTGTATAGTCTGTGCAACATATTTGAAAATACATTGTGAATAATGAGCTTTCGCATAAGTATTTAAACGTGCAATCATTAATGTAAAAAAATAAATTGATGAACAATATTTTATTTAATAATTTGACTTAAACGAGCAAGTAGCTCTTTACAAGAATATTTTAGAAAAACTTTCAAATATATATATCGAAAATTGTATTAGATCTTGAAATCCTAAATTACCAGGGGAGGGGGAGGAGATACAATAAAAGAGAATTTCATAGATTTTTCATTCCTAGGTATACGGTAAATTTCTTACTTATTCGATCTTCTTCAGACATAATAGCTTTCTACTTTATTTGTAGATTCAACTCAATAATTCTATAAATTATTAAATTCAATGTTTTTAGTAAGTCCGCATCCGACAAATGATGATCAACTGTAAATATATAAATATTGTGAATACAAATTAATTAATGCTTTTTATTTCAGCAATAATTATGTATTGCTTTTATATTATTTCTGATACTTACAGTTATTCTTTCAAAGTTAAATGCATTATGATTTGTGACGTGTAAATGTTAAATGACGTATCGACAAAAGCGAATTATATTTTATACATAGATTTTCATATACCAAAATTAATTTTCATGTTAGTATAAAGAACAACAAATTTGAAAAGAGTATATATTATATAATTATTTGATGACTATAGGCAGTAATGAGACATTGGATTCAGATTATTAACGACATACATTTGAAGAGTGCGATATGCGTCTGACAAATGTATGAGTCACATTGTTAATCAATATCAATTCACTTATCTTGTTTCCAAGAACTGAAAAGTCGCTGCTTATATTTAAATAACGCGTAATTTGGCAAATTCAATGAAATATAAACATATATAATATTGTTATAAGGCTCAATTCAAGACACTGCTCTAAGCTCGCGTTGAGTCGCAAAATCTCTCTCGTTTATATAGAAGGTTCTTTTGACACACGGCAGTATCATATTAGTTTATTAGTAATATAATTTTATAGAAAAATTTTAAATTAATAATTGTATGGACATTACTGTTTGTGCTGAAGTATTTTTCTTCCCCATTTGATAAATCCATAATTTAAAAAAAAACACTTATAAAGATTGTAATATTTTAATTCGATAAAAATCTAAAATTAGTCTTTTATACACACACACACACACACACATACACACGCACGCACACACACACACACACAAATACACACGCGCGCGCGCGTATTTTCATCTGCTACAATTAACATGCGTATAATAATATATATTAGAATTTTTCCGAAAAAGCACATTAAAACTAATTATAAAACCATTAAAAAGATTTTTGCCAATTTTTTTAAAATGTAACTAATAAACCACATAATGAAATAAGTTAATAAAACTCAACATTTTTCATCAAGTTCCCATACAACACAATAATTAACACACAAGATGAAGTAAATACTCAAAAGATTGGGTCAATTGGCAAATATATTATATAATTTTAGCATAAATTGGTAGTTTTAACAAATTCAATAAAAAGTAGGGGGCCGCGTCCCCCTGCGCGCTATTGCGCGCCAACGCCAACGCTTAAAACGCACTCAGAATGGAAAATAGTTTTTACACATTAAATTTTCAATATTTGAATTCCGAAAATTTTCGCTCTGGTGAAATTATAAGGCTCCCCCGAGTAGCGGTCGTGCCTAAACATAATGATACTCCTGTTGTTTTGCTTGAATTTGTGATTTTAAAATCAAATAATATTTAAATTGTGTTTCCACATAATAGATTGTCTATATACTGAAAATTGATAAATTATTATGCGCATTCGTCAGTAAGAAATTTAGTCGGCACGGTTCTTTAATTATTTTATATTTGTGTACGCTGTTGTAAAACTTTTTACATATATTATGGTCGTATGTCGAGTTCCATAAAGAATCAATAGAAATAATATAAAATTTTAAATTATCGTAAGAAATTGGTAAGAAACTTTAAAACTTTCAAAACACATAAAATGTCAGCTTTACTATGTTTTCCTATCATTTTTCGCGTCATAAGTATATCACAAATTAATGAATCAAATTTCGTCAATACTTTATGATATACAAAATAAATTAAATTAAAACAAACACTAAACGAAAGTAACACTATACCATGCATTTCTAATATAGTACTCAAAAGTAAATAAAAGTAGCACGCATAAAAGTAACAAATGTATGTATATATACTAATACTATATTTGTCCTGATAAAAACTTATTTTTACTAAATTAATATATGAGATGAAATTGCTGGTGAAATAGCTAAATTATATGTCGATATAAGAATTACATTTTTTTAATTTTAATATTACACAATAGCATTGAATAAAAAATTCCAAGGATTTATGTAGCATAGTAAGATTTATTCAAATTTACAGTACATATTGTTCAATACTAACAGAATATTTCTTATGATTATTAATCATATCGATTGTCTGCAAAAAAAATCACATTGCGAATTTTTTTTTTTTTTTTTACTTAAAATTAATTACAGGTGTGAAATACGAGACAAACTTTAAACTGTAAAATAAGATACAAATATTATATTTTTAATCCTTTTCTAAATGTATTAATGGAACGGATTTCCATTACGATATTTAAAAAACTACACAACATTTTTAAACAAAAAAACGCAAGTAAAAATTAAAAAATATTCTTATTAGATTTTACTTACAAAGTTAATAAACATGGCAGGTACGAGGTACGTTTTTAAAACTTTCAAATAATTACTCACGGGGATTTCTGTTTGAAATTAATTATAAACAAGTAGAGTATTTGTCAAAGAAGTCAAACTAATGTATATACTAACTAGCTTATATACAAATACAACTTCAACAAATAATCTTCTTTAATAGTTTTGTTTTAAAAAATAGATAAAAGTTAAAATTCTGTACATTTATACTTGAAGATAGAAAATCATACAGAATAAAATTCTTGTACGTTTTCCCGATATTTCGTATTTTTTGAATATTCTAATTTTAGTGCCGATTTCATAATAATTAGTATTAGCATTATTATTAAAAAGATAGCTTTGGTAGGTGCATTTTTGCCATTACCTCAATAAAAAGGCAAGTTATATATTATCTATGAAAATAAAGTATTATGTAATCAGGAAGAATCGCATCACTATACTAAACTTATTCTACATACATTACTTTTAAATTAAAAATTGTTCGACGTAAAAGTGTGACGGCGCAGTAATAGAAGATTTTTGTCAATAATTATTTCTTTATAATACTGCTTGTCATACAAATTTCTTGTAGCAAAAGTCATCTCTACTATTTGCGCTGTTCTGACTAGACACCATTAATTATGCTGCAAGCTTCTTTTATTTATTGACAAAAGTAATCGTTGTTGATGAAACTGACAGTTACGATTTTCATGATTATTGCATCTTAATGAAATTCCCCTTTCACTTAATATGAGTAATGGAATTTTTGTAATGCGTCTTATTTTTTCTAAATTTGAGAAAGCTCTAGATAATTTCCTGTTGGACCCATTTCATCTTGAGTAACATTTTTTTAAAATTATACTGAAACTAAACTTTAAAATCACTTAATACATTTCGGAAGCATCATAATCAAGCAGACATCAAATTTAAATGGCAATGGTTTTTAAAATTATGTACGATTGTCCTACTAATGAATTTTTGTTTTTTTTAAATTAACATAAGATATTTCATATTAAAAGTGAAAAAAAAGTAGTTAAATACTTTATCTTATTTGATAACGATAATAACAAAAATATTTTTAAAATATATTTATCATATGAGTATACAAATATTAAAATTTTTCATCCTAATCTAAGAATTTGAGAATGCAAATATTCTTTAATGTAATAAAACAATTTTCTAAAGTTTTTTATTAATCAAAGTACTTAACTACTTTTTTATATCAAGCCCTATTTCATAAAAATCACTTTGATAAACATACAATAATTTAAAGTTCTAATTAAGAGTTATTGATAATTACTTCTTATCACTTCAAAATTTTCTTATCTAAATTTTCTGTAAAATTTTTGAAAATTGTTTAAGAAAAACTTTTAACTACAGTGTAATGAGTAGAAAAAAGTGTTTCATAAAATTTTTCAATTTGCCCCATGGAGCTGATCTCAACAATTTAAAATCATTATGTAATGCCAAATCTACCAATTTCATTATGGTAAAATTTCTGTGGTTACAAAAAATAATGTTTGATAGTATACATAATGAATTTTACATATGTTTTACATGGATCAAGATTAACTCATATAATCACATTTTTTCAATCCATTATATAAAATCTTAAAATTTTGATGTTGCATTTTAACAATATGCTTGATACATACTTATAACATGTACCATAACATAGGAATTGTTTAAATAATTGCTTAACTATTAACCCTATTTTCCTTACCATTAAAGGTATTATTTGTGTAAAAGTATATTGAAAAATGTAAGTAGAGTGGCTCATGCACTGGCTAACTAGTGACTTTACATGAATTGAATATCAGGCGGTGATTGGTGGTTTGAATTCCTTATTTACCACATAGAATTTATGTTTTTTACCAAACAAACCCCATATTACTGCAACATTTTCAATTATCAAGTTGAAAGGTATAGTCGATAATGCACCACAAATGCAGAGCAAAAATCGAGTAAAACCAAATCGATATAATGAAAATGACTTAACAACTCCAAAGACATACATATAGATATTTACAGCGCCAATAAAAGCACAAAGAAAGTCCATAACAGGTGGACATGTAATAGGGCAGAGGCCAGCAAGAATAATATTCGATGTAGACAATGGCATAGTAACCCAAGAATAACAGGATATACCAAGTAATAGCTTCTTTTTTAAAGGGATGACTTTAGAATGTACAACAAGCAATATCCCTTGCAACCATCGCTTTCGCTGTTGCACAAAATCCCATAAGGTGAATGGTGATTTTTCCCACATCTCTCCATCAATAAAATTAAAAGTGTAACCTTGAGAAAATGCCTTCATTGCAAAAAAACAATCTTCAGCAACTGATCCATCTAAGCCATTATTGAAGGATACTTGTCTTTCAGCACCCATCTGTAAAATGATAATATTATAAATAAAATAAACATAAAGTAAATAACAAAATAACTCTAATATTTAAGTTTTAAAGAAATAAATGATTTATAAGAAATATTATTTTATTTCCAGGTAGCAATTAAATCTATAGTTAGTAATTATACAATGAGTAATACTGATTAATTAATTGTATATATGTATATTGCTAGATATTAAAAAAAGAAAAGAATTTTATCAGCATTACAATAAATGTTCAACTTATCTTATCTAATCAAAAAAATATATTGAGATTACAATAGTGTCAAGTACTTTGATGCTAATATTTAAAAATTAAATTTAGGATTTAAAGACAAGCTGATATTAGAAATAAAAAAAAAACACTGAATACTTAAGGATAATTTCTACCTGTGTAACCACATAAGAACCTTTCATGCTGAAAAGAGGCTTATGAAACATGGTAAACTGCAGTCTAAGTTTACCCATGTCATCTGCTACTCTAAAGCTATCAGCCAGTGTAGTAATCCAATTGACAACATCTTCATTTGCATATGTAATTAGGCCCTGACCAAATTGATGTTTACCATCGAGAACAAAATTAAGAATTCCTCTTATTGAATTCTCAGTAAGTAAAGTCTCTTCATCAAGGTGAACAATCCAATCATGATCAGCTAATTCGTTTACAGAATTTTCTAAACAGTATTGTAAAGCACGTGCTTTAAACAATGCTCCACTGCTTGTTTGATAAGTAGGTGGTACAACGACTTCTCGTATTCGTCGATGAGATGCTAAACCAATTGGTTTATCACTTACTACCTCTATTTGGAAGTTTTCCAAACCCGCATCAATGCACTTATTTAAATTTTTATTAACATTAGTTTTAACTAATTGAGGATAATCACCCCGAGTCACAACCCTTATACAAATAAAAGGCGCAAGCAAAGGTGAGCCTTTGAGATCAACTTTGTCAGGAAACGCATTGTATATAGTCAGTCCGATAAAATTGAATAAAACTTGTGGAAATGACAAAAAAGTCAGAGTCCGCAGGAGGTATAGAGTCAATGCACCCACAAAACCGTATTGAATCCATGGATCCAATGAGTCTTGGTTTCTTGGTCCCCACCGCAATCCACCTGATACAAACTCAAATACTAAAATGACTGTTGCTAATAGGCAGCAATGTAAAATATGTTTTGTCCAACTATTCAGCATTATATCTAAAAACAGAATGAAAGTATTTTTATATATTTGTTATTATAATATGATTAACATTAAGCTAAAATTGAAAATGATTTTAGAAATAAACTATACTTAGTGTTTGTAGAAAAATTTGTTGAAAACTATAGAATAAATTCAGTTCAGGGACAAGTAAAAAAAATAACAATGATAAATTTGATTTGACCATTCAACTGATTTGTAAAAAAATAGTCTTGCAATTTGAAATTCTACAAAAATGAACATTAACGTAGAATAATGGTTAAATATGAGTCATTGGGGACTTACAAAGCTTTTTTTGTTCTTCCTGGCTATCAAAAATTAATCACAGCGCGCTTACAAATTAAAGTAACAAATCCTAAGAATGCCCGTCCCTACTCCATGGAATTCCCGACAATCCAAACTTCTCCACCCGTTTTTGATATTAACCACTACAAACACGCCATACCTACTAAAAAAATACACTACATGGACTGAAGCCAGCAATGGCTAGCATATTAAGTAACGGTCGAGAATGGCGTAACCGTTCGGTCAAAAATGTACTTCCTTCCTTCTCTGGCTCACGCGGTGTACGCTTGCCATGCGCTTATATACTTGAAAAAATGACAGACCTTGAGTACGGCTGACCGTCTTTTACAAATCGCTGACCACTGACTCCCCTCCCTAGCTCGCTACTCGCTAGTCGCTACCTCCCTCCTCCTTCAACTCCAATATGCCTATATACTATATACCATGAGTATCTTTGGAGGGCGAGGCTCCACAAAACTCAATTACTCAAAGTTATTACTCATCAAAAGAATGATAATTTTAAAGTTTGTATCTCTCTACTATATGTACAGACATATAATTAAATGAAAATCAGAAAAACTTCACAGATTTGAAAATTTAATTATTTCTTATACAAGCTATTATTATACCTATCGGTAGGTAATTATGCCAGCGTTTAAAGTAACATGCGTAAAAATATATATCTTTATTTAATTTAAAAAAAGTACACAACGCTAATTGCCACACTCCATTTGAATATTTATTTACGATGAGTGGATCTTTACTGTAGATATATTTTGTCATAAATTACTAAAATGTTTGTATCACAGATACCTACGAATATGATATTATTTTCAATATATGGACTAATTCAACATTTATATTTTTAAATAAATTAGTCAAAAGCATATAAATTATAATTAAGAAATAGAGATGAATTGCAAGTAATATATATTTACAAAAATTCAAATGCCTATCTAAAGTGCGCGATCATAAAAATTTCTCAACCGATAAAAACTTAAATCACTGAAAAAATATCTTCTATCGGTAACGAAGATCAACTTTTGACTTTTGTACTTTGCTGCACGGAAAAAAATATTCAGTACTATAAAATAAAAAATGCCCGAATTCATAGACGCTGAGTCGGTCTCAAGACTCAAGTACGGTATATATAGATATACTTAAAGCATGGCTTCAAACCTTACTTGAGTCCGACTCACGTAGTCTCACTTACAACTATGAATTCCTAGTATGTAGTTCCCTTTTTCGGCTGTTTGTTAATGAAAGCTATATACTCTTCGTCTTCGATGCAATTTGGCAATGAGTGAATGAGTCCCAAGCAAACTAAATGTCATTAAAATAAACAATGAATCCCCTAAAAGCCCGTGCGCAAGGCGAACATCACTTCAAAGCAGTGATAATTTCTGCTCAGACACTCGCTCACCTCGAGTCAGTGTTTGCTCAGTATGTGCAGTGGGCAGTGGCGCCACAACTATAAGTATATACGTATGTGACTGTGACCGCCGTGACCGGCAAGTTGGCAATCGCGCTGAATCCGATTGGGCTTGATCATATTTACAGTGTATATCTATAGTTTCTATATAAATGCTGATCGCTTCAGTAAGTTGTCGAACAGTATATAAACATGGCAGTTCCATCAACATCTTTGGCAACACGAAATAAAAAACATTTCCTGGGTGTTCCAGCACCGTTAGGATATGTTGCTGGAGTTGGTAGAGGGTAATGTATTTTTTATTTACATCATATGAGGCCTATAATTTAGAATAAGATAGTTACCTTATATGCTGTTAATCTTTTCTAACCTATAAACTGACATTTTCTTCTTATTTTTGTAGAGCAACTGGTTTCACCACTCGTTCTGATATCGGGCCGGCTCGAGATGCCAATGATGTATCGTAAGTATTTTTACATTTAATTTACGCTTCTAACAAACATTTAAATATGATGTTGGTTTTACAGAGACGACAGACATGCTCCTCCAACTAAACGAGCAAAAAAGAAAGAAGAAGAAGAGGAAGATGAAGAAGATCTTAATGACTCCAACTATGATGAGTTTTCTGGGTATGGAGGATCCTTATTTAGCAAAGTAAGGTTTAATAATCATTATAGAGTATTATAATATGACACAATATTATCACAAATAAAGTAACTTAAGAAGCAAAAACTGAAAGAAAATAGTATTTTTCAACATCGTTGCGGAAGTAGATTATTTACCTTATGTGATGTTTTGCGAAAAGTCATAAGGTAAATAATCTACTTATGTATACTAGTCTCGAACCATATTTTATACCACGAGCTTCAAAAAATCATATCAAAGTTATCATTTTGAGGTTAGAGGGATATAAACAAGTTTTTTTAATAAGTTTGTTACTCTTGATATAATTGAAGAATTTCAGAGCCAAACAGCCAAGAGATTTCTAGTTTGAATTTTTCATTTATCTGATGTCATTAAAAGTTTAATATTAAATAAGAAAAATGCAATGCCTTTATTGTTTATTATGATTTTAATATTTCATCTATATCAGTTGTTAGTGATAAAAACAGTTTTAGGGTAGCAATTAAAACTTTTAATTGCTTACCCAATGAACTAAAAAAACTATAGCAAAGGAGTTAATAGGAAACATATACTGAAGAATAAATTAAAAAAATATATATAATAAACTTAAATGTACAAATTTTGTTTGTTGAGTTAAGCCCTAAAAGTTTATTAACATATATTAAATATTTAAATGTTATGCAATTTAAATATTTAATACCTAGTATATAAGCAGTAGTATATAAGTAGTTTTAAGTAACAATGTGCCAGCCCTTGCACAGGTAGTTTATATCTACCTCTGAGGACTTACTCTATGTAATTTTGTTCTGGTTTAATAAATAAAAAATAAATAAAATCAATTCTAGGATCCCTATGATAAAGATGATGAAGAGGCAGATGCTATATATGAAGCAATCGACAAACGTATGGATGAGAAACGTAAAGATTATAGAGAAAAAAGATTGCGAGAAGAATTAGAACGTTATCGACAAGAGAGACCAAAAATTCAGCAACAATTTTCAGACTTGAAAAGGGAACTAGCAAGTGTTTCTGAAAGTGAATGGAGAAATGTTCCTGAAGTTGGTGATGCAAGAAATAGGAAACAAAGAAATCCCAGAGCAGAAAAGTTCACTCCTTTACCAGATTCGGTATTAGCAAGAAACTTGGGAGGGGAAACTGCCACTAGTATCGACCCTTCTAGTGGCCTAGCATCTATGTTACCTGGAGTAGCTACTCCTGGCATGTTGACTCCAACAGGAGATTTAGATTTGAGGAAAATTGGTCAAGCTAGAAATAATTTGATGAATGTCAAATTAAGACAAGTTTCGGATTCTGTTGAAGGACAAACAGTGGTAGATCCGAAAGGTTATCTTACTGATTTACAAAGCATGATTCCTTCTTATGGTGGTGATATCAAGTATGTAAACTAGTTATTTATCAAAAATTATTACTAACTTATATTTAGTATACATATACAAATGTGTGTATCCATTCATAATATCTTTAATTAATTAAATTAATTAATTCTTTCAGTGATATTAAAAAAGCTCGCCTACTTCTTAAGTCTGTCAGAGAAACAAATCCCAATCATCCACCAGCATGGATTGCATCAGCTCGTTTAGAAGAAGTAGTTGGAAAAGTACAGGCTGCAAGAAATTTGATAATGAAAGGATGTGAAGTTAATCCTTCATCTGAAGATTTATGGTTAGAAGCCGCAAGATTGCAACCACCAGATACTGCTAAAATAGTCATTGCTCAAGCTGTAAAATATATTTCAACTTCAGTTAGAATCTGGATAAAAGCTGCAGATTTAGAGACAGAAGTCAAAGCAAAAAGGAAAGTATATCGTAAAGCTTTGGAGCATATTCCTAATTCTGTAAGGTTATGGAGAGCAGCAGTAGAATTAGAAGAACCTGAAGATGCTCGTATTTTACTCAGTCGCGCTGTAGAATGCTGTCCAACAAGTGTAGATTTATGGTTGGCGTTAGCCAGGTTAGAAACTTATGACAATGCCAGAAAAGTACTAAATAAAGCAAGAGAAAATATTCCAACAGATCGGCAAATTTGGACAACGGCTGCTAAATTAGAAGAAGCTAATGGGAATAAGCACATGGTTGAAAAAATTATTGACAGAGCCATTTCTTCGCTGAGTGCCAATGGGGTTGAAATAAATAGGGAGCATTGGTTTAAAGAAGCAATGGAGGCTGAAAAAGCAGGAGCCGTACATACGTGTCAAGTGATTATTAAATCAGTAATTGGATTTGGAGTCGAAGAAGAAGATCGGAAACATACGTGGATGGAAGATTCTGAAACGGTAAATATTTTATTCATTCAAACTATGAAAATTACTTGGAGCATAAATTGAATATATAATCTTGAAAAAGATTAAAGCTCAAGTAAAACATCTAATGTAAGTCTATTGATACATAATCATTATCATTAGTAGTAATAGTAGTACTAATACATATGCTTTAATAATCCACATATACATACGCATAAACCTAATTTACATAACAAATGAATATTAATTATTTTACAGTGTGCTCAACAAGGAGCTCTTGAATGCGCAAGAGCAGTATATGCATATGCATTAAGTACATTCCCCAGTAAGAAATCCATTTGGTTGAGAGCAGCTTACTTTGAAAAAACTTATGGGACAAGAGAATCTTTGGAAACTCTGCTGCAAAGAGCAGTAGCACATTGTCCTAAGAGTGAAGTTCTTTGGCTTATGGGAGCTAAATCAAAATGGCTAGCTGTAAGTTATTGGATTCTATATATTTATAATCAAAAGAATCATATTATGAATTCATAATTGTATTTCGTTTATTTAGGGAGATGTACCAGCTGCTAGAGGTATTTTATCTTTAGCTTTTCAAGCAAATCCCAACTCTGAAGATATTTGGTTGGCTGCTGTCAAGCTTGAATCTGAAAATAATGAGTACGAAAGAGCAAGGCGTTTATTAGCAAAAGCTAGAGCCTCAGCTCCTACACCAAGAGTTATGATGAAAAGTGCAAAATTAGAGTGGGCTTTGAATAATCTTGATGCAGCTTTACAGCTGTTAAAAGAAGCTATTGACACATTTGAAGATTTTCCAAAATTATGGTTAATGAAAGGTCAAATTGAAGAACAACAAGGACAGTTGGAAAAGGCTATAGAAACATACAATCAAGGAGTGAGTAAAATACATCAATAATAAAGATTATAATTGTTATTACGCTTTCAAAATTTTTCAATATGAACAAAATAACAATCTGGATAAAAATGTTACTTGTTTGTTTCAGATAAAAAAATGTCCAACATCAATACCACTTTGGAGATTGCTAGCACAATTAGAAATGAAAAGAAAACAATTTACTAAAGCTCGATCAGTTTTAGAAAAAGCTCGGCTTCGTAATCCTAAAAATCCAGAACTTTGGCTAGAAGCAGTCAGAAATGAGATGAAATCCGGCGGAAACAGAGAAATGGCGAATACGTTGTTAGCAAAAGCTCTGCAAGAATGTCCCAATTCTGGTTTACTGTGGGCTGAAGCGATCTTCATGGAACCACGTCCACAAAGAAGAACAAAGAGTATCGACGCATTGAAAAAGTGCGAACACGATCCTCACGTTCTTTTAGCAATTTCAAAGTACGTTGAGTTGATTTTCTATTCATTTTAAAAATGTTTGTTTACTGATAAATAATAACTTTCTATAAATATTTTTGTATTTTGCAGAATGATTTGGTGCGATCCTAATAAAATCCACAAATGTCGCGAATGGTTCAATAAAACTGTAAAAATAGATCCAGATTTAGGCGATGCTTGGGCGTATTTTTATAAATTTGAACAACTTAATGGAACTGAAGAACAGCAAGAGGAAGTTAAAAGACGATCTGTATCAGTTGAGCCTCATCACGGTGAAAACTGGTGTAATGTTTCCAAAAACATTGCAAACTGGTGTTTAAGTACAGATCAAATTTTAGTTTTAGTTGCAAAAGACTTACCTATACCAATATAATTTAAACATATAGTGTTTCGAATGATAAGCATTATAAATAAATTTTTTTATATGTATGTAGTAAGATACAAAAACTATTTAATTTTAATCAGAATTGAGTCTAATGTATATACTAATTTAGGATTGAATTTGATTAAAGATCTATAAATTGTTTGTCAATTTGAATTTTGATTTTTTAAAAAAAACCTACGCCATGTAAAAATATTAATAAATTTTTTTTCTACATTTAATCACATCGTTTTTTGTTTCAAGGGAAAGTAATAATAGGTGACTGATGTTATTTTGAAATTTTGCACATTTAATATGTACAAATAATTTTCATATTGTACTCACCTAAAATATTTAATACTTAACAAAATCGCTGAATTTCAAATATACATTTTGCTATCAATAGTAATTTAATGTTTTGAATATTACCAATTAAAATAGATATAAAATAATATTTATATGTATTCTTAAAATTAACTATTTTACCCTTTTTAATTTTATCGAAACGAAAAATAATGAAAATTTTGCATTCAATATCACATACGCACAAAAAAATGTATAATTTAAATACATTCACAAAACGTTTAGAACAGAAGAAGTTTTTGAACGGAGACAATATGTTATATTGTTATCACATGTTAGTACCTAAAAATTTTAGACACGAAATATTTTTTGCGCAGTCTAAATTTTCGAAATAGATATTGAAATTATTTTACACATAAGAAAATATTGCCATGCGATTGAAAGGTAAAAGTAACAACCCTTTATTGTGAAGAATTCTTTGATTGAAAAATCTGTATTACAAGGAATTTTCGAGAAGGTGCAAACTAACTTTAATAAAATTGTCTTATCTAATATACCTCCGTAAACAACTTAAATATATATGATATAAATATATATATTTACGCCAAGTTGCATCGCGCGCGCTTGTGGGAGCTGCAGTGCGCTTGCGACAGATCATTGCAACTTGCAAGCTCGCTGTGTCAAAGTAACGCTGAATTTCAAATATACATTTTGCTATCAATAGTAATTTAATGTTTCGAACGTTACCAATTAAAATAGGTATAAAATAATATTTGTGTGCATTCTTAAAATTAACTGTTTTACCCTTTTTAATTTTATTGAAACGAAAAATAATGATAATTTTACATTCAATATAATATAGGCACAAAAATAATGTATAATAATTTAAATACATTCATAAAACATTTAAGTAGAACAGAAGAAGTTTTTGAACGGAGACATACATGTTATATTGTTATCACGTGTTAGTATGTACTTGAAAATTTTAGATAAGAAATATTTTTTGCGCAGTTTAAATTTTCGAAATATTGAAATTCTTTTACTCACAATTTTTAAGAAAATTTTGCCATACGATTGAAAGTAAAAGTAACGACCAGTCATAGTGAAAAAATCTGTGTTACAAGAAATCCTGGAGAAGGTGCTTAACCTTTAAAGGACAGGGATTTGGAGTTAGTGATCTCTCTAAGAAAATGCATAAAAAACATATCTGATATTGGGGTATTCTCGTGGGTGAAGTGACTATCATGGGTCGAGCCACTATAGTGACTTTCCCATCCTCTAGAGGTTAATAAAATTGTCTTATTAATATAGGTACCTTCGTACGCCCAAATGTACACTATATAAATATATAGTACGTCAAGATGCAACGTGAAGTCAGCAGAAAGCTCTCCAGCAAGTTGCATCGCGCGCGCTTGCGAGAGCTGCAGTTGCGCTTGCGACGGGTCGTTGCAACTTGCGAGCTTGCTCCAGTCGGTCATAGCTCGGTATATAGCCCTGCAGCTGTCTCATCTATAAAACTAACCGTTTAATCAATCATTGCTTTTCTATGTCACGCGGAAGAATGCCCCAAAGAGCTCTCAAGTAAAAGACGAGCGCGCGGTGCGCGCGTGCACACGAGGTATAATAAACCGTAACAAAGGAAGACAGGTATATAAGTAGAATGGAATATGAAAGTTGGAAGTTTGGAAGGTAAGAGGGCGAGAAGGGAAGAGATAGCAGTTTTGCGGGAGAAGAGAAGAACCGGTTATTGTGCGCGAGCTCTCATCTCTGGACCTGCGCCTGATGCGCGCAGGCGCGCGCGCGGGTGGGAGTGTGCGCGTGGTGTTGTAGTCTACCTCGCTCGCGCTCTCTCGCTCGTCGGCAAGAAAAACAAATGTAGCTATAGGATTATACCTACTGCACCGTGTCCGGGGGTGCGCTCGCGGCGCAGACTCGTCGCGGTCGGAGCAACAGTGCGCTCCCGAGAACACGCGCGGGCACTCGCTCGCTCGCGCTCGCCGGCGCCGCAGCTGTCAACTCTCTGCCTCTCTCTCCATCTCTTGTGTATTATACCCTGTGTGTATAATATATACATATAGTGGGAGTATAGTGCGCTGTGCACGCAGCAGACGACGCGCGCGCGCGAACGCGGCTAGAAGTATAGTCAACAGTAGTGACAGCAACAACAACACGGAGAATCTGCTGCGCGTACATCGCGAGGCGTCGCGGATCGATCCCCCGACCCCCCGTTCTGGGCCCCGCTGCAGCTGCGCACAGAATGTCAACGTCGCCGTCGCCGGGCCAAGTGGTCAGTACTGTCACTCTCTCAGTAGTCCTGCATTCGTCTCATTTTTCTCTTTCACTTTCGTCGCGCTGCTCTCTCTCTTCACGCACCCTCTCACAGCCCCGCCACCGCCGACCACCCGTCTCTTTGTTATTTAGCGCGCGCGTTCGCCTGCCTCATTATAATGTCGCAGGCCGTGGCCTGTCTATACATGAAATTTTCATCGAGCACCGCGAGCGATCGATCGATTTCGGTAAGCTGTCTCCTGTCTTCTTCCCTCCCTTGTTATTATTATTATTATTATTTGCTCATTCATTTTCACCAATCACGCCGACGCAGTCTTGTATACACTTTCTTCGCCAAACTAAACGGCTTGGGTGTTTGCCTTTTTGCGCTCTCTGGTTGTGTACGTCTTTTTTTAGACGTTCGTTGAACCTGCTGCCACGCTCCGCCGATGTTTAGCGCACGCGAGAGCGACGATTGAAAAAACGGACGGGCGCCTTATTATCTCGCGGTTTCTTCGTATCTCCTTCCTTTCTCGCCTTTTTCTCCAAACTAACCAAAATACTTTTCCTTTCTAAAGCCGTAAAAGGAGTATAAATTTTTTTTTACCATCGTCAAATGTGTTTTACTTTGCTCATTTTATTAAAAAACTTCTCGCCTCATTTGTTCGAAATCTATAAATACGACAGCGGAAAAATCAAGCTCTTTTAATAAACAAAGACTGAGCGGAGACAATGAAGTTCCTCTACATCTTTGATAGAAATAACGAACGTTTGAAAATGTGTATACGTGAATAATAGTATAGCTCTAATAAAATAAATAAGCTTTTTGTCTACAAAGAGATAAGTTTTCGAACTGATATACCTACCTATACTCTTCTCAAAACATTATACATTATTTTCATTATTTGCATACGATACGAATGCGCGAAAAATATACTAACCTATTCATATTGATAAATTTAAATTTCCTTACAATATAAATATTATAAACTAGAGATGTAAAGTCTTCCGTATATGGGTAAATTTTTTTCCAACATAGTAACTATTGTATGAAAAACTTGTAAAAAGTATAACTTATATACCTGTAATCTACGTGATTATGAATATTCAAAAAGAAACAAACAAAAAAAAATATTGAAAATTTCCATAAGTTGTGTACCTTGAAACTGATAGTTGAGAGTACTTAAGCAGTAAAAACACTATTGAAAATAATTTTTTTATTTAAAATAAACGAAAGAAAACGCATATATAATATGTATAGATATATAATATATGTGTTTTATGTTTTCTAGTGTTTTTATTGAATCTGCATTTTTTTATTGTCTCTTTCAGTTATATTCATGAGCCATCGTGAGTCCAGGCCTTTATCGTTTTTCTCTCGTTGTCGCAACCACGCAACTCTTTGTTTTACGAATGTAATTGCGCCTCGAGCAAGCACACGCACTCATTCCACCCGATAAATTTAGAGCTAAATCGCGCATTTCATGTATGCTGCTTTCCTTTTCTAGATAATGAGTGCCAACTCCTTTTTGGAAAATAGCACGTATTGATATAAGTATTTCCTATAGGAAACAAACACTTTTTGCAAGTATAGTCAATGCATTTGTATGTCAATTACTTCCTACAAAAAAAATTATTTTTATTTTATATATATAAAATACTTTATTATCTTCAACAAAAAATGAATTATCACTCCCATCATTTTAGAAAGTTAACATTTCCATTACCCTCCTATTTATTAATTTCGAAATATAAATTTTTTCAACTGTGTATAGTTATCCTTGTAATCATATCAGTAGAAATGTTAATTTGTTGACTACTTTTTTCTTTCTAGAAAAAATTTGTGGTACCTATCTACTTAATAAGAAAACATTATTTTGAATCAAATTGCACTATTTGCCAGTAAATTTACGAGACATTTTTGTAATGCATTTTTCCAATTTTATGATTTAAATCACTATTTCTCCATAATATATCACGTATATTATAACTACTCTATAGGGCATCCACTATAGATATCAATATAGCTATATGTTAAAGTTTTATTATAATTGTTTTAATATTGGAGTTATTTGATGCATAAATTTTACACATTTTTTAGAACTAATGAATTTCTGAACGCACCGAATAACTGCTGTAATATAATAATAAATTAAGATTCTTATGATAACATACTTGAAATATGTGATTAAACCAATGTTATTGTTCTATTTTATTTATCGTAAAATAATACTTACAATACCATTATCGTACTTTATCAATTCTTCCCGAATAGTAAAATGACCATAAATATTTATTAATGTTAAAGCCGATCGTTAAATTAAATTATCTACATGACGATAATCACTCGTAAAATTAAAAATAATTAAAGTTGATCTCTTTGATCTCTCTGTGTTTTTAATCGTGATCTCCTCAATTGCAAAGATTATGATGAAAAAACGTTCCGAAACGCAAAAAGTACAAAAAAGCAAACATTCCAGGTCGCAGATTTGAGATAATCTAATCAAGTATCATAAGCAACGTGTTTACGTACATTTTTTGCTTATTCTAACGACGAATCCATTATTTCATACGATAATATTTTTGTATTTTTAACGTATTTTAATTTTTTTGACACACCGTGCGTAAAGTATACTACTTTGCAGGCGTTTGATTACGTTAGCAAGCGTGCGCTAAAATAGCAATTTACGCACGGAGTGTCAAAAAATGGTGTTCGATACAGATGCATCGATATCGCACTATAGTATCGAAAAGCGGCGGTGTAATGTTTGATTGTTCATGCGGGCAAGTTCATTTTAGCCAAGGTGAACCAAGTTTTTTACAGATATGAAAAAAATGGTTCATCGATTCAGTATTTCAACGTTATACATATATTTTTAGAGTTTCTTTAAATGGATAATGTTTTTAACACACACTACATCGTGTGCACATTTTTGCTCCAATTGTTATACCTCTATTTTAAGGTAATGTGTACTTACCGACAAATTTTAGAATGTATATTTCTTTTGCAAATAATAATAGAATTACTAACAAAAAAAATTGAGTATAGTATTTACATATACGGAGCTCCTGAAAGAGCTGTTTTTCCAAAAATTTACTCAGAATTTATTTAATTAAATAAAATCCGCAAGGCCGATAAGTAGGGATCTGTATACTTCGAATTTTGCCAGTTTTAAAAAGTGTTTATCTCATGGAAATGCTGATAGAATCGCACAAAAAAAAATCTGAGCATAGTATATTTATATACATGGAGCGCCTGAAAGAATTGCTTTTCCAAATAAACGTTCGAATGTTTATTAATTAAATAATGAAATTGGGTTGATTTTGAGGTTCACATCGCCTTAACTTGAAAAAATAAAAAAAAACGTTATGTTGTTTTAGATATAAAAACATCTATTAATGATAAAAAATTATCAATATCAGGCGTATTAAATTAAAGTTTAAAATTGTTGTTTACATATTTGTCAAAGAAATAATAGGCGTAATTACTCACTTACATATCGTAGTAGAATAGTATAGATAACGCTTTCGCATAGTCAGACAATCATAATGTACACATAACACTTATACTACAAAAAGAAACTACACTGTATTCATCAGACTTGCGCTGATTAGATTAAATGTGCTTTCGCCACTACTAATATTTTCGTTAATTTTTTTCCCTATCAGTTTTGAATGTTCGATAAAGCTACAGGCAGCCGGAATAATTCATTTTACAAATTGATGAATATATAATTGCCAGCAGTAATACAGTATTAACCTCATTGAATCAATCACTTATTCAATCAGCTGAACAGTATGTTTGTAGAAGAATGAATTTTTGTTCTCTATTATATATGTTGAATTCTACAGAAAATTACCCCTAACTGTGGTCGAAAAATCATAAAAATTCAAAATTCTGTAGTAAAAATAATGCACGAAAAGCGTGTCAAACCAAGGAAATCGGCATAGTGTTTTTTAGGAAGCTGCATTTAAGTTTTCTTATGGAAATTTAACATGGGAAAAATGGACGAAAAGTGGTCGCGGCAAAAAAAAATTTCACGGAAAAGCGATTAAAGTAGAAGAAGAGAGCTTTAATTTGAGACTAGAATCGTTAAAATCGGTCGATTCTGTGCAAAGCTACGTGAATTTGAAAATTGCGAAAAATGACCAAAAATGAGCGACTTTTCCCAAATCCACGTTACTCTTAAAGTTTTGGTAATTTTTCGTCATTTGTCGCCATTTTCAAATTCACGTAGCTTTGCACAGAATCAACCGATTTTAACGATTCTAGTCTCAAATTAAAGCTCTTTCCTTCTACTTTAATCGCTTTGTCGTGATTTTTTTTTGCCGCTTCAATAACTTGCTATTGGTTAATCATCAATGACAACTTTTCGTCCATTTTTCCCATGTTAGATTTCCATAAGAAAACTTAAATGTAGCTTTCTGAAAAACACTATGCCGATTTCCTTGGTTCGACACGCTTTTCGTGCATTATTTTTGCTACAGAATAGGAACAACCAGTTGTTGGAGGTGTGCTTCAACTTTGAATTTTTACGATTTTTCGACCACAGTTAGTAATTTTTTATGTGGGTAATTTTCTGTAGAATTCGACATATACTTACGTTACGTTACTGACGAGATGTCAAGCAAAAAAATCAAATATGTGGTAACCGTAACGGAGCACGGTGCTTATTAAAACGGAAAGGCGGTCGCTTGTTAAACAGCTGATAACCCGGACATGTATCATATCCGCAGCAGGCGGTCGCGCGCGCAAGTAGCCCCTTATCTTGTCGAACATCAGATATCCATTAGTCTCATCTAGTGCGCTATCCATACACTTATATATTATATATATATACTCCAGCGCGGGCCAACGTCGCGCAGTGTCGCATCTAAAGCTCCAGCTCATCGCTGGGACTCCCGAGATAGAAATTCAATCGCCCGCCCCGCGGAGAGGGAGTATAGTGCGGGGGTGGCTGACTGGCGATCGATCGCCGGTCCGACCTTTACCTCCAAATTTCGCGAGCTGCCGTCCAAATAACGCCGTCTGACCTTTAGCCGCCGTTGCCACCGCTGGCTGCACGCGACCTTTTAATAGTCGACCATCTATTTTTCATCTATATATACATACCAAACGCATCTCTCTCTTTCTCTTCTCTCTCGATTCCGAGAGGGAAAGGCCACGGATAAGAGTGTATATAGGTATACTTTCGTCGCGTCGTCGCATTTATTCGGCTCGAGGAGAGCTCGATATCTCGACAAGCGCGATTTTTGCATGTGGGTGTCGATAAAATTATAATTCGTTCGATATATTGACGATGCGGTCGAATGAAAACAAGGCCGATGCTTTTATTTGTCATTTTTAAGTAGCTGCTGAACTGACAAGATTAGAACCTTTTTACTGCAATTATTATTTACAAGTAACAAACTTTCGTGCATTGCAGTTGTTTAACAATACCCGTATATCAATCACAACAAATCTATATCAATATATATATATATATATTTAAATATTATTAATTTAGTAGACACTATGAGAACGTGAGCATTTATTTTAAATGCTCCCCTTTAATAAATCGTTCCTTGGATTCTGAGTCTAGCTTCTTTAATGCTGTGATACACATTGCCATTTTATTTTGATGTACCTATATATAATAAATGATACTCTGGTGTCGCAGTCAATTAAACACGTTCATAAGAATACAGTTTATTATAATTACACCCATTAAACTCATCATGAAAGTCTATTTCAATTGTGGAATCAAGGGAATTGAAGAGACAAATACACACAACATTATGGCTATATACAGTAGCGTGGCAGTAATTGCACGGCGTGTTTTTTCATAGCATGCAAAAAGTAGCCACGGCAAGCGTTTACTCAAATTTTTGCGGAAGCAAGCGTAACGCGGCACTCGTATAAAGGCACAGCAGCAAGTGCGAGCATCTATTGCATAAGTTTAAAAATAGACCGCACTGGTCTGGGAATGCTTCTTTTTACGAAAAAAAAAAAAATACTGCTGCACCTATATCATATTGCATGCGTGTATATAATATATATTCTTACACACATCGGTACTTTTCACATATATAAGGTTTTGCGTCGACCATATACTCAAGTTGTTACGAGTAAACGTGACGCACAAAGGACAAAAAATAACGATTTTTCGATTTTTTCCGGACCACGTATATCCGCGCGCGCAATAACGCAACGCGATCGGCGTTTCCCTCAGATATAAGTTGCGCACGACAAAACCTAATAGGTATAATTCGGCGACGTAACGATTGCGTTCGGGCAGGAAGACGCGAGGCTCCGACGTTGCACGTGCGGTAATGAGCGGGAGAGCGCGACTGCTGAAAACTGATGAAATATTCAAGTGGCACTCTCCGCTACTCGCAGCTGCAAAGGTTAGCGCGTTATCGAGGATGATCTAGAACGCGTGCGGATAGAAAGAGAGGTAGACCTATAGTACACGTATATGCATGCATATTATACGCGTATAGACGTAAAGAGAGAGGGAGAGAGACGCAGTCGTGGCTTTTGCAATCAATATTATGGCAAAGACCCATAGCGCGCGCGAGCGCTTCTTCTTTCGTGCCGCTATATACACATACATCCTATATGTGCGATGCTCAAAAAAGTTTCCCCTATATAACTCGGATTTTAAAACGACGAAAAAAAAAAATTTGACAAAATGAGCAATTTTTAGCGAGAACATACGTAATTCTTAAGATTTTGATCATTTGTTTTGTAAATTTTTGCTATATTTTCAAATGCACTTAACTTTCCACGGGAGCTTAATATTGGCTAATCATCAGTGACTATACTTTTCGTCCATTTTTCCCCACATTAAATTACCATAAGAAAAATTGACGTGCTATATTAAAACTGTGTCACAAGACCGTTTTCCTGCGGGTGCTCCAAATTTGTTTTCGTCTGTCGTATAGAACAAGAAACAATTTTTTACGACCGAGTTAGGGGAAACTTTTTTGAGAATTGCACATATTTATACATAGGTATAAGACACGCGACCGCGTTACGGACACATATACACGCGCGCGCGTGCCGGCACGGCGTTTATGTGGAGCGAGAGCTAATCGGCCCAATCTGCCATTAGACAAGGCGAATATCACATGTAATCTCGGCCGTCGAACGAGCGATGCGTGCACGCGCTCGCGCACAATAAGGTATATATAACATACGTGATTTGTGCAGTTGCGAGCGAGCTCGTGTGCGCATTTTATGTAACCTTCCTCCTTTTTCGACAGTAAGCTCTTTTCGGTGCAGCGCTTGACATGCGAGAGAGGAAGTCCACGCGAGCGAGCGTGACATTAGATATGTAGAGAAGCGGCCATAGAGCGCACACACGCGGCAGTGCAGCAGCCGCGTGCGAACCGCGAGACACAACCTTGGCAATGATTATCCGTTGATGAGTCTCCCGTTTGACCTACTGCGCAACATCCTCTGAACTCTCGGCCTCCCCTCTCTCTCTCTCCCTCTTTTTTGCTCGGTTCGTACAAACCAGTCTCTCTCTCTCCCCTCGTCTGTCCTTTTTTACCACTAGCGCAGGCCGTAACGACTTGCTAAAGGCAAATTTTAAGCTCGCTCGTGTATAATCACTAGCACGTGTTGTACGCTCTGAAAGTCGGCGCCAATGGCGTTGAATTTTTTATCTGTTTTTAATTAACGACTTATCATTTAAAGCATCTGTCCGAATCCTTGTTCTGTGTGGAAGTTACGTTTTTTTTCTTCCAAAAAATGGTATACTCCACTGCAACTCGCGCGCGCATTACTAATTAAAGCAATCATATTTAATTCATACTTGCCTTTGCTTTTTACTTGTATGAGGAAAACTACAAAGCTGTCACACTTTTTGTGTCACAAGAACTGACGAAAATTTTTTTAGAAGCACACTTACCGTACATGATTTTTTTCGTTCCCTATATCTTAAATTATGTAAAAGTAATGTTGAACAAGTAAAAAAAGTTTTGTGACACGGTTTTGTTAACTAGAAATAATTTTTAAAAATTGTTCAAAAAAGGCTTTTTTAAACGTTGAACATTTTGTCAGGAAAAATAATACAGAAACTCTGAAAAAAGAGAATTGAAATAGAAAACGAAAGCTTTCATTTTCTTTTTTGATAATTAAAAAATGTTGATTTCTTCGAAAGTTACGGAACTTTGAAGATCAGCTTAAAATGCGCAAAAAACGTTGAAAAACGATGAAGACCGTGAAAGGCGAGATGCTGTATTACATCGACTTAGGATTTCCTTCTCTTTTTTCAGAATTTCTGTAATTTTTCCTGACAAAATGTCTGACATTTGAAAAAAGATAATTTTTGAGCATTTTTTAAAAATCATTTTTAGTAAACAAAACCGTGTCACAAAAGTTTGTTCACTTGTTTAAAATTATTTTTACATAATTTAAGATATAAAGAACGAAAAAGAGCATGTTTGCAAGTGTGTTTCTAAAAAAATTTTTCGTCAGTTTTTTGACGCAAAAACTGTGACATTTTTGTAGATTTCCTCACACATTAACGCATAATAATGGTAATTTTTAATTAACTCATTATCAAAGTATTTTCCATCATATTCAGCTCATGTTAAACAAAACTAAAATTGGAAATCAATAAAATGAAGCTTTCAACGTATTACAACGAATTCAATGAATTCGAAGTTTACAATACATAACAAAGTTCCGACTAAAAATAGCTCTCCCCAATGCTCTTGTAAAGACTGGGCTATTTCCTCCGACATGCAGTAAACGTTTATATTATCACAGTAATATTTTAGCATTGTGCTGATAATGGAATATTGTATGCAAAAATTATTTATTTATCACATACCTAGTAATACTTGTCGAAACCTAAATCAAAAATAAAAATCGTTGAATATAATCGTTGAAGTATATACTTTTGTTTTTAGTATAATAAAACAATCTTAAAACCACTATTTTATTTAGTCAATTTTCCACTTTACAACTTTCGGAATAAATTATTATTGTATAATAAATTGTGTTAGGTTTTGATTAACACTTTATTTGCGGAAAATTCAGTCAGCTAGAAATATCATATAACTTTGAGCTTTAATAATATTTTTGTAATTAGAAACCGTTCAAAATTTTTGCAGGTATGCGTATTTTTAAATTTTCATTAAACATACGTTGTTAATAACAGTTTATTATAATAGTTAAGATTTACTGATAGAATCTCTCATGATACATAAAATATAAGATAATAGAAATATCCACTATAGTGTATCGCCAATTCAATATATGCATCAGCCCGATAGCGTATGTTGGCAAAAAATTGATTACAAAATTGATTAAGCAAATTTTTAATAGGAATCAACTCGAAGCAATAATCCTTGACGAGCCATTTTTATAAGCCTTAGATTTTCATATGGAATAAAAAAAAAAATCTATAAGCTAATCCCGTGTAATCACGCCGGATAAAACATTCCACTGACTTAATTGAGACAAATTACTAAATATTGACCTCATTGTTTATTCGATTCAATCATTCAATTTAAAATAGCCTATACAGCCGTGCGTTGTTCGTTCGCTAGTTTTCATCCATTTTCACAGCGGCGCATCCGCGCAGAGACGTCCACAGTGTTCTCTCATAATAAAAAGGAAAACTTTTCTTTTAGCTGCGCAGCGTCGGTCCAAAACTCGTGCCATTCTTTAAAAGCGTAGGCGTCTACTTTGTACTGCTGGCCGAACAGCCGTGCCTGTTAACGGTGTGCTTCAAATGCCTGCCTATAATTAGTCTAATTGTCTTCATTCTTCTACACGGTATCAACTTATCGAAAGAGTAAGTATTTAGCACGTAGCACTCCGCAATAAGCGCTAAAGTCGCCTACGTATATATACTGGCTTTCTAAATGCAGATTGCAAGCGCGCACGAACTTTGATTTTTTTAATATTTTATTCTGTATCTGCAACATCGATATATCTGTAGTATTCGAGCTCAATTTAAGAGAATCAATTATTGGTAAGTTATTTATATACCGTAAAATATCAAATTATTAGACACACGCTATTCAATTTTTTTTTTCAAAATATTTTTGTAAAACATTGGTTTTGAAGGTAATGCCATAGAATAGATTTATTATATCTGAAATTTTAAAAATCTAGTTTGTCTACGTCTATCCAATTGTTCGTCCTCGAAATATTACAAAATCCATAAAATGTTTATAGTTTATATATTTTGGTCTATAACTGTATCTATTATAATATTAAGAAAAGCTTTACAATCACACAAACATATTCTACAGTTACAAAATGAAGAATTTCAATTCAGTCAGTTACGAAAGTTAACATACACTAAAACATTAAACTTTTAACTCCAGAATTTATTATAACAAATTTGACAGAACATGTTTCAGAGACTCACTTGAAAGTCTAAATCACTAAACCACTGTAAAAGACTGCATTAATTTTAATACACTAAAATACAATTAATATATTTGTAAGAAAAAATAAATTTCTGTAACATATTAAATTTTCGAAGGTATCTGTTCAAGTTTTGCTTCCAGTACTACATAAATTTACTACTAATTTTTTTTACAGTTATACTTAACTGGACTCTTATGAAAAAACATATATATAATTGAATTCCTAAAAACTTCTGGATTAGTAATTGGATTTTGTAATGTCAATTTTTACGAATCTTAAGAAACATCATGTTAATTTCTAATTAAATATTCAAGTAAGTAGTAAATATATGATAATTTTAAAACCTCTGAAGATAGGCTTGGCTGTTCTTATAGCGAGCAGCTGGCCGAGAGATATACAATAAGACCTGAGTAAAGAAATGAGATAAAAACTTGAGAAAATAAGCCAAACGTTATTGATCAATTTTATTTTTATATCCTCTCTGCAGTAAGCCTGCTCGGACGTATTTATCTTGCTAATCGACTTTCAATTATTAAAACAATTTACTTATTAATTAATTAGGATTAATTTGTCGAGACTCGAACATCGATTGCTCACACGAACAAATACATTTTTTACTATAGGAATATTTGAAATAGGAAAAGTGAGGACGAAAAATAAGGAAAATGACTGCAGGTAATAGATAAAATATCGTTTCTTTCAGATACGCCTTCAATAGGCGGATACTGACGGGCCTGGTGTTCAGCTGCCTCGGCGATGCCTTCCTCGTGTGGCCGAGCTGCTTCGTCTTCGGCATGGGGATGTTCGCCATCGCCCAAGTCATGTACACGACCGCCTTCGGTTTCAAGCCTTTCAACGCGAAACTCGGGGCTTTCATATACGCGCTCTGCGCGATAAGTAAGTCTATCTTACTTATGATATTTTTGCCGCCTCCTCCACTGCGACGCCCCACAAGAGCGCGCACATCCAATAAACGCCCGTCAACCTTGTCTTCTTTTTCCGCAGTCATTTACACGCTGATGCCTGGCTTGAAGGGCGTCTTGAAAATCGGAGTACCGGTCTACACGCTCCTACTGGGTACGATGTCATGGAGGGCCATCGCCAGAGTTCAATTCTTCGGGGTAACTTTTACAAGTTTTTACGAAACCTCGTGAGCTTTGCGTTCTTTGACATGGTTCGTTGTGAAAAATCTACGTGAAATTACGTTTGACTTCTTACCAGAAAATTACATGAAAATTGGCATGTATAATCTGTCGAAATCCTTATCCCAGTCTCTCTCGCAAAAAAAAAAAAAAAAAACAGATATAAGATATGATGAATTGAAATTGGAAAAAATTATTTATTATACATATTTTCACGTATTTTCAGAGCTTCACAAACCTGCGAATGTTAACATTTTTCAAGTGCCATCCCAATCTTTAAAAAGTTGTTGATGAATTTTTATGTTGCTGAAACTTCTTTTATTCAAGGAACTGAAAATATCGCGTGACTAATCATTCAGTATCGCAGTGACTATAAAAATAAAGAAATTAAAATCATAATTTATCAGACTTACCACTGAACTGCATTAGATTATAAAATTTACTTCTATATTTTTATAATAAACCAAACATTTATGTTTTCAATGACATAAATGAACTAATTCAAGCAAACAATTTTGATGAACACATATGACTTTATGATGTTTGTAAATAAATTTAATTCAACTTATCCCATATACTTAAAAAATAATATTTGCTAAACATTTTAAAAAGTAGTGCATCTATAATATTCAGTATTCCATTAAGACATAAAAAAGTACAATCGGTAAAAGTTTATAAATTTTATTTTCAAATTTATCCACAAGAAATGTATAGCTATATAATGTTAGAAACAGACAAATATCGTAAAATACAAGTTTTAATGGTTCTTCTGACTTCTGCATTTTAATATCGCCGTTCGTTTAACAAAAAGCTCTCTCTCTCTCTCTCTCTCTGTCTCTCTCTCTCTCTCCCTCCCTCTCCCTCTCTCCCTCTCTCTGTCACTCTCTCGCTCTCTCTCTCTCTCTCGCTCTCTCTCGCTCTCTCTCTCTCTCTCTCTCTCGCTCTCTCTCTAAGGCTCTATAGCAAACACAGTAGCGCCCCGTTTTTTCTACTCACCTCTAATTACTGTTTTTTATAGTTTTTTTCCACCTTTATTCGCATATAGGTAATATACACAGATAAAGTTTACTAAAATAAATTAAAACGACAACATTTATACTTACACATAATTTATTTACATAATTTTCTAAGTAATTAAACATATTAAATCATTTCTTTCGATAATTTCCTTTCTTTACTTCGTGTAAATCAATGAATTATTTGTTTACAGGGAAAGTGGACGTGGACCAGACTATGTAGCTGCATTGGGAGTATATGTTTTGTGATATCAGACACTTTGATTGGTTTTCACCATTTCTACAGTCCTGTACCTTATCCTCAAGTAAGAATAATTGCTAAATTTATTATTAACTAGTAAAAAAAAGACAGCTCAAGGTATAAAAAAGAAAATTTTGACTGAACGAATTTCTAAGGTTCTCAAATTAAGTAATAAATAGTAATACCATTTTATTTTAGATTACTATCATGTTGACATATTATGCTGCTCAACTTGGAATCGCCCTAAGTGCTGCTGAGTCGAAGGACAATAAGGAGGCCGTCGCTACGCGATAAAAATTGAAATTTAATTATTATTCTGTAACTAAATTCATTAAGATTTATCAACGTTGGAGTATAGGCGATATATGAATCGCCGTAGAAAATTATTATTCAGGATATAGTTAAAAATCATGACACTGCCACAGTCTTGGGCAAAGAACCTTCAACAGTTAAAGATAAATTCAAAGGATTCTGGACAGTACAGAAAAATATCTCAAGTTTATATTAAACTTTAAACATTTCTTATTTTTTATGAAAAATGCCTATGTAGCACGCATTTAAAATTTTATTGACAGCAAGCTTCATCTTTAGAGTATCCTCGAAATTCAATTATGTAGATATGAATTTCGATATTGTAACTAAAAATCGGCTTTAAAACTTTAGGATTCTTAATTCTGATAGCTTAAATCAATTATTCAAGACATTTTTTATGTTTTATATATTTGAATGGTATTTAAATAGTTTGTAATTGCAGTCATATAAATACATTTGTTTTAAAACTTTGATTTGAGACTGGGATGTATTTTTATATGGTTCATCTTCATCGAGAAAATCTTTTTATAAAAAATGGTTTTTTACTTTTAGTATGAAGCTTATCTTTTTGTACTACTATATTAACTTTCCACTGTTCAGTATCCTTACTACATTTCGCAATGTTGAACAATTAATTTTGTTGTTTAAATATAGCTAGCACACTGCTTACATGCAGTTTGATGTTTGTAAAATGCATAGGTTTCAGATAGTTTTCGATTAGATATACATAGTAACGTTAATCATCGGTTGAACGATGATTCACCAATCCAAATGTGCTATAAACTATTGAAACAAATGTAAATCCGTTATTTAGGATAATTCTTATAAAATTAAGAAATCTTTCTATCATATTCCAAATAATGGAAGATTTTCCGAAATAAAGATCCAAGGACGTCGTAGACTTTTTTCGTAGAAAATGTTTTTAGACAATACTGTACAGTCATAATAGTGCAATCCATAATATCTGTGAACTTCGTTAAAGAATCAGCAGAGGCATTTTCAGTGATAGATATGTAATTAAATATTAAATCAAGCGCATTTTATGATAATTACGCGTGAACCCAATTAATTTTATATACAATCTCACAGTACGTTCCTAAAAAAATTTTATTTTTAAACAAATATTGATCACAATCTATAATTCTTTTCAGATATATTTAACTAACAGATCTGTATAACAACATAAAATAAGACATATCAATTACGTAATTCAATACTGGAAATAGGTAAATGCGAAAACGAAAAATATTTATTTTTCTTTTCTATTATTCCGAATTCTAAAACTAAAAAGAAAAATAGGTGTTGAGTATTATAATACTGTATACAATAGGTAAACACTTCATTTTAGAATTCATAACTGTAGATTTCGCTAAGTTAATTAAGTATTTAATGAGTACATTTCTTGCACAGAGCGGCGTGAAGTGTATAATAATCTGTACAATGGAGACTGATGTACAAAAAAGGCAAAATACTGGGTTGGTACTGTGTGATACTTTCTGGCCAAACTGTACTAACACTCGTTTTAGTGTAGTCTTTTATTAATTGAATAAATGTTATTGGGTCTCATAACAAATGTTACAAACATATTATGTATTGACATGACAGTGTAATTCTATCTGTGTTATTGTAATTTTGAAATTTTGCATAAGGCATTTAGATATATTAAATAGATTGTTTCTTACAAATGTAAGCAGACAAGTAGGTATAACAACAAATAAATACAATTATTTTCTTTCTATATGAATGGACTTAAATTATTTTAAATTACTAATGTAATTATTACGTTTATTAACTTTGAAAGACGTTGCCTAAATCTTAACAGTATTACTACAAGTATATAAAGGCATAAACTAATCACAAAAATGTCGCATATATAAATAAATGCATATAATACTTTATAACAGTTGCATACATAAAAATATTTTATCAATCATCATACAAAAATTTATGATCAAACATTATTTTTCATTAAATGACAAATAGTTTACATAAACCAAATTATAAATAACGAATAACTATGTGGTAAAAAACCTTATTTTCAAATTATTTATTTCTCGTTCTCTTTCTTGTGTTAACAGGTTCTCTTTTAGATCGTTTTGTTGCAGTTGTTTTTTTCGAAGCCGTTAAAGTTATTTTTTTTGTTTTTGTGGCAACTTTTTCCACTGGTACTATTTCTTCGTCCTCATTGTTGACTTCTTCATCACTACTACTTTCCTCCCCAAAGTTATACTTTGTAACAGGTTTTCGTTTAGGTCGTTTTGTTCCAGTGGTTTTTTTCGCAGCACTTACAGTTATTTTTTTGGTTTTTGTGGCAACTTTCTCCACCGTTATTATCTTTCCGTCCCCATTATCGACTTCTTCATCATTACTATTTTCCTCCCCAAAGTTATACTTTGCAGCAAGTTTTTGTTTTATAAGTAAACCTCTAATAAGCTTCTTCCAATTTCCATATATTCGTTTATCACGCTTCTCTTTCATCCTTTTTTGTGCTTCGATCTGTTCTTCTTCCCAGGCTTCACGTATTATATCTTCATATTCCGAACAAACGACAAATCCTTCAAAGGCAGGGAGGGCGCCTCTGCACCCAAAATTAAAACCAACACATGCTGGAGCACAATCAATGTTTAACTTCCGGGCAATTCGGCTTAATCCTGGAACTAATATTATTACAGATAATTATTAGTTTTATCTTCATTACGTCAAGTTTGAGGTATTTATTCTTAACAAATAATTTGTTTAGTTTTGCAATGACTATAAGTCATTTTTAGAAAGATTTAAATAACTTCTTGAATGTAAAAAAAAATAATCTTCCAATTACTTCCAAAATATCTATGAAGAAATAATTCTTTCACAGTTTAAAGTATGGTAAATAATAATTAATGTACATTAAATTTTTGGCTTTACTATTTTTCATTTAACGTAAATATTTGTTTTGCATATTTATACTTCAGTTGTAATATTCGTTAAAAGTGCGTGCGTGCGTGCGTGCGTGTGTATAAAATCATTTTGTGTAAACATAACTTTTAATAAATATTAAAATATTTCAGTTTACTTACGATTAACAAATGCTGTTCCTTTAGGGAGCATGCACATTTTAAAGAGATCAACATTCCCATATTCATTTCGTGGCACTTTACCATCTTTGGCTTCTGGGGGAATATAAGGAGTTGTTTGCCACTTGCCAAATAATTCTAATGGTTGATCTTTTATTTTCATCCCTGAAAGCTATTTACATCATTAATGGTATTTCTATATATTTTAAAAATCTATAAATTTTATTCTGTATTTATTTAATGTATACCTTGTCATATTTTGGCATAGATTTTACAATTTTATATGATTCTTGAGCTGGTTTCACAACTCTGGCCTTTTTAACCCATGTCTCTCTCGAGTATAAAGTATGTACACAGTGTCGTGAATAAATTGCTTCACCAGTTTTCAAATGTCCTAAAGGTGCAGCATCAGGTGGATAGAGAGCTTCAAATTTAAGTAGATGCCTAGTTAAAGCATAGAGTGGATGACCTTTACATTCAGTAACTGTTTTTGGTAGTGGTTGCTCCAATTCTCTACAAAAAAATTAAATATAACGTTAATTTGTGTTAAACACATATTATAAGCAAGATTAATGATGTAATACTTTTGTAATAATTGTTCGTCTTCAGCCTTAGACATGGCTGATTTTTTTTCTTTCCAGCAACATAAAGTATTATCCCACCACTTTTCATCCACGCGTTTTTTACGCGTATCAGTCAGCCAATGGGGACAATATCTACGTGTAACATCTTTTAATGTGCCAGCTGAATTCCATGCTATTATATACAGAACTGGATTAGCTGCTTTTTTCTGAAAAATGAAAATTTGTTTTATTTATTCTTGTATAATGTGAATCAATTAGAATAATATTGTTCTTAAACTTACATATATTTCTGAAACACAATGGATTTTATGATCTAAAACGCTAACAGATATCCAACTTTCTTCAGATTCAACATAAACTTCTACCCAAACATTATATGCATTTTTTATTACATTTTTATCTTCTTCATCGGAAGATAATAATTTTCGTTCTTTGTTGGTACTTTTAGTAAGTTTTGAGGAATTGCTTCGACTTTGATTTGATTGGTTTATTCTTCTTTTCTTAGGTTTTATGTCAATATATTCATCATCTGTAGAAAACCCACTTTCTTCATCTTCAGAAAAGTTTTCACTTGATGATGATGAATGTTTTCTTTTTGCAGGTGGCATATCAGTTTTGGTCTTGGTTTTTGATCCCTTTGTATTTTTTGAATGTTCAGTTTTAGTTGTTTGTGACTGTGATTGTTGTATTCTTGATCTTAATTTTCTAGCTATTGATATATTACTTTCATCAACTATATTTACATCTTTTTTACTATTATTGCTATTCATTTTCTGAATATCTTTTTCTTGATCATTCTTATCCATTTTTGTACTGGATTTATTTAATTTACTTTCCGATATTATGTTTCCTTTAAGAATAACAGCTGCTTTCTTTTTAGCTTCTATATTTGTTAGTTTCTCAGCTTCACGACTATTTCCTGGTATAACTTTAGATGGTGAGTCGGATTGCTCTTCTGATTTAGATTTTGCTTTTCCAGTTTTATCTCTACTTGGAGCTACTGTAACTTTGGATTTTTTAGCACTGTTTTTCGTTTTTTTCACTTTTTCATGAACCTCTTCTTTTATTTGTTTCAAATCTGAATTTTCTTCAAGCTTTGGAACTTTAAATAATTGATCAGGTTTTGGCTTTAACGGAGGAGGCAGAAGAGAGATTACTAAACGACAATTGAAACCCATTCCTCTCAATGTAGCAATATATAATAAAATCAATTCTACATAATTGTAAATTTTTCTATTTTGTAATCTTTCAGTCAATAAATCCTTATTGTAAACAACCTCTTTGTGTTCCTCACAGATTTTAAAAAGACTTGAGAACCATTTTGTAAATCTTTCCAAGTAATTTAAATCTGTCCGACCTTTTGGATAATTGTTAGGTGAAACGAGAGACAGTGCGATAGCCAACAAATCTGGATCATTAGCTATTTTGTTTAAACAAAATCCATGAGCTAACCAGCAAAGTAAGCCCACTTTGTGGGTAAACAATTGTGATGATCTTACCCTCTGATTAATTTTATTTTGTAATAACTTTTGCAAGTCCTGCTGCTTTTTCTTTTTTCTATCATACAAAATATTTTCTCCAGGAAGATGAATTTGCACTCCTTCTTGTGGAATATCATATTTTACTGTAGCTTCTTCTTTGGAGTCTTTATTTGCATCTTCATTCTTGTCATCTTTTGCCAAAGTTGCTTCGCTTTCTCCTTGTAAAAGGAGATCACTGATTTCTTTTGATAAATCATTTTTTGAGTCTTCCAAGCCGGTATTTGGCGCTCTGGATGTAGATGCTTGTGGTTGGCTAGTCTCAACCTTAGAATATGGATTCTTTGCATTTTCAAGATTCTTTAGTACTTGAGCAAGAAGTTCTGCCGAACTGACATCATTATCATACTCCAAATCATCGTCGGAATCGTCGGAACTTATTTGACGTCCAACAACCGGAGTCTTTTTTGGGTTAGGTTTCTTCAGCGGTTGTTTGAAGAAGGACGAATCGAGATCAATTTTATCCGCCGGTACTAAAAATTCATTGCTGCTATCAGAACTTTCGTCATCCGATAATTGACTCATAATTTCCTTAAGAGTATTTACTCTCTACTTTAATTTAATAATTGTAAACGTTGACTGAAATTAGTAGACATATAACATGATGAAATTTTACACGCAGATCGTGAAGTATATGTACGGTATATATAGGTAGGTTCTCTCTCTTTTCTGGTCTGGTAAATATACGCTATTGTTAACAAAGAGAATTGCGCGGGAATTCTAACCGCGATGTGAATATGGAGTTGCTGTTTCGCTGCCCGAGTAGAAATGAATTTTATGCAAAAGTCAGGGCCTGTACAGGGGGCCTGATTTGCCTGTACAGGCTGAAACAGCTACAATTTCCAGACGGGTGACGCGGTGCGAGACCAGACCTGGACAGGTACCCTGACTTACTATTGTTCATAATTTTCTTATGATTTTCCACATTGCCCGTATACGAGGTCTTCAAATTTGAGAGTACCATTCAGATGATACTCCGAAAAATAGGGTATATATCTATAGGTTTAGATAAGTATTTAATAAGCATCAAAAATTAATTTAAAAGCAACCTGTGAGGGCTGTGAGGGGTCTGTCTCGCACCGCGTCACCGGCCTGAGTACGGTCTTCCTGAATTCCTGACCGTACCCTGTACATGGCCTACATAATTACGCCGATGAATTTCTACTCGAGCGAAAAATGTACACCAATCGCCCGGTTGCTGTTTATACACGACCGTGACCAATTGATAAGTAATACTCTATGCTATTGGTTACAGATGTTCCGCGAATTTCAATTATTATTTGAAAAATTTAGTACTACCTGAAGTATTATTTATAAACTACTTAACTACTGAATAATATATAACTTTATATATTATTTATAACTATGTTCATAAAGTTTACATACAGAAATAAAAGCAGCAGTACATTGATAAATCATACAAATTTCATTTAAATAAATCATCCGTCACCAATTCAATAAAGAAGGTGATTTATCTTGAAGTAGAATTATTATTATATAATTATAAATTGATAAAAACATAGATATTATATTGGCGAAATAAGTAACGAGTTTGTAAATGTAAGAATATTGAAAGAATTAGATAAGGTTGTTTAAAAAGAGAACGTTTTAACGCGCTGAATTAAGCGAATAAAGTGATTCCCATTTTTATTTATTAACTATTAAAAAATTGGAAAATAGAAGTTCAAGTGATCTTGGCTTGAAAAAGTCCGAGTCTTCTTTAAATATATTTTTAAAAATGTAACGCCCCCCCCCCCCCCACTCCTTGAAGGGTTTAATTCTAACTATAGCCTTTGTTTATTTTATATTTTATTTTTATATAGAGAAAAATATGTATATTTCTAAGTCATTGAATTAATATATTAAAGTCTATCGGAATTTCGAAGATAAAAATAATACGTTTAAAAAATATAAATTAAGATATTTGTTAATACTATAATTATTTCTTAACTGATGTAAAAACATTTAAAATAATGTTTATAATCACTGTGTGTTTAGAAATACAATAATTTTTGGCACGAAAATCAATTGTTTTGAAAAATATATCACAAAAATAGCAATTATTTTATGAGCAAAACAAAATTAGAGTTAAAAACAATTCCCCATGGGGACTTTTTTATTTTACAGACACGTAAGTATAAAGGTCAAAATATTATAAATTTTAATATATTTTGATTTATATACATAATGTGTCATGTTAACTATATAACAAATAGGCAAATATTTGAGAAAACAGTAATAATATGTAATAATATTGTTGATGATCAGTGATAAAGTCGTTACATCTTTAATTAATGCTTAAAAATACGCGAATCTTAATTATATTTATATATAAGTGTGTTTTATATTATTTATAAACTTGTTCGATGGTTGAAAAGCTCTTTTTATCTTATAAAAAACGATTTTAAATTCCAACTTCGAAATTGTATATATTTCAAAAAAGTAGATATAAAATAGCCTATGAAGAAAAAGTCTAGTATAGATTTTTCCTACTTGCCTAAGATACAATATTACGATTACACATATTAAACATTATCGAAACGCATTTGTTATATATTTATAATTATCCATATTAAAATTTATTACCGCATATTAGATAAAACATTGCCTCTTTTCTGTTGAACAAACTTAATTCGAGTTCTGTATACGATTAATAAAGCAGCTCCACAAAAAAAGAAAAGGACCACCGTGGTGGACCAATTCTGATCTTGGAATCATGTTTAGGGGGCTTAAATACACCGTGATGTGGGGGTCTAGTCTAATGCACTACTTTTTTCTGAATTTAAATGAATAATCTTGGTTTCTACACAATGTCATATAACAAACGACTAAAGTAAGCAATTGTAGAACTCTCGAGAACAATTTAATGAGATTTATTAATAAAAAAAGAAGCACCTTTGAGAAATCTCTATTTTTCGCATCTAGAACGCAGCGAATATATATCGCTCAAGGTCTCGCGAAATCTCTCAAAAATTTTCACCTTTCGAAACGCATAGAAAAACCTTCTCCACGCGGTTAATATTAGCATAGAGCACTAACGCGAAACTTGCACCGCTGTCATCGCCCGCGTGGGCCGCCTACACTTGCCGAGAGATCCGCGGCGCGTCTTTATAAAAGCTCGCCGACGAGCATCGCGTCTGCACATTTGCACTTGTCTCATTCGCACGCACGAAAATTCAACCAGTAAGATGGCTCTCGAGCGTCAAGTTCGCGCTAAGGTAAATATGGAGCTTTGCAATTTGCATTCATTTGCATTATTGATCAAACAAACATTTTTTTACTTTCAAATAGGTATTTGAATGGGTATTTGGGTATAATAGCTGGGTAGCTATTTTATCTTGAAATAAATTTTCATTTATATTTAAAAGCAACGCTGGCGGGGTTCAGCGGCTTATTTAATTATTATAGCATAATAGAGAATATTTTCGTAAAAATTACTGCGACAGTACAGGAAACGTGACATAATTAAAGTGATTAACAAATATTACAGTATAGTAAATTAAGAATTATGGAGATTTGCAGGTTTGATTAAAAAAATTATCGTATCATTACTGTAATTTTTACCGAAAATTTCTATCTGTGCGGTAATTGTAATTATCAGAAAATGAATAAAGGAAAATTTATCGTCGCGGATGAAAGTAAAAGTAAAAGAACGAATGCATTACTGTAGACAATAATATTAAACCATCTTAGTAAGTATGTTAGTTGCACATATACAAGATAGATAATATTTAACACCAAACTTTCTACAAAAAGAATACTTATACATACAAAGTATTGAGAATTTGAAATCTTAAATATCATTATTTGAATATTATTATTCGTAGTGAATTTGTAATAATATATAGAATATAGTAATATAATAAAACGAATTATATTTCAGTTAAGATTGCCAAAATATATATAGCTTAAATAAAATTTTTCATATGAACTTTTTTACATTGCTACTTTTCGTGTAAAGAATGAATTTCAAATATTATTTAATTTTAAAATAGAATTCTGTTTCAGCAATGTTTCAATACTATAATAATTATTAATTACTTACTAGTCAGCCTTATCATATTTTCTAATTTTTTTTTTTTAACTTTTAATTTCTATACTAAATAGAAAATTGGAATTAATTTTAATATTTAAAAATTCGTATATTTTACGAAGGATATCTGTTAGCAAAATAGATTAGAAACATACCATGATAGAAGTTTATTAAATTTTATAATATTTAATGTATAATTCGATAACATTACAAGATTTGCTATGAAAATTCGTTCATCATTTTTTTCTTTCACGTTTATTTATTTTATTTTATTATTTTTGTTACGCAATTATGATAAGTAAGCTTTGAGCTCAATCATTTACTTTATTTATAATGTCTTACGAAGATCGGATAATTATATTTTTACATCTGATATGTCTAGTAACATTTAACATTTATTTTCTCCTCGTATGTAACAATAAAAAAAAGTAAAAGAATCTCTATATACAATCATTGAAAAAAAACATTATCACAGATCGCAGCAAAGCGTGATCCTCAGCAAGATAAAGAGGCTCAGGAATGGATCGAATCAATTTTGGGTAGGAAATTCAATACTGCCTATGAAGATTACCTCCGCGATGGTCAAGTTCTGTGTGAGCTGATGAACAAAATTAAGCCAAGATCTATTAACAAAATAAATTCATCTGGTGGAGAATTTAAAATGATGGAGAACATCAATAAGTTAGTATTTATCAGAGCTAAACGAGGAAAAATATGTAAAAATTACTATTTTTTTATTATTTTCAATGGAGAATTGTGTAGAATTACGAATCTGTTCTCGCGTACAAAAGATTTTTCTGAAACAATTTTTCTCTATGTAAATTTGCACTATTTCTATAGTGCTCATTTTCCAAAACATTTAAATATATTTTACTTAAAATTAGATTCCAACAAGCTTTAAAAGACTACGGCGTGCCAGACATCGATGTTTTCCAAACCGTTGAACTGTGGGAAAAGAAAGATATTGGACAAGTTACCACGACCCTCTTTGCTCTTGCCCGTGAGGTAGGATTTTATTTGTTTTCCTATTTTCGCGCGCGCGCGCGCGCACGTTAGCGTATACTAGCTTCCAAAGTAAACGATGACTTTTCTATTAGAGCAAACGCATTTCTCAAATGTTTATTTCCGTCAATGTTTTCTCTTCCACAGACCTACAGGCACCCCGAATGGAAGGGGCCATTCTTGGGACCCAAGCCCGCTGATGAATGCAAGCGAGACTTCACAGACGAGCAGTTGAGGGGCGGTCAATCCGTAATTGGCCTGCAGGCCGGTTCCAACAAGGGTGCCACCCAAGCCGGCCAGAACATGGGCGCCTCTCGCAAAATTCTCCTTGGAAAATAACTTCTTTCTCGCGATTTGCTCTCCCTTTTCCTTTGTTCCTCTCTTCATGTCCCTTATTGCCCGGTAAAAAAACTTTGGACAAACCCCTTTACCCTATTTCCCTATCCATTCACTCGTCCACTTCTTATTTATCTACATATTATACTTGTTATATATTTATGTTATATTTTGTATAATTGAATAATATACAGTACAAATATATTATTTATTTTCATAATGAATCACGTTTATTTGTATTTTGTCCTTTGCAAATGTAGTATACAGATGGATTATTTATTATCTCCGAACGGAAAATCGAATTTTCCATGCCAAATTAGGAAAAAACGTTATGATCAAACCGAGATAAAATTTGAGACGAATCTATAATCTGGAGACTACAGATTAATCTCAAACGCGGTGTCTCTCTTATAGTAAAAGTACCCATATTTCTAAAACGTGAGATTATATATTTTGATGAAAAAATCTATCTTCTTTTATTGTAAAAGCATTGTAAATATTTGTACAAATGATAACCGAAAAAAGCAAATAAAAATGAAAAGATTTTTAATTTGTTCTTCAACACGTACTAATATTTTAATTTGGTTAAAAAATATGGATCACTAAAGATAAGGACGAAAATAGCATGCTTCGCAAAAAAATCACAAATTTTAAATGTAGTCTGCTTTAAAAATACAATAGAACTGTGAATTTTTTAGAGTATAATTATATAAAGCGTGTCTTGAAAAATTAGCTATTCAATTTGAAACTGCATACTTCATTTAGAAATTATTTATCATTATAAGCATGATATATTATATTATATATATCTAACTATTTTAATTTTCGAATATTTTAGAAAAATTACGTTTGTTAGTGACGATTTTAATTTTAAAAATTTTATATACATGTATAAATGACTAAAAAAATCTTTGTTCAATAGTAGAAGTAATAGCTATGTTTATCATATATTTACAAGTACTTTCTTACAAGCAACTTTCTTAAACATTTTTTAAATGAGTAAATAATATTTAATTTAAGTAAAAACTCGTTCTATTTTATGCAAATTGATTTTTTATTTTCCTTAATTATACTTGTATGTGTAAATAAATTAAATATTTTTAAATATAATAATTATTAGTATTTATTTTCTTAACCATACCATTGGTAATTTTTATTAAATTCGTAAAAACGCGCCACAACTTTTATGCTATTACATAAGCAGCGTAAATGTCTTGTTGGACTGGCGTTTAAATACCATGTTTGTATAAAATATAAAATTTACTTACGCATACAAAATGTTTAAATTATTTCTATATTTTATATATATTCTAGATTTCAAACAAAATCTACTAGTTTTAAGGGGGTCCGAAAGTCAATTAAAAATTCAAATTTCGCGCCACAATATAGCAGACGAAAAAATAAATAATTTGCCTATAACAAATAGTAAAAACAATATTACGGAAAACCAGGACTGCATTGCCCTCCGTTACATTATTATCTATCATTTTACAAAGTTTGAAGTTTCTATATAAATATTTCGCTGAATGGCATTTGAATTACTTGATTTTGAGACATTATTCAAATGCCATTCAGCGAAATATTTATATAGAAACTTCAAATTTTGTTAAATGATAGATAATAATGTAACGGAGGGCAATGCAGTCCTGGTTTTCCGTAATATTGTTTTTACTATTTGTTATGGGCAAATTACTTATTTTTTCGTCTGCTATATTGTGGCGCGAAATTTGAATTTTTAATTGACTTTCGGACCCCCTTAAATGTTATACTTCCTTATTCTGTAACAACTAAAGTTTTTATTAAAAAGTGTGAAAATAGTAGATTACGATACGGATGTGGAAGGTGATTATTTACCGCGTGAGACGCACGAGCGAAGCGAGTGAGAAAAGTCGAATGCGGTAAAAGGCACCTTACGCACCAGTGTCGTACAGTATTTTATACCACGAGAGCCGAATAATCAATATTAAAGTTATGATTTTGAGGTTAGAGTGGTATAAAATGTTATATTGAGCAAATAAAAACTTTTTCTAATTTTTTAAAAAATATTTATGTGTGTAAAAACTGTACAATATAATTTATAATTATAAGTACAAAGTAATATCAAGTAATATAAAAATTGTGCGATTTAAGAAAGTCATCAATTTTTATATTAACTGTTTTTTTCAGGAATTTTAACAATAATACTTTTAACTTCTGTGTATGCTTCTAAACCATATTCACCAAGTTCTCTTCCATGACCAGACATTTTATAACCACCAAAAGGTACTTGTGTAGATAAGGCATTATATGAATTAATCCTGATTAAAAATGAATAAACAGTTATTGCTTAGCATTTGTGTCTATGTGAAATATATAGATTTAATTAATATTTTTACTTACCATACAGTACCAGCTCTTAAACCTTGACTAATGTAATTAGCTTTGTCAATATCTTTTGTGAAAACAGCTGCTGCCAATCCATACTCAGACTTATTTGCTCGTTCAATTACTTCACTAATTTGGTTAAACTTTAAGATTTGTTGTACTGGTCCAAAAATCTATAAATTAATTAAAAATATAATGTAAAATTATTGATTAAATGATAATTCATGTTTTGAACTTCTATATACTAACTTCATCTCGTGCAATTGTCATATTGTCTTTAACATCAGCAAAAACAGTTGGAGCAATATAGTAGCCTTTTTCACCTACTCTGCCACCACCTTGTACCAATTTGGCTCCTTCACATTTTCCAGAATCAATCATTTTTAGGATTTTATTCATTTGTTCTTCATCAATCTTAAAAATATTATTAGTCAATAAATTGTTTTTTATGAAAAAAATAATAAAACTAATTTATATCAAGTATCAAGTACCTGAGGTCCATGTTCTACTTTTATATCAAATGGATCTCCAACTGTTCTAGCCTTAGCTCGTGCAGCACTTCTTTCTACAAATTCATCATAGATAGAACTCTCTACATACGTTCTTGATCCAGCACAACAGCATTGACCCTAAAAAATATTGAAAATTTAACTTTAAATAAAAGTATTTAAATTTTTAATAAATGTTTTGTAATGTTATATGTTTTATTATATAATGAGAAAAAATAAAGGGTATTACCATATTGAAAAATAAACCAAAGTGAGCAGTTTCTACAGCTTCATCCAAATCAGAATCTTTCAAAATAATATTGGGTGACTTTCCTCCTAATTCCAAAGTTGTTCTTTTAAGATTACTTTTAGCTGCACCTTCTTTTACTAATTTTCCAACTTCAGTAGATCCAGTAAAAGCAACTTTATCAACATCCATATGTTGAACTAAGGCAGCTCCAGCATCACCAAATCCAGGCACTACATTAACAACTCCAGGTGGAAAACCAGCTTCTTTTGTTAATTGAGCAATATATAATGCAGTAAGTGGAGTCTGTTCAGCTGGTTTAAGTATAATGCAATTACCTGAAAATGAATACATTATTTTACTTTTATTTTAGAATATAAAAGAAATGATAGAAAAAAAAATTTTACTTTTAAAAATTTACAGTAAAAGTAAGAGTATACCTGTAGCAAGTGCAGGTCCCAATTTCCATGCTGCCATTAAAATTGGGAAATTCCAGGGAATGATTTGTCCACAAACTCCTACGGGTTCATGTTTTGTGTAGGCAAAAAATTTACCATCCATGGGTATTACCTTTCCATGATTTTTGTCAGCCCAACCAGCATAATATCGAAGTGTCCCAATACTTGCTGGTACATCAAAAGAATAAGCTGTTGCATAGGGTTTTCCATTATCTAATGTTTCAAGAGACTACAAATTATATAAATTAAGTAATTTAATTGTGAAAAATAATTTTTTTAAATCTTTTGATTTTATTTCTTACTGCCAGATATTTTCTATCACGCTCCATTAAGTCAGCCAATCTATGTAACAGAACACCTCTTTTTGAGGCATCCATTGTTCTCCACGGTGAGCCAAGCTTAAAGGCTCTTCTGGCAGCAGCTACTGCTAGGTCAATGTCAGCAGCACTACCTTGTTGAACACTAGCAATAACTTCCTCAGTTGCTGGATTACGAGTTTCAAATTTTATTCCAGACTTAGACTGATGCCATTCGTTATCAATAAAGAGCTAAAAAATTCAATCACATTTTTTATGTACAAATGCATACATATTACAAAATAGCATATTTACAGAGTTCAGTAATATCAATAAACATTCAATACCAATACATATGTAATAGTGTATATTCATTATATTTTTATTTATTATTAATAAAAAAAAATGATAAATTGAGTTAATATTTATTACATAAGTATAACTTCAATAAATCTAAATAAAAGCATTGTAATATAATAATTTATGAGAGTTTAATTTGTTAAAGCTTAATAATCTAATGAATACTGTGTCATATATATTATAATGAAGTTTAAAAATTTACTGTTAGAAATTAAGATATTTTTTTAATTTTAATACTGAAATCATTACCTGTAATGTGTTGATAAATAATATTTAATTTGTGTATTATTCAACATGATTATCATATATAGTATTACAGACCACAAGTACTTAATACATACTGTAATGTAATCTTCACATACTTATCATATCTTGTTATACACTGCTAATTATATTTATTTCATTATTATTAATTAAATTCTTAATCAACAAACGTACATATTTTTAGGTAAAGCGTTATAAAAAAGTAGATAAGGCATACATATAAATTGAATAGATATTGTTATTCAGGTTTGTTCATAAAATGAATTTTCAAAGAAGTGACAAGCAAGATATTATTATTCTTATTATTATTATATTATTATGACATTATTATTTTTATTGCAATAAAAAATGCTAGTTTTTCTCCAGCAGGATATAAATATCTCAAATAGAAATGAATATACAAATTACTTGTGTATACTGAATAATCTTATATGAGCTAACTTTAATCATTATACATAAATATTTTTGGCTATGAAAAAATATATCAATAAATCATGTATAACTTACCCCAGCGTATAATATCGGTGGATTAATCTCCGGAGCCGGCACAGCAGCCGAGGCAAAGCCGCGCACGGTATGGAAACGTTTCGAGATAACCCGAAGCATGTCGAATGTCGATGGATTAAAGTGGTCACAGTTCGTTCTAGGCTAAGTACCACCACAGCCTTATGAGGGCACTGCACTCCTCATCTGAAGTCTGAAGATCCTCGCTGTTACTCAATGCGCACCGCGGCTATGCGACCTTGAACTCGGGCGACGAGGGGGATATAATTGACGAAGAGTATGTATAGTATAATTGTTTGACTTTCCGCGCCGGCGCAGCAGCGAAGAAATATAACCGGCTTCTCCTCTTATACTTACTCGTATCTTGCTCCGCCAACGACTGAGGCAAGCTCGCCACGGCGGGTATACTTATTCACAGCAGCTATGTCTGCATTAGCAGTAAGATTGTGCGAATACATACCGGAATATGTATATAAAATATATACTTATTTCTATATTCACACGAATGCACGCACACTCGGCACACTGCACACAGCGACACAGCCGAGTCGCGCATTCGCGCCGCCGGTTACCTACGCCGCCGTTGCCGTCTAGCTGCTCTCTCTCTCTCTCTCTCTCTCTCTCTCTCTCTCTCTCTCTCTCTCTCTCTCTTTCTCTCTCTCTCTCTCGCGCGCTCTCTCCCTCCCTCCCTCCCACTCACCCTCTCTCCCTCCCTATATATATTAGAGTCAATCAAAACAACACGTGGTTCGTTATCACAAATTCCCCTTTCTTTTGCGGCAATAAATAAGTATAAGCTTTGGGGAGAAAATTGTAAGCGAAATGCGATCGTGTTGCTATTTATACAGATATTCTAGCAGACGCTATTTTGCAAGTGAAATAGAAAAAAAATTACGGTTCTTCCCAATCATGCATGTAAATAAATCTACGATTTTACGTTTTTATAAACATAAAAACATAATTTATTTATTTATTTTTCTATTTAGTATTTTTATTTTGTATGAAAATGTATTAAACTGTATAAAAATGTATAAAACCGTATAAAAATGTAATAAATTTGAAAAAGTCTATGGAAATATACAAAAATATACATTTTTATACGGTTTCCTATGTTTTATTACATTAACCTTTTTACAAACTTGACATGAAAGAATTTCTGAATTGTAAGAAAATGTCTGAAAATATATTGAACTGTATAAAAATGTATAAAACCGTATAAAATATATGTCCAAAAACCAATAGAAAGGTTAATTTTTATACGTTTTTATACGTTTTCCTACGGTTTCATACATTTATTATTTCCATACGGGTAGGCCTTAAATCAAAATTGAAATTAATTAAACTCGCTCTTTGCAGATCAGCCGTCATGGAAAATTTCGGAATTAAGAATGTCGACGGTTCCTATTCATAAGGCGCTATCTCAGCTGCCGCAGAGCAAGAAATAAGAGCTATCTCGACAACAGTTCAAAACAGCTCTATCTCAGCGCCCAATGCAAAAAGGGGCTATCTCAAGCTTCAGTTCAAATCAGCTCTATCTCGGCGCCCAATGCAAAAAGGTGCTATCTCGGCGTTCAGTGCAAAAAGGGTCTATCTCGGCGTCCAGTTCAAAAAGGATCTATCTCGGCCGTCGGTCTTATAGCCAGTCATACTTTAGAATTTGATTCTATTCATTTAATTCGATAAAAAAAATGATAGCCGGGGGAAGCGAGTTCTACGCACGAAAGTGAAGGCGCACAGACAGGCTACAAATAAAATTGTCAATCAAATAATTTCTAAACCGAAATAGGCGAGGGAAGCAAGTTCCCCGAAGAAAAGTGGAGGCGTGCAGATGGGCTACAAATAAAATTATAAATCAAATAATTTTTCAACTGAAATAGGCGGGGGAAGTGAGTTCTACGCACGAAAGTGAAGGCGCGCAGACAGGCTATCTTATTAAATTAATTTCTAAACCTAAGTTGGCAGGGGAAGCGAGTTCTACGCACAACAGTAGAGGCGCGCAGACGGGCTACAGATAAAATAATCAATCAAATAATTTCTAAACCAGAATAGGCAAGGGAAGCGAGTTCCATGCCGAAAAGGGGCGGAGCGCCGATAATCTACCTGTAAAATTATCAATCAAATAATTTCTAAACCAAAAAACCGCTGCCAATTCACTTAGCTTTCTCAAACTAATTGATCATGGATTCCTTTTTTTTTCACAAAAAAAATTGCTAATAAATTTCCCTAATAAAACTTTTTTTTCTTTTTTGTTTCTTCGCTGCTCGCCCCGAGATAGCGGGTTCTTGCGAGCTGACGCCGAGATAGCGCGTTCTTCGCTGCTCGCGCCGGAATCGTGCCTTAATTGTTCTTCTCAGCCATTCAGCTACTCTCACTTAGGTAGAGTATTTTCTTGTTATAAAAAATAATGCACGCGTGCAAAAACCTTACCTTCGTGAGTGTAACTCTTGGTATCATAAAGTTACTTTCATTATATAGAGGAGCTTTTTCACTTTACAAAAGAAAACGCACGTGCGAAAAACGTGCTAAGTTCGCGTTTGAGGTTTATTTTATTGTAGAATTTCACGCGCTTGTTAAGGATACGACTTATGCATAAAAATCATAGCCTTAAACGTCGGGGAGTACCGGATACTTTTCAGAGCATTATTCTTAGCCACTGGCAGTGCGTGGGGTAGATGGGTTTAAGCGGGTTTTTGGTTTAGAAATTATTTGATTGATAATTTTACAGGTAGCTTATCAGGCGCTCCGCTCTTCTTCGGCATAGAACTCGCTTCCCCTGCCTATTTTGGTTTAGAAATTATTTGATTGATTATTTTATTTGTAGCCCGTCTGCGCGCCTCCACTTTTGTGTGTAGAACTCGCTTTCTCTGCTTACTTAGATTTAGAAATTAATTTTATATAGATAGCTTGTCTGAGCGCCTTCACTTTCGTGCGTAGAACTCGCTTTCCCCGCTTATTTCGGTGGAAAAATTATTTGATTTATAATTTTATTTGTAGCGCATCTGCACGCTTCCACTTTTCTTCGGGGATCTTGCTTGTTGCTTTCCTCGCCTATTTCGGTTTAGAAATTATTTGATTGACAATTTTATTTGTAACCTGTCGGAGCGCCTTCACTTTCGTGCGTAGAACTCGTTTCCACCGCCTAGAAGTTTTTTTTTATTGAATTAAATGAATAGAATACAATTCTAAAGTATGGCTAGCTATAAGACCGACGACCGAGATAGATCATTTTTGAACTGATAGCACCTTTTTGCATTGGACGCCGAGATAGAGCTGATTTGAACTGAAGTTTGAGATAGCTCCTCTTTGCATTGGGCGCTGAGATAGAGCTGTTTTAAACTGTTGTTAAGATAGTTCTTTCTTGCTCTGGCAGCTGAGATACACGGATAGAATTTTTCCTGAAAAATTCTATCCGTGTAGTATAATGCCTTATAAATAGGAGCCGTCGAATTTTAAGTTATTTTTAAAAAGTATATAATAAGGTTATTTTTTTAAAACTGATAATTTCTATAAATTAAATAAAAAACAATAAAATTTTTCAAAGTAATTTTATAGAAACATTATCTATTGTTCAGGTAACTCTCAATAATTTAAGTTCTCCATGATTTGAAATTCTAATCTTACTGATTTAAAAGCCGTTTGCGTAAACTATAAACACGACAAAAAGTACAAAACCTTCATGGTGACGAAAAAAGACTTCTAAGATTAGTAGACCTATATTTTTTCTTTATACGTTCTGCTTTATGGACATTAGGATAAAGTCAAATAATATTAGGTGAACACAAGTTGTTTTGTCTCGTACTGGCACAGCAAGCTCCAATAGGTTTCGTCGCGTAGAAGAATTGCCCGAATCAATGATTCCCCAGTTTGTGCGAGGAATTTTACAGCAAACGTTTAAGTCGTGTAAATTAGTTTAAGTGCTTTATTTACAATATTTACAAGGTTGAAAAATGTTACAGTGATTAATAATTATGCAGTAATAGTTAGCAGTGATTTTGCTAGATGATAAAAATCATTCTCATGGTCGGATGGCTGGACAGTACCGTTCCAACGTGCTCGCGTCTCTATCGTTCGCGATGGTCTGACTTGCCGGACGCGAAGAGGCTCGCGCTTGCCTCGGCTGCACACGAATTACACGCGTGTACATACAGTACACGTAATTAGGATAACTGAAAGTATTATTGCGGCTGCAGGTATTATTGCGGTCGTCCCTATGCTTTAACATGGCACAATAATACCTGCGCAATAATATCTTGATGCCGCAATAATACCAACACAGAGATGTACCTTTTAATATTCTTTTCACAAATTAATTAAACACTTTTGGCTATAAAATTATAGCTTTATACATAGATACTACACTAAAGTTTCATTAGCAAAAAACCGCAGATTGATATGCTTACATTCGGACGAGATCGATTAGTTTGAAACTAACCTAACAAATACATCGCAATAATACCTTCAGTTACCTTAATGTGCGTGTGACTCGTGAGCGCTGAAAAGTGGTCTACGTGACGAAACGAGTTTAGCTGATATGCCCTAATCACATAACCGCATACAATCGCGTACGTCTACGTACGACCACGTCCGACGTAAGGAAGAATCTAGTGATTTTCGCTGTTGCCAACAGCGGCGATGTCAGTGCAATAACTAGTACTTACGAGGAACAGACCTACATATACGAAAGACCTACTACACCAACAACAACAGACATAACCAAGCAAGCGTTACTCCGATCTACCGCGCTTCGTGTGCGTAGGTCTGTTCTTCGATAGTACTAGTTATTGCACTGACATTGCCGCTGTTGGCCACAGCGAAAATCACTAGATTCTTCCTTAACATCAGACGTGGTCGTACGCAGACGTACGCGATCGTACGCGGTTATGTGATTAGGGCAATAGGATGCCGAGAGTTCAGAGGTGTGGCCAAGTTCAAGCGCTCAACTCTGGTGAGACCTCATGCTCGACTGGCATCGAATCCTTCATGACCAGCTATGATCCCTAAAACGTTACAATTATAATCGCGTAGAATCTAAACCAACTCTTGGCAGTGCCGCCCGCCGTTAATGTTTAAGGGAATGTGAGTACCGACGTTATTTTTCAAACGAGTATATTTCGCGAAAATACCAATAGAATCATCCAGAAAAAATCTGAACGTGTTTACGTGTACGGAGCGCTTGACAATCGTCTTTTTCCAAATAAACATTTGAATGTTGATTTAAAAAATATTGAAATTAGGGTTGCACATCACCTTAATGTCGCATGCTCCAATACGAGTGTTATTAAGAGTTATTGAAATCGGTTTATATCAAGCCAGGACTAGTATAAGGAAAAAATTACGATAAGCTAAATAGCATAGCTTTTTATTTCAGTATTTACAAAACTATTACAATCATGACAATATCGACGGCTCCTATTCATAAGGTGCTATCTCAGCGGTTCGAACAAGAAAGATCTATCTCAACGGCAGAACAAAACAGTTCTATCTCACCGCTCAATGCAAAAAGGTGCTATCTCGGCGCCAAATGCAAAAAGGATCTATCTCGCCGCTCAATGCAAAAAGGTGCTATCTCGGACTCAATGCAAAAAGGGCCTATCTCGGAGTTCAGCGCAGCAAAGGTCTATAATATCTCAACGTTCAGTGCAAGAAGGTTCTATCTCGGCGTTAAATTTGAAATGATCATCACGATTATTAAAGAAAATTTACATCCAAGTATCAGGGGGATACGAGGTTCTATACGTATGCAAGGGAATTACGCAGACGTGCGATAACAAAAAATACGATTATTTAAACAATTTTAACCCTAAGTAGCCGGGGGATACACGCTTCACGGGGGCACATGAGTAACGCAGACGTACGATAAGAAAAATACGATTATTTGAACAATTTTAACCCTAAGTAACCAGGTGATACAAGTTTTACGAGTGCAGGGGAATTACGCGGACCTGCAATAACAAGTAATACGATTATTTAAACCATTTTAACCCTAAGTAGCCGGGGGATACAACCTTCACAAGGGCAGGTGAGTAACGCAGACGTGCGATAAAAAAAATACGATTATTTAAACAATTTTAACCCTAAGTAGCCGGGGGATACAACCTTCACGAGGGTAGGTGAGTAACGCAGACGTGTGAGAAAAAAAAAACGATTATTTAAATAATTTTAACCCTAAGTAGCCGGGGGATACACACTTCACGAGGGCGGATGAGTAACGCAGACGTGCGATAAGAAAAATACGATTATTTAAACCATTTTAACCCTAAGTAATCGGGGGATACACACTTCACGAGGGCGGATGAGTAACGCAGACGTGCGATAAGAAAAATACGATTAGTTAAACCATTTTAACCCTAAGTAATCGGGGGATACAAGCTTCATAAATCTACAAATTACTTATGCAAATAATTAAAAGAAAACTTAATATCAAACTTTCTCTATTTACTGTAATTATTTAGCATTTAGAGTTTTGTAATAGATAATTTTTTGTAAATTGATTCAAAATTTAAAATTCAAATTTTAATGAATACGATGTTAGCATCCCTGCCCACATAGCACGAAATATTTCTGTAAGGTTTTCAAAAGGTTTCATGAAAGGTTGGAAACCTTGCAAAAATATTTCGGAAAAAGGTTTCTAAAAGGTTCATATGTCCGTGCAATAAACGTTCAAAAACATTTCTTGAAATATATTTGACACCTTTCCTAAAAAGTTACATGAAAGTTTTCTAAAAGGTTTTGACAATGTTTCAGGAAAGTGCCTCAGATACCTAAAAATTTCATGAAAGGTTTTTAAAACTTTTTGAAAAGAATTCTGGAAATATTTTCTGAAAGGTTTTCCTGAAAAGTTACAAGACATATTTCTGAAAGATTGTGACAATATTTCATGCAAGTGCCTCAGATGTCTCAAAACATTACGAAAACTTTTCAAAATATTTCAACAAGTTTTCAAAACATATTTTTCGTAAAAAGCTTTTTGAAACCTTTCCGTAATATTTCATGAAATGTTTCTTTAAAGAATGTTTGCGAAAAAACTTTCTGGAATGCTTTGAAAAACCTTGCAGAAACGTTTCTGGAAATGCGTTTTCACGATGTCAATACCGATTCCAAAACGTTACGTAAACTTTTCTAAAACGTTTCAGGCAATGATACAGGAAATGTTTTTGAAATGTTTCCTTATAAACTTTCGTGAAATATTTTTGCAAGGTTTCGGAAATATTTTTTTATATTTTCAGTTTAATAAAAAAATCTTTCCAAGAAAGCTTTTTGAAAGCTTTTCGTAATATTTCATAAAATGTTTCTTTAGACAAAGTTGGCGAGAAAAATTTCGGTTAAGCTTCGTGAAACCTCGCAGAAACGTTTCCGGAAATGCGTTTTCACGATGTCAATACCGATTCCAAAACATTACGTAAACTTGTTTAAAACGTTTCAGGCAATGATACAGGAAATGTTTTTGAAATGTTTCCTTATAAACTTTCGTGAAATATTTTTGCAAGGTTTCGGAAATATTTTTTTATACTTTCAGTTTAATAAAAAAATCTTTCCAAGAAAGCTTTTTGAAAGCTTTTTGTAATATTTCCGGAAATGTTGCTTTACAGAATGTTTGCGAGAAAACTTTCTGGAAGGCTTAGAAAAACCTTGCAGTAACATTTCTGGAAATGCGGTTTCACGAAGTCAATACCGTATTCAAAACGTTGCGTAAACTTTACTATAACGTTTCAGGCAGTGATACAGGAAAGGTTTCTGAAATGTTTCCTTATAACGTTTCGTGAAATATTTTTGATAGGTTTCGGAAATATTTTATAGATTTTCCGTTTCATAAAAAAATATTTCCAAGAAATATTTTTGAAACCTTTTCGTAATATTTCATGAAATGTTTCTTTAGAGAATTTTTACGAGAAAAATTTCGGGAAAGCTTTGGAAAACCTTGTAGTAACATTTCTTGAAATGCGTTTTCACGATGTTAATACCGATTCCGAAACGTTGCGTAAACCGTGCTAATACGTTTCAGGCAATGATACAGGAAATGTTTTTGAACTGTTTCCTTATAAACTTTCGTGAAATATTTTTGAAAGGTTTTGGAAATATTTTATACATTTTCAGATTCATAAAAAAATCTTTCCAAGAAATCCATTTGAAACCTTTTTCTAATATTTCATGAAATGTTTTTTTAGAGAATTTTTACGAGAAAAATTTCGAGAAAGTTTGGAAAACCTTACAGTAACATTTCTTGAAATGCTTTTTCACGACGTCTATTCCGTATCCAAAACGTTGCGTAAACTTTGCTAAAACGTTTCAGGCAGTGATACAGAAAAGTTTTTTGAAATGTTTCCTTATAACCTTTCGTGAAATATTTTTGCAAGGTTTCGGAAATATTTTTTTATATTTTCAGTTTAATAAAAAAATCTTTCCAAGAAAGCTTTTTGAAAGCTTTTCGTAATATTTCCGGAAATGTTGCTTTACAGAATGTTTGCGAGAAAACTTTCTGGAAGGCTTAGAAAAACCTTGCCGTAACATTTCTTGAAATGCGGTTTCACGAAGTCAATACCGTATCCAAAACGTTGCGTAAACTTTACTATAACGTTTCAGGCAGTGATACAGGAAAGGTTTCTGAAATGTTTCCTTATAACCTTTCGTGAAATATTTTTGATAGGTTTCGGAAATATTTTATACATTTTCCGTTTCAAAAAAAATATTTCCAAGAAATCTTTTTGAAGCCTTTTCGTAATATTTCATGAAATGTTTCTTTAGAGAATTTTTACGAGAATAATTTCGGGTAACCTTTGGAAAACCTTGTAGTAACATTTCTTGAAATGCGTTTTCACGATGTCAATACCGATTCCAAAACGTTGCGTAAACCGTGCTAATACGTTTCAGGCAATGATACAGGAAATGTTTTTGAAATGTTTCCTTATAACCTTTCGTGAAATATTTTTGAAAGGTTTCGGAAATATTTTTTTATATTTTCAGTTTTATAAAAAATCTTTCCACAAAATCTTTTTGAATCCTTTTCGTAATATTTCATAAAATGTTTCTTTAGACAAAGTTTGCGAGAAAAATTTCGGTTAAGCTTCGTGAAACCTCGCAGAAACGTTTCTGGAAATGCGTTTTCACGATGTCAATACCGATTCCAAAACGTTACGTAAACTTTTCTAAAACGTTTCAGGCAATGATACAGAAAATGTTTTTGAATGTTTCCTTATAAACTTTCGTGAAATATTTTTGCAAGGTTTCGGAAATATTTTTTTATATTTTCAGTTTAATAAAAAAATCTTTCCAAGAAGGCTTTTTGAAAGCTTTTCGTAATATTTTCGGAAATGTTTCTTTACAGAATGTTTGCGAGAAAACTTTCTGGAATGCTTCGAAAACCTTGCAGTAACATTTCTTGAAATGCGGTTTCACGAAGTCAATACCGTATCCAAAACGTTGCGTAAACTTTGCTAAAACGTTTCAGGCAATGATACTGAAAAAGTTTTTGAAATGTTTCCTTATAACCTTTCGTGAAATATTTTTGAAAGGTTTTGGAAATATTTTATACATTTTCAGTTTCATAAAAAAATCTTTCCAAGAAATCCATTTGAAACCTTTTCGTAGTATTTCATGAAATGTTTCTTTAGAGAATTTTTACGAGAAAAATTTCGAGAAAGCTTTGGAAAACCTTGCAGTAACATTTCTTGAAATGCTTTTTCACGATGTCTATTCCGTATCCAAAACGTTGCGTAAACTTTGCTAAAACGTTTCAGGCAGTGATACAGGAAAGGTTTTTGACATGTTTCCTTATAACCTTTCGTGAAATATTTTTGGAAGGTTTCGCAAATATTTTATACATTTTCAGTTTCATAAAAGAATCTTTCCAAGAAATCTTTTTGAAACCTTTACGTAATATTTTATGAAATTTTTCTTTACAGAATGTTTGCGAGAAAACTTTCTGGAAAGCTTTGAAAATCCTTGTAGTAACATGTCTTGAAATGCTTTTCAACGATGTCTATTCCTTATCAGAAACGTTGCGAAAACTTTGCTAAAACGTTTTAGGCAATGGTACAGAAAAAGTTTTTGAAATGTTTCCTTATAACCTTTCGTGAAATATTTTTGAAAGGTTTTGGAAATATTTTATACATTTTCAGTTTCATAAAAAAATCTTTCCAAGAAATCCATTTGAAACCTTTTCGTAATATTTCATGAAATGTTTCTTTAGAGAATTTTTACGAGAAAAATTTCGAGAAAGCTTTGGAAAACTTTGCAGTAACATTTCTTGAAATGCTTTTTCACGATGTCTATTCCGTATCAAAAATGTTGCGAAAACTTTGCTAAAACGTTTCAGACAATGATACAGGAAATGTTTTTGTAAGGTTTCCTTACAACCTTTCGTGAAATATTTTTGCAAGGTTTTTAATAATGTTTCTTGAATGGTTCTGTACGAATAAATACATCTTTTTGAGAAATTTTTTCAACACCTTTCCATAATATTTCATGAGATATTACATATTTCTTTTCAGAGACGTTGTAAGAAAGATATCATGGAAGCTTTAGGAAAGCTGCAGTATTATTTCATGAAATGTATTTTGATGGTCATCTTTTAACATTAATTGAAAAGTTTCTAAAATGTTTCTGTAAGGTTTCTTGTAATCTTACTGAAAATATTTTTGAGAGGTTTCTGTAATATTGCAGCAAGGTTGTGGCAAGCTTTTCATGAAATATTTCTTGAAAGGTTTCATCAAAACTTTTCATGCTATGTGGGTGGTAGAAATTAGTCCATTAAGGAAAACAGAAACTGGCAATTGAAAATGGCTAGTTATTAGACAGATATGTAACGCTTTTTTCCATCAACTTCTCCCATTTTATGGAATGGCCCTAACCTCAAAATCTTCACATTAAAATTTCATAACAATTTAATCACATATTGTAAAACTTATACTCTTAAGAGATAGTTTATCGGGATATAAACAAAATTTAGTAGTCTGTGTACTATTTACAGCTTTATTCTATATGATATAAACCATAATCGTTATTTTGCCACGTGACTCTATCTCTATCACTCATCGCCATAATAAATCGCTTGTTACTAGATTTTTAATGGCTTCGTCGTCTAATTATTTTAACTAGTATTAAAATGTCAAATTAATAGATAGTACAACATTTTGACCATTTTTGCAACCAATAAATGTGAAACATAGGTTGAAAAAATAGTTACACTTATGGTAAAAAACTGAAGTCTATTTTTTTGCCATCTTGGTTCAAACTAGCCATTTACTACCAAAAAAAGATTAATTTATACCAGGGATGCAAATAAATCATTTTTTTATCGTAGAGTTATATATGAATATTAATTATTTATAGAAGTAATATAAATATTTAATAAGCCTGTAGAATTCTAAATTATTTCTTGTATTAATTCACATGAGTTTCCCGGAAGATTTCATGAAATAATTCATGAAAGGTTTTTGAATAGATATTGAATTATTTTTGTGAACGATTAATTTGTATCTTTCTGAAATTATTTCTGAATTATTTCATGAAAGAATACTTGCAATAATTTCTGAACTATTTTACGTTTTCTTTCAAAAAATCTTTTCGAAGTCCTTTCAGAATTAATTAATTCGTGTAATTATTTTTTTGTAAAATTTTTTTCTTTTTTTGGAAGATTTTTGAAAGTATTTTGTAAGGATTTCATATATTATTTTAAAAATTAATTTAAGATTAATTTTTTTTTCCTTTTAAAATCCTTTCTAAATCATTTCAATGTATTAATTCATGAATTATTTCATGTAATTATTTCAGTTTTCTTTCATGCTGTGTGGGGTATTAATCAAATTAATGAGAAATCGGAAATCGGTAGAAATCATATATTTCCACATTAAATGTTTCAAAATATTTTGATTTTACAATATTTTTTGTAGCAAATTAGAGCTTATACATATATAAGTTGTTAATAGCAGCAAATGGTAGATTTTCTTCTAATTTTTGACGTGTCTGCAGTTATGGCCAATCTTCTACCAAGGTCAAAAGATTGGCTTGGTAGAAGATTGGCCATAAGCTGCAGACACGTCAAAAATTATACATATATAGTTACTTACTTGCGTAATAGGAGATATACATACAATTTCCGTAGTGTCAATAACAATGGCTACGTCTTTTTGGTCAAAAGTATATTACTCATTTGAGTTCCACTATCTTTATGGTAAATGATATTTGAATGTATAATAGACAAAGGTTGTCTTAGGGTTAAAATTGTTTAAATAATAGTATTTTTCTTACCGTATGTCTGCGTTACTCATTTGCCCTCGTGAAGCTTGTATCCCCTGGCTACTTAGGGTTAAAATGGTTTAAATAATCGTATTATTTGTTATCGCAGGTGCGCGTAATTCCCCTTCACTCATAAAACTTGTATCCCCTGGCTACTTAGAGTTAAAACTGTTCAAATAATCGTATTTTTCTTATCGCACGTCTGCGTTACTCATGTGCCCCCGTGAAGTGTGTATCCCCCGGCTACTTAGGGTTAAAATTGTTTAAATAATCGTATTTTTTAGAGATAGATCCTTTTTGCACTGGGCGCCGAGATAGCACCTTTTTGCATTGAGCGGCGAGATAGAACTGTTTTGTTCCGCCGTTGAGATAGATTTTTCTTGTTCGGACCACTGAGATAGCACCTTATAAATACGAGCCGTCGATATGAATTGTCGATACACATACATGTTTACGGATTTTGAAAAAATTTTATGAAATGTAAAAAAAGTGTACGAAAATGTAAAGAAAGTGTAAATAAGTGTAAAAAGATGTAAAATATGTCCGAAATCCAGCATTAAACTACATTTTATTACATTTTCCTACACTTTTTTCACTTTTCTACACTTCCCGGGAAAAAATGATCCATATACGGCCATATATACATCCATATATAAAAATCTTACATGGGGATATATGAGCATACGTGATTATCTATGATCATATATGAATTTCGTCTCTATATAAACATATATACTTGTATATTAGCAAATATAGTCATATATGAATATATATGATGATATATAGACATATATGATAAAATCGATATACATTCATGTACGTCCATGTACGGTCGTATACGGTTTTACATATTTGTATAATTTGTATATAATGATATATGTTCATATATGGACGAATATGGACACGTATAAAGATGAAAAAAGTATTATATATATCCATATATGATCATATATAGTCATGTATGACTATACTTGCTTATATACAACCATGTGTTTTTATATAGAGACAAAATCCATATGATCAAATATGGTTATATATAATCACGTATGGTCATATATGTCCATGCAGATTTTTATATATGAGTATATATGGCCATACATGGTGTTAATTTAGGATGTGGAAGGCAGGGTTCTTCAAATAACCCACTCTGGTTAACAGCAACAACGTTTTATTCAATTACAGTACAGCTCTCTCTCTCTGATTACAACTGCTCTCGGCAGAGGACGGCGAACGAGTGAGTGCCCGCTTCGGCCGCTCGCTCTCGCTAGCTCTCCAGCTATGCTCGCGTGATGGCGCCACGCATGCGCTCTCTATTTCGCACGCTGACATAAATGTACACGTATTCTAACACATGGATCATTTTTTGCCGGGTTGCTAAACAATTTGCTACATTTTCGATTTTTGCTAGGGAAGTTAGATTTATAAATTTTAAAATCTGAGTCCAGTTTTTTCTACAATCCAATCATAGTATTTGTGCACCCTAGTATACACTCCAGGATATATTCTCGATTCAGAATTTTCACAAGTGGAAATGATTCCATAGAGTTTACCATGAATAACACCAGGTCCACCAGAATCACCACTGGCTACATCAGGGTTTCCATTGCCCGCACAAAACATATTATCGGTTATGGGATCTGACCTGTAAATTCTTTCACAATCTTCTTGATTCACTACAAGTACGTGTGCAGCCTTCAAAACATCACTATTCCCCAGATGTAGCTAAAAATAGTTAATTAAATTAACTAAAGAAATTCTAAAAAAAAAGAAAACCTTTCTCTGTGAATATAAGAACTTACCCCTGTCTTTCCAAAACCAGAAATCCGCATCAATTCACCTTCTCTGGGAATATCGTGTGGCTTTGCAAGTTCTATAGGTTGTTGTTCATCACTAAATTTAATAGGGTTTGCAAGCTGGATGAAAAATATGATGAAGATATTCGTGTTAGTCACAAGTTCTTAGTTCTTTATCAAAAATTCAAATTTGTACTGAAATTTATTTAACAAGTTTCGAAGTTGTATAAAACTATTTTATACCACTCTAACCTCAAAATCACAACTTTGGTATGATTTTTCGGCGCTCGTGGTATAAAATACCGTTCGAAACGAGTGCGGAAGTAAATCATCACCTTCCGCACCAGTGTCGAAATGTACTACACATATTGAAATACTAACATTGTCATGAATAATGATATTATATCTATACTAAATCCTTACTAAATAATTCACTGGTAAAATAAAGATATTTAATTACCATGATTAAAGCAATGTCGTTATTGCTTTTGGTGTTGACCTCAAAATGGTCATGCATTATAATTTTCTCAACTCTGTGTCCTTTAACTAAAGTTTTTCTTAATCCAGTACCAGTTCTTACTGATATGCGCGTTTTATTTCTATTTTGCAATGAAGAGATTAATTTAATTTTTTCTAAGAAGTTCTATTATATAGAAATACTTAATGTAATTATAAAAATTAAATGAAATATTACTTGACACAGTGCGCAGCAGTTATAATCCAAGATTCATGTATAATAGTTGCACCACATAGGTAGTCTACTCTGAACATAAGCAAGCTAGCCTAAAAAAAATTTAAATACTTTCATCCTGAAAGCTATGGACTTAAAGATTTATATTGAAATTATTATGTTGATATACAAGATATAAGGAGCTTTAATCAGATTCAACATCTTCTTGAATTATTTTAAAGACTTTTAAATTTCTATAAACTGTTTTGTATGAAATTTATTCAATACATAATGCGATAAAGCAAGTAGGTCTATTAATATCGTTCATGGACTATTTTATTCAAAAATCTATTAATAAATAAATCTATTAATAAATCTATCAAATAATCTATTAATTTTTTAACCAGTTACATTAAAGAAATTACTGCAAAGGAATGAATGTTACAAAATTGAGTTGATATCTATTTACCTGATATGGTACATCTTCTATTCTAACGGAATCTCCTCCAATAACTTTATTTTCATGTGTGCCATTGTTATCTATTAGAAATTGAAATATAATATGTAATTGAAAAATTTATTTTAATCGACATAAATACTATTGAAAATCTCTTTTACCTATATAGAAGCCGCTTGCGAAAGCGACGCACAACAAGATACACAAAACCTTCATGACTGCAATAAGTGAAAATGAAAAAAAATCTTCCTTATATACACCGATCTTATCAAATGTTCATTAATAGAATTATAAATTAAAAATAAAATAAACATGATTGTTGGAGTCAACTATTTCTTTCATGCTATTATTAGCTTGGTTATTTTGTGATTGTTAAGATAAATGCTGTTGAAGGCCGCGCGCCACGGTACATACAATGTACGGAAAATTTCAGTAAGTATAGTCTATGTTGTAACCTGTCACGTTCTGGATGTTTGTCGTTGCGTCCGGGTCCGTGTCAGATTGAGGTTTTTGGGATGCCCGAGTCTAGTGCGCGTTTTCCGTCAGGAGGATCCCCCAGGCGTCGTCGTTGCGCATAGGTGCGCCTTGCACTTATATGCCGCGGACTTGGCTCTGGGGGGAGGATGGAGCTAAATCCGCGCCTTGCGTTGTGCACCGGCGGGGCTCACCTATTCCTCTTTGGCCTCAAGTCGGCAATAGGATAGGAGAGGAGACGCTTGACCGTTCGCTGAGCGCCTTGCGTTGCGCAGCGGTGGGTCGATGCATGTAGGCTGTAAGGTAAAATGCCCAGTACTTGGACAAAACGAAAAATCCGACCTATACTTGGACAACGGCAATGAATTACTTTTATTGATAGATATGAGAAGATATGATGGCAATGTCAATTTATTAGCCTTGATTACAGTAATAACAATCTATTGACATCGAAATCCTTTTAATTAAGGCCATGTGAAACCGTGAATTTTAATATTTTTTAAATCAACATTCAAGCGTTTATTTTGTCAAATTTTGTCAAGCGCTCCGTACACATAAACACTATATCCAGGAATTTTTTGAGTGATTCTATTAGCATTTTCGTTAGATATGCTCGTTTGAAAAGTAGGTCAATTGTAGATTCCTACTTACCGACAGTACGGCTTTTATTTAATTAAATAAATTCTCATATTTTTTTTTGAAAAAACACGTTTGTCAAGCGCTCCGTATATGTTAATACTATACTTAGATTTTTTTTGGATGATTCCATTGGTATTTTCATGAGATGTACTCGTTTGAAAATTATGTCGGTATTTAACATCACCTTAACGGGGTGCCATAGTCCTACCATTACCGACCGAGCAATTCACACAGTTTCAAGCTGATTAAAAATAAAATACGTCGAATCACAAAAAATCAAGAGAACACTCTTCTGTGTTTTTTAACGTTCTATCATTCAGTCAAAGTTTGGAGTCGAAATATCAAGTCATTTCTGCAAAAACTTTGAACAAACGAAATTTAATTTCGTTCAAAGTTTTTGAAAAAACGGCTTGATATTTCGACTCCAAACTTTGACTGGATGATAGAACGTTAAAAAACACAGAAGAGTGTTCTCTTTAATTTTTTGTGATTCGACGTATTTTATTTTTAATCAGCTTGAAACTGTGTGAATTGCTCGGTCGGTAGTAGTACGAGTAAGGCATCCCCTTAAGTTATTAAATTTATTTGTATACAAAGTATAAAGTTTTGAAGGTTATGTTTTCGAAGCGTGCAAAGCTGAACATTGTCCAACTTTAGGCAACTGTCAATTGCCATAAGGCAGTAGTTGGACACATCCAATATCACTGTCCAAGTACTGGTTTAAAATCATGTTCAAGTATTGGTATTAGCTCGATTAGGGTGTCCAACTATAGCAATTTTATACACGTACTTACTTTTTTAATATAATATAATTTGAACTTACTTTTTTAATATAAAAAGGCAAGCAATTGTCTTTGTATTTGGATAAATTGATAAAATAGAGCGCGAATTTATAATTAGATAAAAAAAGTTTTAATGAATTTCGATTATTGATTTTGAAAACACTGTTTGTTTAAAATGTTCTCAAAAAGTGTCCAAGTACTGGGCATTTTACCTTAGGACTGCCGAAACGAGAGTGCCTCTCCAAGCTCGCACTGTACAGTCGGTCGCTCGCTCGCGAAGAAGAAGAGAGTCGAGGAGAGGGGAGCGCTAGCCGAATAAGGTAAAGTACCCAGTACTGGGACAGTTTTGACCATACTTCTTTTATAATCATTTCTATTACCAAAACTAAGCATAATACATGAAAACTAATTACCTCGGCAGATAGTTCCTGTCTCAAGGTTTATTTTAAGAAAAAAAAATGCCTTTTTTCGTTGTTTGTGTATTAAAATAATCTCATTAAATGAAAATAACTATCGATTGGTATAGTGGGACACGGTAATTTATTTGGAACCAGTAGTGGGAGGCCCGTTTGAACCCAATAGTGGGACTATACTTTTAAACCTGTCCCACTACTGTGATATGGGAATTAAGAGGCACCTAAAGTGGGACAAAGATTTCGCTATGCGCACTTCTGAAAGCTAACCTCGAAAAATTTGTATCTTGTTATTCACTAATTTAAGAAGTAAATCAACACAATAACGTAGTGACTACATAGTTAACATCATAAAGAATGCTAATGAAGTAATGTTGTTATCGTATTAACCGTTTATTATAGTTATTTTACGGTTGTCCCACTACTGGTTCCAAAATTGGCTTTGTCCCAGTACTGGGTACTTTACCTTAGGCTATGTGTGCGGAACGCGCAGAGAAGCCGCGCGCCGCCCTCCTCCTCACGCCTTCATGCTGAGTAGTGGATATGCTGCCAGTCGCTCTGCCTCGTCCTCTTTCTCTCTCGCTATAGTTGTACTTACGCATGCTCGCGCGTGATATCCCTTCACGCGTTATATGTACGAGCTGGACTGTTACAATGTATGGAGAAAATTCATGCAGCGTTAAAATCGACGCGACGTACGGTCACGTGGTTGTCGCTTGTCGCCGCAGCGATGCCGCTCTGCAGCTGGATTTTTTTAGCTTTTCTGCGACGTCGCAGTTTTCAGTTAAGCAATATATTGTTTATACAAATCATGACCAACTAGTTGCAACAAGTTTTCTAATTGAGTTGCAGACATTTTAAAATAATTATAGAACCTTAGATCTTCTAAATGAAGAGCGGGGAAACACTGTTTTAAAAACCCACTGTCATTTCTTAATGTTAAAATAGGTGCAACTCAAAATTTCTTTTTTGTTTTAACTCCTATCACTTATTAATAATTAATGCTGCTGCTGCAGCGGTTCTTTTCTTTGATTTATTTCATTTTGAAAGTTGTAAATAGTCACACATATACATATACCATTCAAAATATTTCAAGCAGTAATTATAATACCATTTGGCATATTCAACTGATTGTAAATTCATAACTGTAATATTAATTAGCACAACATTATATTATTATTATTTCTTTTTTGTTTTTTTTTCAGTTTTAATCATGTAAGTATTTTTTGGAGCTGGTACACGGAGAGTCTTTTGGGTGAATCTGTATGGCAATCCATTCTACCAATTATGCTGAGAACGAGTCACCCAGAAATTTGGGTAAACGGTTCATCCATTTTGGAAGAACAGTTTAACGCGAGAATGGAGAAAACCGCTCTTCTATATTTACGTCGAGCGGTTCTCCCCCATAGTAAACCGTTCGCCGTTACGGACGGAGAAAAATTTTCCCAAAGTTCGAAAGGGCTGCTGCCTCGCAACGACGCTATTATTATGATACCCTGTCTGCACGGTGCATCCTGCGTTAAACGTTATACGGTTAGGTTGCTCCGATTTGGCACGTGTATCGTGCTAAAAATCACGCGTGCAGGAGTTCTTGAAACGAGAAAGCGTATTTTTTTAAGCAAGTTATGAATAACATAACTATATTTTATTGCAACTCCTTACAAATTATAATAAATATTTAAATTAATGTATCTCTTTGTTTCTTTTCATTCACGCATATTCATCTAAAATAATAAAAAAAAATAAAAAAGTTCATTTTCATGCCCTGTTCTGTCATGAAGAATTCTCCCAAAATCGGGTAATCGTTTAACCATTTTTAAGTAGAACGATTCTTCCACGGCAAGTAAAACGGTTCGCCCTTCAAAATGTTGAAGCGCTGTCTCTGAATATGAGTAAACGATTCTCCCAAAATGGGAGAACCGTTCACCGATTTTCGAAATGAGCGGTTAATCTCGAGGGGGCAAACGGCTCTTCCAAAAGTTTTTCCGTGTAGGGTTAATTTTTCAAACTGCATATATAAACACTCGACACGATTTTGTCGCTCCATGAAAAAGCATGATGACCACACGTCGCGGCGATTTCATGACTGCATGAATTTTCTCCGTTATTGTACAGTTTTTCGTGATCGTGTCGTGCGCATGCACGTCGTAACACGTGTACCGTGGCGCGCGGCCTTCAACAGCATTTATCGTAACAATCACGAAAAATTCTATTTAGCAACAATGCATATAGAGAATTGGAATTTTCCAAAAAACTTCCTTAGGCGTTTAAGAATATAGTAGTTAGAATCAAATCGCAAAATTCGAAAATTCGTTATACATCTTTTGCATTTGAAAATACAGGTTTAAAATAGCGAAAAAAATTGTTTTAAAATTCGCTGTTTGGTACAATCTCTATTATTCCACTATGGTTTATAATATTTCCAATACTCTAAAATTTATTGTGTAAAAATTTATGAAAGAAATAGTTGATCTGGACGAAGTTCTGGCGAGTTGAACAGAAAATTACATTAAATTTTTTTTTTCGCAAAAAAAAAAATCAGTTTATTGGGATTTTTAATAAAACTAATAAAGATGAAAATTTGATTTCTTCACAGAAAAATGCGCATTTCAATTCTTTACATGCCTGTACTTTAAAAAACGAGATTTACTCAATTTTAAAATTCGGATTTTGGTTATTCGTATGCTGAAAAACTGCAACGTGAAGTATTTTTTTCTGGAAATAAAAACCTAATTTTAAATATTTAGTTCCTTTTTTCAATAATTTTGTGATAAGAAATATTTTCATTAAAATGTTGCTATTAAAATTTTCATTATTGGCATTTTAAGTTGACAAACTAAGTTTAAGGCGGTCTTACACCTAAAAATTTTTAAAAAATCAAATTTTTTTTATTTCATTTTTTAATTATATAAGGTAAAGGAGGCAGTACTGGGACAAAACCTATTTTGGGACCAGAAGTGGGACAGCAGTAAAAAACTACGATGAACGGTTAATGTGATAAAAGCATTACTTCATTAGTATTCTTTATGATGTTAGCTACGTAGTCACTTCATTATTGTGTTGATTTACTTCTTAAACTAATGTATAACAAGATTCAAACTTTTTGAGGTTATGTTTGAGCTGTACGCATAGCGAAAACTTTATCCCACTATAGGTACCTCTTAATTCCCATATTGTAATAGTGGGACACGTTTAAAAAGTATTGTCCCACTACCGGTTATAAATAAGTTACCGTGTCCCACTACACTAGTCGATAGTTATTTTCTTTTAATGAGATTCTTTTAATACACCAACAACGGAAGAAAGCATCTTTTTTTCTTAAAATAAACCTTGAGACACGAGCTACCTGCTGTGGTAATTAGTTTTTATGTATTGTGCTTAGTTTTGGCAATAGAAAAGATTATAAAAAAAGTATGGTCAAAACTGTCCCACTACTACCTACTTTACCTTATGTTACTGAACCTAAAAAAACTAGTTTAGATCAAACATTAAAAAAAATTAAGATAATAAGTATGGCTGAAAGAGCTTACTATCGTTAAAATGACGAAAAAATTGATTTTCTTTTTTATTTTGCCTGTTTTTATGCTTTTACGTTTCTGATAGGAAAAAATTTACTAAAATTTGTTTTAAAATATCAAAAAACATTATTTAAGCCATATTAGTATAAGAATAACAAAATAATTAAATTTACATACGGAATTTATTATAAAAATAAAATAAACCATATTGTGGAGTTCGAAATCCAGTGGAATCGTCTTGTGACAATTTTGCACTTCTGTTCTAGTAAAATGACCATTCCGTGACCAAAATTCGTCAGCAATTTACTATATGAATACTCCCTTTTGTATCTATGTATAACTTGTCTGCTAATACCCATAGAGGTATTATAGATAGAGCAGGGGAGACATAGGGCTGCCCGTAAGTGAAAATGTCCGAACGTTAGAAAGAGAGAGAAGATCGCGAGACGTAGCTATCTTTCTCTCTTCACGCGCATGCGATGGCGCTGACGCGCGAGTATAGAGAGAGACAGCTACGTCCTGCGATCTTCGCTCTCTTTCTAACTCTGCGACGGACGGAGGCCTGACTTCCCTACTCTATCTATAATACCTCTATGCTAATACCAGTGTAAACACAGTTGTACAGCTGATAGCTCATATAAGCAAAAATACATCGTACGTAACCTCAAGATGACCTCCGTCCGTGTACACAGGGACGGCGCACGTGCCAAATTTTTTTCAGTGTAACAATGTGATTTCAATAGATTGTCGTGTGATGAATAATTATGATTTTATAAAAGATTTTGTTTTTTTTTTTAAATAAACATTAATAGGTTTAAATAAAATTTCCATTAAACTAAACATCTTTTGTGAAATTTTGTTGTAAACCTTTTATACTTAAAATAAAAGTATACTAAATGAAAAATTTAAAAGTATATGTATAAGCAGAAATAACATATAAAAATACTATGAACAAATATTTTTTGTATTATAAATTCAAGTATTACCTGCAGATCAACTAATAAGAATAGCAGTCTCTCATATATATTGTCTTTATTGTAAAGTTTTGTATGAGGGGATATCGGAGCCAATTACAGATTCCTTCATCGAATTTTACATTATTTAAATTCAGTATTAAGTTTTTTAAAATTATCTCAGCCATCGGATGTTTATATTGAGTTAATGAACGCCGGATGACAAACATTATTAATGAAAATCAAAAATTGAATAAAAACAATGGAGAATACAAGAATGTCAATAAGTATGTAATTCCAGATAAGCTCCGCTATATGAGGAAATTCACGGAACCTTTAACTGTTTTGTTACTTTTTTTTTAAGGACGTTCTCCGACTCAAATTCATTAATATCGCGAAAATTGTGATTTAAAAATATTATTTACAATGAAAACCCTTCATGAGTCTCTATACATTACTCCAAAAATAAAAAAAAAATGTCAGTGTAAGATAAAAGGTGTCAATATGATATTTAAATAAATAGCACTTACATAGGGTGACTATATATAGATATACAAATAACATGGGAGTTTTTGTTTACGTTGCTATATCTCTGAAATTAATATCGCTTGCTATATTGAAAATTATACTATATTATTCCTCTCGATTTCTAGTTTTATGGCTTACGGTTGAAAAAGAAACACAAAGAAAACTTTTTTTATAGTAAATTAAAATGTAATTTTAAAACTAGCTTAGATATAGGGATCCCGTGTTAACACAAAAACTTTGAAGTTAAATATTTCTATTTTAAATACCGCTATGGACGTGGGGCTTTCAAGCATGTACTAAGCACACAAAATCAAACGTTCTCTGCAAGTTTCAGGAAAATCACAAGAAAATCGTTTTCTCGGAGAACGTCCTTAAGGGCGTTCTCTTGGTTGAAACAGCAGTTTTCGAATTTTTAACTTTCAAATAATGTTTAATTAATTTAATAATCCAGTAGTAAGTACATATAACAAATATACATTAGAGGGAACATAAAACAATTTTTTTCAAACGAATTCAGGCAATAGTTACTATGATATTGTTAAAATTAAAGACAAAAACTTCAATAAGTTACCTAATTTTTTTTTCTTTCTTATCCAATCTTAACGAAATAAAGCTTATTTTGTTCGTTAAGAAATTTCAGGGGGCGTATCGATGGGAAAATTTATGATACGAGTTACCAGTACGGCGTAATATCAATTTGTTTAAGAAAAGTAAGTCAAGTTTTAATAAACAAATTGATATTACGTCGTATTGGTAACTCGTATCATAAATTTTCCCATAGATACTCCCTCTGAAATTTCTTAACGAATAAAATAAGCTTTATTTCGTTAAGATTGGATAAGAAACAAAAAAAATTAGGTAACTTATTGAAGTTTTTGTCTTTAATTTTAACAATATCATGGTAACTATTGTCTGAATTCGTTTTAAAAATGTTTTTTTATGTTCCTTCTAGTGTATATTTGTTATATGTACTTACTTTTGGATTATTAATTAAACATTATTTAAAAGTTAAAAATTCGAAAACTACTATTTCGACCAAGAGAACGTCCTTAAAGAAATTTATCGCTGCTATTAGCAGAGTGTACGAAGCACATAAACGAGACAAGGTGTAAAATCTTCAATTTTTACGTAGAAAACCAGTCAAGTAATCCATATTAGTGTGCCACGCATGCTCAAGTCTGGGGTTTTCTACGTAAAAATTGAAGATTTTACATCTTGTCTCGTTTATGTGCTTCGCACGTTCCGCTAAAAGCAGCAATAAATTACTTTAAAAAAAAAGTATCAAAACAGTTAAAGGTTCCGTATTTCCTCATATACGTACCTACCCTTATCTATTTTTGATGCTTCACAATAGAAAGTATTAAGAGGTTAAATGTATATGGCATAACAACTTTATTATACAAAAATACTAGGTTATAAGCTATATAGTTATATTAAGAATAGGTAACCAATGTATTATATAATTTATTCCCGACACCACTATAATGGCCACTTTATTAACCCGAAAAGCCGGACAAAAGTAGCATTTTATTCCCTCTTATACTTTATTCCCTCATAACAGAGAAAAAGAAATTTTATAAAAAAAATTTTATAAAAATTTTGTTATTCCCTGTTTTGAATAAAGTATAATAGGAGGGAATAAAATGTCACTTTTTTCCTATTTTTGTAAAAAAAATTATTTCCTGTTTTGAGGGAATAATAGTATATTGTTTAACAAGGGAGTAAAGTCACCTATTATTCCCGCGGATAAGTTTACTGCCTGAGCGAACAACGCAAAGTGGGGTAGTAATTACGCACCCAAAGGAATGATCGACTTTACTCCCGTATTAGATACAGTACTTTATTCCCAGCTCCACTGTGGCCACTTTATAGACTTGAAAAGTTATTTTGTATTTATGTTATAATTTTGTTAGTTTTAACCAAATTCACCATAAACGTTAGACTATATGTTACTTTATTACCGCATATGGGGGAATAAAGTAAAACAGGGAGTCAGATACCGCTTTTGCTCCGCTTTTCAGGCTATAAAGTGGCCATTATAGTGGAGATGGGAATAACATTTTTTATTCCATGTTTTGCATGTAGTCCCACTTTTCCAAGTCAACAAAGTGACCATATAGTACGTTGAGTCGGGAATAAAGTTCTATATGCAACGCGGGAAGAAACTCGCTTCGCTCGGGCAGTAAACCTACCCGCGGGATTAATCTGTGACTTTATACACCTTTGTTGCCCATAATGTACTATTATAGGAATTTGTTTTTATGATTAATAAAAAAACTACTAAGAAAAAGATTAATATATACATTTTTAATAAAATATTGTAAATATGTACATAAATTATACTTAAAGACTGTATAAAATGGTAATTGTTTTTATTTAAACTGCACATATATTACTCTGGTAAAAGATCTTCTCCTAATTCTTCATCTCCGAAATCGTCATCTCTTTTCCCAGCTGCTGTCATTGGTCGATTAGATAATGGACCTATAGGATCTATAAAATTTGGATCTAAAAGAATAATTAGAAGAAACAATATTCATTCATTTTCTATGAACTCTAAATATATTTTTCAATATCTTCTTTATTTTTAATAAATTTCTTACCATTAGAGTTGGAGTCAGGAAATTCAGACGAATCTGCTCTTAATATGTGATTAGAAAAGCCAATATCTCCATTTTGTAAAATAGGACTTGCTCGTCTTTCTGAAAGTGTACTCATTCCTGAGCCTCCACGAGATGACGTACCGCTATTGCTTCTCTTTGAACCTAGAAAAATTTAGGGGTAAAATTTTGTATAGCTTTTCCTCCTGCAGTCTAAAATAAATCATATACAAAAATAAGTATATTAAGTACTGTTAAACTCACTTGTTGTCCCTGGCCTTGCAGAGCCATGTCTTTCTTTTGTTTCTTTAGCTTTTTCTGCTTTCCGTAATTCAATGGTATAAGTTTGTGCCTCTTTAAGCCCTAGGTCACTACACAATCGCACTAGGAATTTCAAACACTCAACATTATCTGGAAATCTTCTGTGAATATCTTGATATTCAGCTAAAGCTTTATGAAATTGTCCAGTTCTTCTTAAGCATGCTGCTACAAGTAATCTCCATCTAGGTTGGTCAGGAGCAAGTTCAACAGCTTCTTGAAAGTAGGTCAATGCTTTTTCAGTTACCTATAAAATAGATAATTACAAAATAGCATTTTTAAAAAATTTACTTGTGACAGAAATAAAAAACTTTTTATTTTATCTGAATTTCATATTTTACCTGCATAGAAACAAAATATGAACCAAGCCAATCTATAACTTCAAAACTTGCTGGATAAAACCTATAAGACTATAAAAACAAAATATGTTGAAGGCATAATTTTTAAATTAGAATTTTTTAAAATATTTACATCACTGTAATATTGATATGCCTGCTGCTTATCTCCCATGCTGTCAAACATTTCACCTAATTTTTGCAATACTCCTGGATCTGATGGTATAATACCAAGAAGTTGATTATACCTAGAAACAAACAAGTTTTCTATAATTTCCATCATATTAAAATTTATTTTGCAATCTATTACCATTCAGCTGCTTGTTCAACATCATTGCTAAGTTGATAAAGATGTCCTATTTGGTATAATGTCAAAGGATCATATCGAACAATATTCTTCAGTTTCCAATAGCATTCTAGAGCTTCTTCAAGCATATTTTTCTTTTTGTAAATTAAGCCTAAAAGAAGATAATAAATGTATCATTAGGTCAGAGTTTATGTATATAAGATAAGTAAGCAAGTAAAATAAAAAAAAAATGAAGCGAACCTAGATTATATAGGGCCTGAACGTGATTAGGATCTTTTTCCAATGCATTCGTTAAATACTCTTTTGCATTATCCAATTCGTTTTTCATAATAGAACATGCCGCCAAGTTTACATAAGCAGCGGCATTATAACCGTCTGCACTTCTCGCTGCTTCACCGTATTTTTCCGCTTGATCATATTCGCCACGCTGCGTGTGAGAAAAAGAGGTAAGTCAAATCTGCTATGTTATGAAAGAGTTCTCTCGATTACACTATACTTACGAGAAAATGTATAAAGGATAAAACCGTGGATGCCGAACTATTAATTTTCGTATCTTGGTTCTCGAAAACTTTTAGCGAATCTATTGCCATGCGCACTTCTCGATTGTGAAGAAACACCATTGCCTTGTTAATTTCTAAATTAGCAGCAAGGGAGCTGTACCCTGATGATTTAATAGCATCTACGCACCTTTAATAAACAAGTAAAATTGCGTAAGTTCTAACAGTGATATAAGAGCTATAATGATATCGTTTATAATAAATTATGTACAACATCAGTATTATTATACTTACCATGCAAATCCTCCGGCGAGTGTCTCTTCGATAACAGGAGCTATGAGGTTGGCCGCGTTAAGAATCGTTTTCTCGGCGTTTGCTTTCAACTCTCGCTCTAATTTAGATAGCTCGTCATTTTTCACCGTTTCGTTCAAAATATTCGCAGCGATATCATCCTAACATTAACGGAAATTCAGTAACACTCATAACTCAAAATTTATGAAGTTTAAGAGAAACTTGTTTAAATAGTCTAACCGTGTTAATGCTGTATTTATCCTCATGATCGATGTGAAGCGGGACGTCGAGTAATTCCAGAAAGCCTTTTTTCATTTTATCTTCGTGCGAAAGTGCAAAATGGCACAAGATAGCGTGCATTCCAGCTTTTAGGTCAGGTTTTTCTCTCATCACCCATTCGAAGCTATTGGCTGCTTCTTCCAGCCTGCCCATCTGCACGAATAGCATTCCGATGTTATGCATAATTTTTATCCTTAATTAAAGAAAACATAGGCATTTTAGTATTGTATTCCACCCGTATATATGTATTTATATCTAGGGGTAATAATGAAAAATTATTTCTAAGAATAATATTAACACATGAATTCAAAATCACGTGTCTAAAATTCCACGATATTGTAGAAAATATTTCCTCCCAATTATTACAGATGGAAAGCAATTGGAAAGTGTTTACAATTTTAGTGGTATTCAGAACATTTGTATTATTTAATATGTCATAAGTAATTTGCACCCTCTTGTTAATAATATGGTTGGAATTTTAGAAAGTAACCAAAGGAAAAATTTTGGTGAATACAAGGAAACGCCAAAATTTAAAATTCAAAGTTACTTTCCAGCCATATTATTTGTATTACTTCTTAAAATTTTATGATAACAACGCTATTTGACATGACAGATCGATGAAAATGACTATTACAGTAGCGTGCTAATAATTTTACTTTTATAATGACGCCAACAGCCGGCTTTGACTTATATTACCAATAAAACAAAAATTATTATACTACCTCAATGGACGTTAACGTTCACTTAAATTCATACCGATACAATAAATTACATTTCGCAAAAAAGCAGATAACGGTATAAGACCTTAAATATTTTTGCGCGGTAGTAGTCTGATCCAAAGCCATCCGATACATTTTTATGGCTTGCGATAGCTGACCCATTTTCACGTAAATATTTCCAATGTTCATTTTCAATCTGGCGCTATTGGTGAAATTTCGATTTCTCGTTATAGCTTGGTAGGTCGCGATAGCCTCCGTGTACAATTCGTTATTTGAATATTGGCAGGCTAAATTAAAAATGACCTGAAATGAAATGTACGCACATGAGGAATTGAGACGCAAGCGCGTTTAGAGTAGGAAAAAATAGTGTCATTTTACAGCGAACGTCAGGTCGATATTGTGGCTGTCGCTCAAGCCGGCCTGCTCTTGAAGCCTAATTAGAGCGCGTTCCCGCGACGAAGCTTCTCTCGCTCGTTCCAAGGCCACTTTCATGTTCTTCTCGCAAGCTGCTTTCGCAGATTCCTCTATTAAGGTCATTATCCTTCGCTCGTCCTGCTTTATTTTTTCTTCCGGCCTGATGTTATATTCAAGAAAATTTATCAAATGCATATTGTTGCACGTCTTATATTTGTATATAAAATAAAGCATTACTCTCTAAAGTTGAATTAGTGAAAATTGCTCCACCATTTCAATTAGTAGAAAAAACTACTAATTTATTAGTGAATATTCACTATTTCATTGGTGGTTTTTTAAAAACTACTAATTAAATTAGTAAAAACTACTAATCAAAATAGTAGTTTTAATAAACTACTAAATGAAATAGTGAATATTCACTAATAAATTCGAAGTTTTTTCTACTAATTGAAATGGTGGAGCAATTTTCACTAATTCAACTTTAGAGAGTAAATAATACAAAATTTCCTAATTAAATTCAATGACAATAAATGCGTCAAATAAACACCGTTTAAAAGTTAACGCTTTTCGAGGGGCGCAAGACTCACGTGTCCTCTTTTTCCGCCTCCAATGGAAAATTTCGCACGGCACTGCTCATGTTCAAAGGGTCGAAGGCCTGGCGGGATGCGCTCGTGTAGCCGGCGCCTCTGACTGCCGTCATGGGCCTGAGCGCGCCGGTTCCGGGCCTTCCTGCTGTGCTGCCTCTGTGAAACTATGTGAAAAAAGCTTTTTTATTCAGCTAAACATTTTAATTATCTCGATATTATTGATTGGTCTCTGAATAATAAATATGCAACGAGGCTGTCTGTTAATGCTTACCCCGGAAGATGTTCCGAGACGCATAGCCGAGCTGGGAAATTTCGGAGTTGCCTATTATTAGACAATTTTCAAATGAAATAATTCTTTCAAAGCATTATGATTTTTGGAAACTTACAATAGCTCTTGCTCCATAGCTGGTCCTGAGAGCGTCGCGGAGATATTCGTCTTGATCCATTTCTGATGCCGAATATGCAGTTGAATAGTCATTGTAACCTGCATAAATATCGTTGCTATCTACAGCCGTCATCGTGATGTTTATCCTCGCACCTTCTATGAATTTATTTGTTTTTACGCTCTTTCTTTACTTTTAATTGTTACAATTAGAATCATGGATAAGTAGCTGTAGTTAAGTACTACAAGTACCCTGATACTATATATATTATTATATTTTTATCAAAAATAGCTAAAACATGATACAGTAATCTTTTGTTGTGACTTCTGTGTGCATGGAAACACGCGTTACGCATGCGCGATACAAATAGCAACAGTTTAGAATTAAGAATAGTACACATACGTAGTGCATCGTACTCATGGACCTTTTTTAGCATTATAGCATTGGATATTTTACATATAAAAAAAGATTATTAAGTACCAAATAAGAATGAGGAAATTATGAAAAATATCGAAAATTTATTTTGATTTTTTTGTTAATGTTTCCTCAATAAAACGTAATGATGGGCACAATAAAAAACGTTATCAAAATGTTAACAAAAAATTTAGAGCACTTTCGAAGAAATAGTATAATGAACTTCGCGTGTACGCATGTATACAAAATGACTAATCTTCAATTTTAAATGTAAAACTGAAAAAAAATCATGAAGTAATTTTGTAGTTTATTTTAGCGGTTTTCTAAACCAAAATCTCACATTCATGAGATTAATTATTATTATTACAATACCCATAGCAATATGTGTTTGATTTTGTATTATGTATCGGTCCGGTTATCTACACTAGACATCCATTTGTATTGCCGGAATTTCAAGAAGGAATTATTATCATTGTTATTGATGCCAAATGTAATACCTAAAGGAAAACTAAGCTTCGCACCTCGCTTCGCATTCATTCAGTAGTGGCCGAACGACGGAAGCATGTGGATTTAATTTTAATCGTAAGTTAAATTTCGGCCATTGACATCTCAGAAGCAGCAAAAATGAAGGATCCATCATTCATTCCTTTCGTTACCTCACCCGTAAGTAATTAAGTAAAGATACTTTAATATTTCAGTTTTAATATTTATCTTTCCATTTATTCGAAATTTCATGATTACATTAGTTTTTCATCATTTATTTACGGTTCAGAGAAAATGGTATTATAACAAAGAAATTATAATAGACATCAGTAATTTAGTTTTCGCAATTTAGAATAATCTTTAATTAATTACTTTAATTTAATATTTTCAATTGTTTAAATTGTATCTATCTAAATTTATTTGAAAACTACTCATTATAATTAATTTTGCAATGAACACTATTTTAAAAATATATTTCAAGTGAACGATTGCATCTAAAATTATTAAATCTAAATCTATTAAATATTCGGAGCACCATACCCCGTAATTTGAAATGATAATATTGATTGTAATTTCCAAACTTGAAAAAAATGTATTAATAATAGGAAGTGATTACAAGTTTTGGGTCATGTATTTAAAAGAATTAATTTAATTAAATTTATTTACTTTCATTTATAAATGTTCCATATTTCTACGTGTGATCCCCTCCCCCTCATCCTTTCACGATAGCTTCGTATGTGCGCAATCTTGTATTTGATGATTGTATATACTCACAATACTAATTGTGATTACTACTAATTCTGACGAAGTGATAGTAAATAAATATGATATAGTATCTCGAATCATTCAAAAATTTTAGCTGTACTTGATAAATAATGTAGAATATTCTACGAATAAATTAAGAATTTCAGTTCTCAACATTTTTCATAAATCAAAGCACTGTCGGCTTTACACCGCTTTAAATGTCTTATGACAATCTATATATAAATCTTTTGACAAAAACAAATTTTAGGTAGTGCCGTATTGATTCTTTTTGAAAATTCTTACCCATTGTAATAATAACTTTTAAATGAAAGAATTGTTTTTAATGAAAATGCGTAATTTAAAAAGTGTTGTAGAAGAAATAGTAAGTCCATAATGGAAATAAATGTAAAAGTTGCAGAAAACTGTTTACAGTTATTTATACTTTCTTCACTAGAGAAGATGACTTATTATAGAAATAAAGATTTTTTTTATTTGAATGTTATAATTCATATTGGTTCATTACAAGTACTGTTTGCTTATTTCAATGTGTGCTTTGTTTTTTTAACAGAGACGGGTCGTCGCTACAGAAAAAGAAGTTATAACTGCTAAGTTGGAAATAAAAGCATGTATACTGTCTCGAAAGGGCGGTATGCCCATACAAGATTTACGGGGTAATTTACTTCGTCATTTATTATTGAAATTTGCGTTTAATTTTGATAGACAATGTTTCCTTTTCTTTTAGACGAGTATGCTAAATTAACAGGTGAAGAAATCCCGTATTTGAGATTAGGTTACCATAGTCTGTTTCATCTATTACGCGATATTCCGGAAATCATATCCGCTCGCAATGACGAAAATGAACCAGTATTGGCGGTGAAGCCCAACGCTAAAACGCAACATTTACATGAGTTGATACAAAAGCAGAAAGACCCCAAAACGTATAAGGTTATAATTTTATTTGGTTTATTACTTGTCTCTTTTTTTATATTCTATTGACATCTATAAGTAATGCGGAATATTTGCTGTTTATTAGAGGGAACCTAGAAGAAGCTTTAATGACAGAAAACGCCTTAATTATAAAAGACAAGAAGATCGTCGGGAGGCATACGATACGACTAGACAGGTTTCGTCGAAGGAACAAACGGTACAAAAACCTCCCGAGGACGAAAATAATAAACGTCCCGTAATACACACTCACTATGGTTTCGAGAATAATAAGGTGAGAAATTTTAGTTCAAAATATAAAATAAACATATTATATAAAGAAATTTTAAATACTGTTAATAGGATTTAATTCGATTAAATTCCGAACCATTTTAACGAGAAAATACTCGGAAAATGTTTATAATATAATTAACAAATGCTTTTAATTCTATACAAGACCGTCTATACAGAACCAATAGTGGGTTCATCGCAACTATTTGGAGACGATTATTTTCTTCAACTATGCGTAAAATACTTAAACGTACCTCTCGAACGTGATAATGGTAAATAACAGTTACTTTCTATAGCCATATTTTTCATTGGATATTAATAAAATATTATTGGATTTCAGTAAAGTCCCCTATTACGTGTGGCACTGTTCGATCTGGACTTACAATACAAAAAGCCATAAAAAGGTTGGATAAGATCAAAGCTATGTCGAATAAACTTGTCATAAATGTTGGCACCGTAGATATTTATAACGTGAGTGGATTTCAATTTATTCTTTTTATAAAATATTAAATTTATATAAAGTTTATATGATTGAATATCTGATTTCATTTTAGCGACGCACAGATAAAGAGATGATCGAAGATTACAAGCTTCTGCTGACAAAATTAGAATACAAATATGGATATTCCCCCTGTCAATTGACATTATGCACATTGCCTCCTATGGGAAATATAGGGATTTACTGTGATACACAAAAGTATACTAGTTTTGCTTCATTTAACAACTGGCTACGAGATTATGCAAAAAGCAACAATTATAAACTATTAGATTTGCATAAAGAGTTCGTGAATGAAAATTGTATTTTAGACTATCAGTACTTCCAAGAGTAAGTATCTTCCCAATATACTTTGATATTTTCCATATATCTCTATATAAAATGCAGTAACTTTTATAAAACCAAAAAATTATTTAACATCAACTAATGTCACAATTTCTGACTCTAATTAATCGCTGAAAAAAAATCAAATCACATTTGAAAATTATGCTAGGATGATTTTTTCTATATTAAAATATTCAATATATAGACTTTCAATAAAATCATATTAAAATGTAGAAATATTTATTTTTAGTAATGCACGTATGGTTTCTGGAACGTCTCACCCTCACGTATTGTGGAACTACTTCGGCAGACAAAAAGCGATGGAACTACTTTTAAATATATAATTATTTATGTACAAATGCAGCGATTTTATAATTATTAATTCGTATATTTAGTTTAATAGATAAACGCCGTAATTAGGTTGTAAGATATAATGGACACGATATTTATCTATAGATATATTATTACTATAATAGTTTTAGACTATATATAGAAAAGATGTAAATTTATAAGGCGAAAGTGATTCTAATTAATTTTATACTTTTAAAGTAAAAAAAATCGTATGTAATTTATTTTATTATTGGTATTTAAAAAATGACAAAGATATTTTCTTTTATTTCTTAGCAACAAAAGAAAGTGTTTTTGTCTTACGCGCGCTTATAAAATTTGTTTAAAATTAGCTGATTCGCGACAGGCTTAATTTTTATAAATTTTTTTTATTTTAAATTTAATGTTTAATAAATTACGTACTTGAATTTATTTTTGATTTTTAACGGTGTAAAAAAATTCGTGACGTCACAAAGTAGCTTATTAAATATTATTTATAAATAGTACAATTCCGTGCGATCTGTTATATTGTTATTTATAAGAAGTGAATTATACCTAATACTTGTATTTTATAAAACATGTTGGAAATGTAATTTTCTTGGAATAAATGTGAAATGTGATTTCGTGGAGTAATATATAGTACTTTTTTTTATATCAATAACATTTTCAAAGGATAGTAGGTTTTGTACCTGTACAAAACACAACTTGTAAAAAAGATTCATGAAATACTTAGAATAATTTAATCAAATATTTTAGTATATATGTATAATTTTACATTTAATAGAACTTAGAATATGATTATATTTTTAATTTCCCGCTATCCCCTACCACTGGACGGAAAAGGCGCATTTCTATGAACAACCTATTTGCAGAGATATGCATGGATATGTATGGGAGCGTCTACATAAGAGAAACAAGAAATGGTTTTCTGGTTTTTGTTCATCGTATCAAAAATATTTAATAAAATATTCTGAAATTCGAGGTTAAGTTTTGTTATTTCATTAGGGACTGTCTCCATAAGTGTGGCTGTGCCTTGGCACACGAACTCTGAGTGAAGGGACTATAGCGTATCTTGCACGTCTTGGAGTCAAGATGAGCAAGATGGGCCTTCACTCAGAGTTCGTGTGCCTAGGCACAGGCACAATTATGGAGGCAGTCCCTTAGACAGTTGGTATGAACCCCCTCTCTCGCGCTGATACGATGGATGGACAAAAACCAGAAAACCATTTCTTGCTTGTAGACGCACCCTATAGTATGATCAGTTGCACTTGTAGCTAGAGTATTATAACGAGTTAAGTACATGTGGTTATGTTGTGAATTTGTGATAAACAGAAGTCAATGTTATACTTAATAGGTTCTAAGTAGTATCTAAATCATTTTCTGCATTGCATATTTAGTTGCATACTTATCTAGTGAAATAATAATGGGTGTATAAATAGATGAATTTATATTTACTACCCTGAATTTTGAATGGACATCCTAAAAGAAAAATTTTAAATAAACTGAATGTTCTAATTTGTAAAGGTTAGAATTATTGTATAAACAATATTGGTAGAGACCAGTATTTTATTTACTAAAATAGTGAATGCGAATAGTTCATTAGAAAATGTTGACGCCACGTTTTGAACTGTCACAAACTGACAATGAAGTTACTGTTATTGTTCATGCACCATACGCAAATATTAAAGATACAGTGATTCATGTTGATGGAAGTGATTTTCGATTTTATTCTACTCCTTACTACTTAAGGTACATCTTAATACATTACAGATTTAGTATGGAATATTTGTTGGCAACAATATTAGAACAAATTATTTTTTCTTAGATTAAATCTACCTGGAGAAATCGAAGAAAATGATGGATCAACAGGTGATTATAATTCTGAAAAGGGAGATTTCACATTGAAATTTTCAAAGGTTCATAAAGGAGAACATTTTGAAAATTTAGACATGATAACTACTTTATTGGCACCAAAGAAGAAAAATAATTTAGTACCTACTATAGAAGTAATAAGTATGTTAAAAAATTGTCTTGTATTAAACAATTGATCTATATTCAATAGTATTATTTATTCAAATACAGCTTCTTTCTATTTTATCATATAATTTGATGAATATTACAGATAATTTTATTATTAATTTATTATATTAGGTAATCCCTGTGTTACTTCTAATGACAAGATTAATGAAAATGAAATAAGCAATGAGAACGAAGATGAAAATGTCAATGGAAGCGATGGAGATGAATGGTATACTAATCAAAATCCTATGACAGAAAATATTCAAATATCTTTACAGTCTTCAAAATATGGATTTGCAAATAAGATCTCAGGAGCTTTAGCTGCATTTGAAGTAAGATGTCAGACAAAATTTTCTACATTACTGAATAACTATAACTGACTTAAAATATGTGTGCGTAGTGTGTGCATAGGTGGTCACATGTGTGTGTGTGTGTGTTTGTATATATTGTACATAATTATAAATTTTTTGTAGGAAGCATGGATTAAGGAAATTATAGATTTACCCATGCCAGATAAAACTTTGTTACAAGATCGAAAAAAATTACGTGAACAGAGTGAATTGGAAAGTTTTGATGAAGATCATTACATGGCTGACTTTGTCGAATCAGAATGTGTCGAACCATATTTATCACATGATTGTGAATGGGATAAAATTACAGATGCAGACATAAATTTAAGTGGTGAAGAAACAGATTTACTGAAAGAATTACCAAACAAAGAGTACTTATTGGATGAAAATGAAATGAAAACTATACTATATAGCATACCTGACATATTATTTGCAAGCTGTTATAACTGTCGAACAACACTGGGAGAAAATACTGTGGAAAGTAGTTGGACAATAAACAAACTCAGTTCAACGCTTTGTTGGTTTGAGGTACTAATTTTATTATTAAATAATTCAATAATAAATCATTTATTTATTAACCTATTTTTTCAGAGTTTTACAAGTTTGAATGATGTAATACTGAGCAGTATAAGAAGATCTTTGTGCTATCCCCTTATTAGAAATTGGAATCTTTCAATGAAAGTTCTTGAAGATGTCAAAAAAGTCATTAAATTAGGTAAATATTTTTATTATTATGATTTCTTATTCATTTTATAAAATTAATTTCCAATTTGTTTTAGGTAAAAAGTACATAATAAAACGGTTTTGTGAAATACATTCAGTTTTTAATAATGCACATGAACCAAGATATATTTTGAATCAATTATATATTAAAGATTATCTAATATGGTTGCAACAAACTTCAGATTCCAGAATAGAAGAACTTTATTTACTTTTAGAAAATGCAAGTTACTTATAATACCTTTTATAAATTTTGATGTTTTGAAATTTATAATTTATCAAGAAATTTTCTTTTTAGATAAAGCCAAAAAAAGAAGATTTGGGATTAGATTTAGTAGAGCTTGAACAAGCTGTTCAGTCTGTTTTAAAAGACGATTTAATTATAGAGAATGAATTATACACTTTACCAGATGATTTAGAAAAACTTATAATCAGTAATGGAAATAACAAGTATGTATCTAATTACAATATAATTTTTCTAACAATAAATCTGAAGCGTTTATTTGATTAAAAAAATTGTTAATTTAGATCAAAAAACGACAATCTTCATATAGTATCAACTTCTTCAAGTGACAGTGAAAGTGATTCGGAATCAGATAGTTCTTCAAGTAGTTCAACTTCAAGTAGTAGTACCAGCAGCAGTAGCAGTGCTAATAGTAAGAATAGTAATACAAGAAAAAATTTCAACAACAGCAATAAGAATGTACTAGACTCAGATGACAGTCAAAACAATATACTTGATTCAGATGATGAGCCTAATTAATGGTTACATAGTATTATTACTGACATTATTGTACAAAGTTCAATCATTTTTGAGATTCACGAAATAATTATCGTTGGTACAAGAGCAATGCATTTGTAATGAAATTGCAAAATAATTTTCGCATTAAAAAGTTCTGACTAAGTTATATATTTGACATATGCTTCCATTTTATAGAATTTTTTAGACTATAAGTTTATTACAAAGATCTTTTGTTATATAAAATGTAATTAAAAATAAATTTATAAAAAAGGAATAAATTTATTTAATCTAAATATAAGTATATATACTACATTATTACAATATTAAATAAATTACGTATCATCTTCACTTAGCTAACGCGTAATAGAGCCAAGGTAATAATTTGCTGTAATGAGCTATCAATTTGCTCTTGGCTTCTTCGTCAATTATATCTACCTCCTCGCTAAAATCTGTCTTTTGATCATAAACTTTTTCATTGTCAACTTGGCTTTGTTCAATGGGGACCACCGCATATGCACTCTCCATATTTTTTCGTTCATTGTTCATTGGTACAGTGCTCGGGGTTGGTGTAACATCGTCGTCAGAGAAACTTGTCTCTTTTCCAATGACCTGGCGAAAAATAAATATACTCCACTTTACACGATATACTGATATTAAATTAATTGTAATATTTTCAGACTTTAAGGCGGCTTGGGGCGAGAATTGGTCGCATTAATAAAATTTGTTTACAATCGTTTGTTTACATGTTATAATGTAAATGTTAAAGTAACAAAAAAAAATTTTTTTCAACGAAATTTCAACATTATTGCAAAAGTAGATATAGCAAATTTAAAAAAAATCAACATATACTATAAATTTTTTTTATTTTTGATCGGATTTAAAAATGGAAGGACTCATTTTGTTCCTCGTCCAATTTCATATAGAGAGTTAACAACATAAAAATTGAAAATTTTTGAAAATCTGTAAAGATTGATCCACTTGTTTATAGGTTCGTGCATGCTTTTTATAACCAAATGAATGAATATTTGCAGGTTTTAAAAAATTTTCAATTTTAAATCGGATCAAAAATAAAAAAGATTTATTTATTTATTTTTTTAATTAATTTGCAATATCTACTTGTACAATGTTGAAATTTCGTTGATTTTTGCTTCCTCATAGAGGAAGCTTTGTGATAGTAAAAAAAAAGTTTATGAGATAATGTGTTAGAAATGTTATTTAGCAAATTTGGAATCGAAATACACTATTTTTAGAAAATGTCCGTATGGATGTGTGTGTGTGTGTGTGTGTGTGTGTGTGTGTGTGTGTGTGTATACGCTGATATTTCATGATCTACTCGACCGATTTTAACGGGAGAGTGATCATTTTTTTAGATTTCGCTTCCACGATTGGGGTCAATATTCTATTTTTGTAAAATTTAATTTTTTTTTTTATAGCCATTTTTTTATTTTCAAAATGTTTTTTTCGATTTTTTTAATATTTAGAACAAATATTGTTTATATATCATGAATTCTCTGTATGTAGGATAAAATTATCTACAATTTAAAAAAAAAAAAGACGGTAGCTATATTTCGTCATAAGTTATTGATGAAAACGTAATTTTTTGTAAATAGGTTATATTTCGAAATTAAAAAAAGATATTAACATGAACATTTTTTTAGTTATAAAGGATATTAAGTACTATAACTTACTAAATTTTTAGTTTTTTTTTTATTATTTTTTGAGAAAAAAAATAATTTATAAAAAAAAAGTGATTTTTTTTTGTCGTTCAATAACTATAGTAAAATTGGCTTAATCACTTTGAAATTCTTTGTAGGGGTAGATTTTGTATACCAATCGAGTGAGTTCTTTGGGCAAAAGGATTGATCTATAAATTTCGAAGATATTTGAGGTTAACATTTTGTTCAATTTTTTTTTAAATCGTAATTTCTCGAGAACGGCTCTATGTATCTAAATGGGGTGGGTGGTATTCGAAAGAGAATTAAATTACCTATATTTTCTAAAAAAAATTAATTCTCTAGCTATCACGGTTCTTTTGTTATTAACAAAAACGTAAAAATTGAAAAATGAAAAAAAATGAGTTTTATATGTTCAACTATTACAAGAGTAAAATTGTCTTATTCGCTTCAAAATTCATTGTAGAGGTATATTATTGATAGTTCTCGGATGAGTTCTTTTGGTAAAGTGATTGGTTCATAAACTTCAGAGATATTTGAGGTTAAAATTTTTCTAGACATTTTTAAAATCTATTGAGGATTTTTTTTTAATTTTTAAATTTTTACATTTCTGTTAATAACAAAAGAACCGTGATAGCTAGAAAATTAATTTTTTTTAGAAAATATAGGTAATTTAATTATGTTTCGAATGCTATAAATTACATTCAAATACATAGAGCTCTAAATATCAGTTGCAAATTTATAGGCAATTGTGATATATATTTTATGTATGTGAAATTTTGTGGAAATGTATAATCTATAAAAATTTGAATAAATTATGTTGGAGTTTTGTTATTTCTGTCTTTCTGAAGTATTAAATTTTAAATATTGGAATTAAAAATTAATTAAAGGAATCAGTAAATTAAGTTTGAGAAAGCTACGTGCCAATGAATTGGCAGCGGTGTTTTTTGTTATTTTAGAACAATACAACTGTTGACATATGAACAAACGATGTTGTAAACAAATTTTATTAACGTTATACCAATTCACGTTCCCAAGCCACTTCAAGTGTATAAATATTGAATCAGAAAAAATGCTGCGTTACTTGCTCGTCTTCTTCGTCGTCCTCGTTGTCCTCCTCGTTGTCTTCGGCAGACTGGACATTTCCCTGTGCCGGCTCATTGGCAAAGTTCCGCCAATAATCGGCGACCTCGCCGTAGAGGCCAGGGCTCTCGTCCTTGCCGAAAGTTCGTCTCACGGCTTCGGACTTCTTCTTCACTGGCTTGTGCTCATTCTCGATTCCGCCAGCCTCCATAGCCGTCAGCTTGGTTTCCTCGTCCAGGTGCTCGTGGTAGTTTGGCTCGCCGGTCTTTAGAACGAGGTACTCGTGCGCCTTCAGCGTTCGGTCGCTGTACTCGTCCACGTGGGGCGCCCGCATTATTATACGGATCGGGATCGCGTAGTTCGACTCGAGCGTGTTGCGCTCGCCACTCGTTTCCCTGCAATTGAATCGTAATTATTATTTTATTACTTTTTTCTCTTCCCCATCTTTTTAGGAGGGAAGCCTTAGTTTGCGCTTTGAAATTATATTCCACCTCTTACTTATTCTTTACTAGGCTCCGAATTTTCGACGGGTCGCGTTTACTCCAATATAACATTTTTTTCCTTAATTATTGACCAAGCCTATATTAACAAGGAGAGTGCACATCATAATCCGGGAGACGGATTTTAACTGGTCTTTAAAAACCGATTTCGTGCTTACCATACCATTAAATAGGCTCTTTTTCTTGAGATATGGGCAATCTAATATCAAATATGCTCTATTTCGTTAAAAAGTTATGTCCCTTTTATTGAGTGTCCCTTTGCAAGTCTTTATGATACGAAAACAAACAAAATAGATTATAAAAGTAGACAGAAAAAGCTTAAATTTAAGCTTTGTTTTGTTAGAAAATATTAATTTTCCAGGAAATTACAAGCAATCAAAGATAGCGTAAAAAATGTTGAAAAATGCGACCCTTGAATCATTTAAAAAGTCAAATTTTTAACTATTTTCTTACGCTATCTTTGATTACTTGTAATTTTCTGAAAAATTAATATTTTCTAACAAAACAAAGCTTCAATTTAAGCATTTCCTGTCTACTTTTATTATCTATTTTGCTCGCTTTCGTATCATAAATACTTACAAAGTGATAGTACATAATTTTTTAACGAAATAGAGCATATTTGAGAGTAGATTCCCCATATCTCAAGAAGAAGGGTCCATTTGATGGAGTTGTGAGTACTGGACTTCGGTTTTAGTTCGAAAATAGATTTCTAACAAACATAATAACAGCGTGTGTACGAAAAAACTTATAAAAAATTATAAATATAAAATGATTACTTTGCATACCCGTTTTAAACTACACGAGTTATTATATCTTAAGTATTGTGTAATGCTTAACAGAATGTTACTATATGAATATACCTAGATCTATCACGCAATTATTATTTTCCGTTTACTTATATACTTGATACATAATACGGAATACTTATATCTAACCCACACAAGTGTAATTTGTGTAAAAAAAGAGATTCATGTAAAAGAGAGACATCGAAAATATACGTTTTTAAGGTAGTTCACCCGGTCGAAACAGCAGTTTTAGTTTTTGTATTTTTTAAATAATGTTTTATTAAGTTGGTAATCCGAGAGTAAATACTTGTAACAAATATATACTAGAATAGCCAGTATGCTATTGTTACAATTAAAGACAAAAACTTCAATAAGTTTCTCTAATTTTTTTATTTTTTATCCGATCTTAACGAAATAAAGCTTATTTTGTTCGTTAAGAAATTTCAGGGGGAGTATCGGTGGGAAAATTTATGGTACGAGTTACCAGTTCGGCGCAACATCAATTTGTTCATCTTAAACATTCTAAAACTTGACTTGCTTTTCTTAAACAAATTGATATTGCGCCGTACTGGTAACTCGTATCATAAATTTTCCCACCGATACTCGCCCTGAAATTTCTTAACGAACAAAATAAGCTTTATCTCGTTAAGATCGGATAAAAAATAAAAAAATTAGAGAAACTTATTGAAGTTTTTGTCTTTAATTGTAACAATAGCATAGTGATTATTGCCTGAATTTGTCTGAAAAAAATTGTCTTATGTTCCTTCTGCTATATATTTGTTACATGTACTTTCTCTTGGATTATCAACTTAATAAAACATTATTTAAAAAATACAAAAACTAAAACTGCTGTTTTTACTCACGGGGATGTGAGTACTGACGTTATTTTTCAAACGAGTACATCTCACGAAAATACCAATAGAATCATCCAAAACAAAAAATTGTGAGTATAGTATTTACATATACGGAGTGCTTGACAAACGTGTTTTTCCAAAAAAATGATGAGAATTTAATTAAATAAAAACCGTACTGTCGGTAAGTAGGAATCTGCATTTGACCTACTTTTCAAACGAGCATAACTAACGAAAATGCTAATAAAATCACTCAAAAAAATTCCGGAATATAGTGTTTACGTGTACGGAGCGCTTGACGAAAAATTTTATGATTCGACATTGAGAAATTGTAACTTTTGTAAATTTCTACAAAATTAAGAAAATTTTAAGAAGAAAAAAACATCATTTACCCATCCATTTCAATGACTTCCAAATGATTATCCGTGCCATCGTTGGGCGAAACAGAGCGAGCATTAGTAGATCTGGATTTTAGAACATCTCGTGCGTCGAGGCTCTCGAGCTCATTTATGCTCTTCAGTTTTGGTTTTTCCGACGAGGTTTCGGCACTCGAATTTGAAGTGTCAGTCGTAGTCGGAACGTCTCTATCCTGTAGCAATTAAAAGCATCAGAATAGAACTTCTCGAGTATTTCAAATGAAATCAATTTGAATTGCTAACCGAAAATTGTTCAGTAATATTATTAAGATCTAATTTATCTGTAACTTCGTAAATCACAATCTCTGCATCATCTTCCGTTGCAGGCTCTTCTGTAAGATCAGTGGTCGTTTTTGTAAAAGTGTCATAATCTTCTGCAGGATCATTATTAGTAACGTTAGAAAACTCTTCGTAATTAAGGTCCGAGTTTGTAGGATAGTAGTATGTCGGGGTGCTATTTTCATGATCAAAAGTTGAAGTGTTTTCAGTCTGCATCAACGTCAATGGCTCTTCCGACATTGATTGTGTATCACTATTTTCAGTCTGTTCATCCACGATCGATGTTTCTTCTGATGTGGCTGGTGTTTTATTACTTTCGGTTTCAATACCCAAAGTTGTTGGTTCTGATGATATGGATGACGCATCGTTACTTCGACTCACGCTTGTATCAAAAGGAGATACCTGAAACTATTGTTGTTATTGTAGCAATACATTTTCTGTGCACTTTAATTATCTTTTAAAGTCAAATGTATTGAAATGTACATCATACAAAAAAAGAAATAGAAAATTAATGTGTTCATTTTTTACAACGTGTATCTCACTTTTGCTTATATTTTTTTGTATCGAAACACGTGCATATTTACTGTTACCTATTCATTACATATTCACTACGGCTCATTAATTTGAATATATAAATGGTAAATGATATTATAAATATTACTAAACGTCAACAATGTTAATGTAATGTTATCATTTTGACTCGAATGATTTATGTTAGCGTAAGTAAATAATTCATTTATTCTTTGTTTAGATTACAATAATCATTGAAAAATATCTCCCTCTCTTGGGCAATTTTTCGAAAATTTCGACATTTTTCACAATTTTTTTAGTTAAATCACCTCTTTATATTTTTTTTATGTTTTCTCTCTGTTCAAATTTTAGGGCAGTGGTCCATTCATTGTATACGTCTTCTCTAATTTTTAGCCCTTCATAATGTCTCTTTTGCTGACTGACAGACTATATGATTTGATCTAATGTTTCGTTTTCCACCCCATACATTCTGCAATTATTTCTCAAGCATTCCTTTTCTCCATCCCTACTTATATGTATCCACAACGGATTTATACCCACTCTACCATCATTTCCGCATTGTAATTTTTATTCTCCTGGTATATTCTTCCTATTTATAGATTTTTTCCATTCTCGTAATGACCATAGAAGAGCACTAACACATTTTTTAAGTGTTTAAATATCCAACAAAGTATACATATTTCCTTCATATTTATCAAAGATGAAATATTTCTATTGAACTATTGTACCCTATAAGTTAAATATTATTAAAAAAAAAACTATCATTTTTAAACATTCATTTCAAACTAACGAACTATTATATGTATATGCATTTTCTTGATATTTTAAAAATATTTTTTAATTTTCCAACAAACTAAAACACATAGACAGAAGTAGACGAATTATCGTATATTTATTTAGCAAAAGTACCTGGCAATGTCCACAAGGCTCGTCCTTGTAGGTCGAAAGAATGGCAGCTTTTACGTATGGGAAATGCAGAATACTCCAGGGTATGATGACTTGATAAGTCAGTCTTCCGCAACTATATAATCATAAGTAATTCATGTACACTCGGGAACATCCTGTAGTGTTGGGACAATTGGCGGTCAAATTTAAATGATAAAGTGCATCTATTTATGTGTTGGGCGGATTAAATTTAGATGCTTATATGCAGATTTAGCCGCGCGATCAACAGAAAATAAAAATGCAAACCTCAAGTAAGTATATGATGCGCGGCTTAGAATAGTTTCTTTTTTATCGCGTATAATTACCGATCAATGACGAGAATCTGATCGCGAAAGGCGCGCAGCTTAGACCAGATCTGCAGCTCTTCCGTGTCCTGGATGAAGTAGACGTCGGGCCCGAGGGCCTCGACCAAAGCCTCCGGCGAGGCGAAGACGGGCGGCCGACCGTCGGCCTCGCTCGGCGAGATCTGCCGCCAGGTCTCCTCCTCCACCTCGCTCTCCAACCTGTCCATTGACTGAGCCTCGCCCGCCGCCGCGTTTATGGCGAAGAATTGTATGTTGCTGAAGCCCGTCTTGTCGAAGCGCTCGCGCAGCACTCGCAACCTGGAGCAATTATAAGCGTCCTCGTTTTTCACCGGAGTGCAATAATCTTTCTAGATGATTTGTTCTAAAATCTGACGTAACAATTAGGAGCGTTGATTGTAGGGGACCGAGAAATTCAGTTAAAGTGTTATGAAAAGTTGGTTTATTCAAAGATGATATGGCAATATCTAATTGTAAACGCGGTTTTAAGTAAATCGGATCTTCTGCTGATAACGTCGCAGAATCTTTTGCGTTATTCAATCTTGACTTTTATTAATTATCTACATATATAGATTACTAAATTATTTATTTATAGTAATAAAAACAGGCCTTTTGACTTGACTTATATATAAAATTTAAAAAATGTAGAAATTATAAGGCACCCTATAGTACAAAATTTAGTCAGACTTAGGAATACATTTTGGGTTGTAACATAGTTTTAATTACTGCGCATTATCATAAGTTCTCGTCGTGATACAATTATTTACGGATTTTTCCAAAAGTCTAGTTTTAGTATTATTTACTAATGCTACCATTTCTACAGGAACCAACGATAAATATTAATAAATCATCAATATGGATTTTTAAATGGAAATCTCGAAGGTGCAGATGTTCCACCCTCTTGTATACTCACATAGAAGCTTGTCTGTGACTGTATTGCCATGATGAATCAAAAAAGGCAAGAACGTTCACCCGTCCGATTTGCTTGTCCCAAAATTGTAAGATGGTACATTGCTCCAAGTAACTGAGATCATCTTGCCTTTTCCAAACTCTTGGAGATCTTTTGGGAACAACCCGAGGGTTGCCAATGGTATAGGCCTGCGCTGGGCCAAAACTAGTTGAGTCACACCATAAGGCCGTCAGTAACGCAATGATTAATCTCATTTTCACTGAAATTTTGGTGATATATACACGAATTACTTTATTTTAATGTAAAATGTGTACAGTGTGTGAATATTATTGACATGTATCTCATAATAAATATACATTATAATAAAATTAAAATTTATTTTATTTATATTTATTTTTAATTATTTTTTTTATTTTTACTTTATACGCCTTGTTTTGAACATAATCTTAAGTTTGTTCGCATAGTGAAATTTTCTGCACATATAATAAGGAGAAAGTTTTGTAACATAGGAAAAATTGCGTCACGACGTAATTAAGTTTTACATAGTCATTCTTAAGTAATGTTTTACGTATTCCAAATGGAACAAATAAAAAAAAAGTATAACGTCAGAGTTTTCCGCGTATACGTAAGTAAATGTCGGATGCATCTCAAACTCGAACTTTCCAGACAATGTCTCTAGCACTGATCGATGCGTACAAGAAGATTTGAAAAAAGTTTGGAGAAAGTTAAATATTCCTCAGCATCATTGTCTACAAATACACGATGTGAGTACCGTATTTTACGGCTGTTCTGACGCGTACCTATAAAAGAACCTAAAATTGCCGTAAAAATAAATCAAAATAAACATAGGAGTACGGTAAACAATGGTTAAGCGACGCGCGGCGCGCTAAAATGAAATTACGAGCAGAAGAAAGTGCGAGCCTAAAGTTCAGAAGGCGCATCGTAAAGAGCAAATTGTTCCGCCGCGGAGCGCCTAGACCAAGGACATAGCGAAACGCTCGCGATCGCGCGCATGTGTGTGTGCGCGCGCTATGTGTAAGTATAAGTACTCGCTGCGTGCACTTTTTATCTCAAAGCATCGCCGGTCGCAGTTGCCCTCTTGGCTCTCGTGTTGCGAGCGCGCGCTTGGGATTGATCCTTTGCGCTTGCCGATCGGTTTACATGACGAACGAGATTGCGAAAGATATTGCCACGTCCAATTGATCAAAGAACGTGTACAATTTTTTTTACCTGCCCTAGCGTGCTGAAAGGGATTTTAAAATTCACGGTCGAATTTCTTTCGGCTCTCTCGATGGAGAATTTTGAGAAGAAACGTAGTGAATAAAGCAGCAAAAGAAATTTAATAAATTGAAAAATAAAAGGTTGTAGAGATGTTAATCGTTCTCGGTATGCAGCGCAGAAGACTCGTCAGTAAGATCCAGACCAGATGAAAAAATTTGCTCGCATTTAATGAACTTGATTTTTTAAAAATTTGTGTATAGATATATACAATATTGGTTAAAATAATATTTGGGAATACTAATTAAATAAATGGTTGTTAATTTATCCTCATAATTACGGCGCAATTTCCATAATACGTAAATGAAAATGTTTTTCTATTCGAGAATTCATGCTTCGGGACACTTTCTAGATAATTTTCCCGCAACGAGGAAAAAATAATAATATGCACTTATATGTTTCACCACAGTGTATCGTCGCTAAAGTGTTAATATTTATACAAAAGTAATACAAAAGTAGAATACTATGTTGATGTGAACGTACAACACACAAATAGCAAATCCAAAACTAATTGATATTTTACTTCCTAAAGGAACTTATGTGAGATATACTAACAAGGAGAGTGCGTAACCTTTGGGTCACGGATTTGTACCAAATTGAATGATCGTGTTTTAGAGTAAAAAATATTGAACCCCTTTTCCAGGATTTAGTGTCATAGGCCCTTTTACTTGAGATATCTGCTATGTTATCTTAAAAATACGTTATTTTGTTCATAAATCATGTCTCTTCTTTTGGGCATGGTGTGGTTTGTGCACATAAGAATTATGCACATATTTATTGTGCACACTTTAGCATTGGTGTATATCTATATCTATGTGTATACTCCAATGCTAAAGTGTGCACAATAAATATGTGCATAATTCTTATGTGCACAAACCACACCATGCCTTCTTTTGCATGTAACTCTGCAAGTATTCCCGTTACTAAAATGAGAAAAAATATTGTAAAAGTAGGCAGAACAAGCTTTATTTTGAGCACTATTTCGTAAAAAATATCGATTTTTCAGAGTTACGAGAAATCAAAGATAGTGTAAAAAAATAATTGAAAATGGCACCCTTAAAATCCTTTAAAAAAGGGGAAATTGCTCATTTTAATAACGGGAATACTTGCGAAGTTACATGCAATAGAAGGGACATCATTTTTTAACAAAATAACGAATTTTTAAGATAACATGGCACATATCTCGAGTAAAAGGGCCTATGAGTATAAATCTTGAAACAGGGGTTCAATATTTGTTACTCTAAAATACGATTATTCAATTTGGTACAAATCCGTGACCCAAAGGTTATACGCATTCTCCTTGTAAGTGATCTCGTATGATATTTTCCTCCATGTTATTTTCCTGACAAATATGAGGCCTCATAATAATATACGGTATTTTCTAGGACTTCATTAATAAATGTCGTAGTAACAATTAGATAAAATCGTTATATGTATAACTTCGCATAAGCTGTCGTGTGTGCGCGCATGCGTGATATGTGTGTGTGTGTGTGCGTATGTGTGTGTGTGTACCAAAAGGTCTTGTAACAAAATGTTACTCGATCTCACATGAGATATCTTATATAAGATTACAGATGAAATACGTAACCTTACCTGAGATCTCATACGATTACATTTCGTCTGACCCTTTGACTATGCGACGTCTCTCAAGAAGATCCTGGAAACGCTTGTGACGTCCCATCTAAGGTTGTATATGGGAATTCGGTAAACGAGATTCAAAATAAAATATACTTAATCTCATTAAAAGTAACAAATTTAACGTGAAATTCTTCACAATAGATACTTTTGTCACCAGACGTTGCAATAGTATAATTTTCAGCCCACAGGATATAAACAAATCGACGTATCCTACACCATTATGACGAAAAAAGTGTTTATATTTCATAGGAAATAGAGCGGCTATTGCATAGATGGCTACAGTTCGTTGTTAAGCTATAAATAAAACACGCCAATTCAATCGGACTGATCACTTAAATTTTGCTATAAAATTTCATTGCCACTACTTAAACGCTTATTGTTGCAAAATTGCTGACAACTAAATCTATAAAATCATATTTAACGAGTCAAAAGTATTGAGCAAAACTATTACAAAAAGTAAAAAGCACAAAGTGCCAAAACAAACGGCGCGAGAGTATATAATTTAGAACGTTTATAAGGAAAATTGTGTGTGATTATACGTTGGCATGCAAAAGAAAAGTCGGAGCGGAAATCAACTCCGGGAGTGAATGGAAATCATAGATAACCGACAGCAAACAACCGTGAAACGGCCTATGGAATATTGTCGAAAAAATTCGGGGCGAGGTGCGCAAGAGAAAGGCGACCGGTAGTACTATAAACATTCGAGAGTTTTCCCCAAAAGCAACAATGACCAACGAAGGTATAATACCTACTATTCGACTGCAAGTCAGTTTGCTCCGAAATCAGAGAGAAATAAGCGAACGAGCGCCTCCAGATCGATCAATGGAGTTGTCGGAAACAGACGCGCAGCGATCCTCGTGTTGGGAATAACCGCAACTGATAGAAAGAAATATTTTAACCAAATTCCTGTGACTTAACTGTTAATACACGAAACTAAAATTATTAAAAATATGATGATGTTATTAATAAGTAAGTCAAATTGAATTGAGTAATAAAACTTTAACTGTTCATAAAATATTTTTTGAACTTTTCATCGCTTGTCAATATTTTATTTAACGTTTAATTTGCATATCTAGTCAATAGTTATTATTTCGTATTAAACAATTTCAAACATCAAAAAAGTATTATAAATACTGATAATGTCAGTATGATTATTAATACTTGGAGAATACTATTAATTCTTGTTTATTTATTTGTAAGATAAATTTATTTATAATAATTTTAGTTTCGTGTATTAACTGTTAAGTCACAGGAATTTGGCTCAAATATTTCTTTCTATCAGTGCGTGGAAAAGAACGCCGGAGAAAGATCCGAAAAAGTCGTCAGATAGTAGCCCAGCCCTCCTATTCGTAGATAAACCATCCCGTTGTTCCATCTGCTTTTTTCATATATATACATTCTAATCCAGCCGACAGCCGTGTTCTGCGCGCGCGCCTCCGCAGCTACACACATAGTTATACACATTAGACGCGAAAGAGAGAGAGAGAGAGAGAGAGAGGGAGAGAGAGAGGAAAGGGTGGGAAAGAGTCTAAGCCGCGATGTAATCAGGCTTACGCCGGGTGAGCCTGCGCAGCTGCAGCAGAGCCCTCGCATAGTCCCTTCGATGAGAGAGACCTACACGGCTGTGTCTTATATATATAGTCCTGAATAATGCGCGCATCATCCGACGATACAGGTACAAGCAGCAGCGCGTTGTAAATGTCTAACGATTCCTGCGTATGATTTAGGAGAGGAAATTTCAAATCGTTTGTTGGACCACTACATATCCGCCGCGAATTGTGTATCATCGTTCGAGCTACTGCGCTTGATTAAAAGCGGCCGGCGCGCATTCCCGCGGCTCTTTTTTCATCCCTCCTATATATCTCGCTGCTCCGGCCGAGCGAATCAAGCAGCGCGCATATAACTCAAGCCACATGGTCATCTTCTCCTTCGTAGGGGAGAGGGGGGATTCGTTATAAGAGCCGAATAAGGAGGAGCCGAGGGGGAGATGATGAACCATCGCATCGCGCGCAGAGGCGCCGGCGCGGAGATCTACTTGACCGCGAGTATGTTGTATATTGAAGCGGGCGCGCGTACATAATCGCACGAGAGTCTAAAGCCGACGCCGGCTGCACGCACACGCGTGTGCCGCTGCGAGCGAGCGATATATCCCATTTATAAATGGAACAGAGGGCTCCTTGTTCATCTACTTGCTCGTCTTCCTCTTATTCTTCGTCTTCTTCTTCAGCGTGTTCCTCTTCTTCTTCTTCTTCCACCACCATCGCCGCCGCCTCCTCCTCTTCTTCTTCATCTCGTGTACGTCTCGCGTGTTATCCCTCGCGATTGCCAGTCGCTCGTGGCAGCATTTTGCGGCGCGACGCGTACATCGAGACAGCCGCGCTCGCATTTTCTCTTTTCTCTATTCTGTCCGCGCGGTGAAACCACGCGCGTGTATATAGCATTTTATACTTATACCATCGAGCGCGCAGATTAATATCGAGTCGGTTCAATGTTGCGCGGCGCTTTCATGTCGGAGACGACGCTAATACTTGTGTACTCGCCGCGGGACGCTTTATTATAGAACAGTGCCGTTGTATATTTAACCGGTAAGGCTTATTTCGGGCCGCCTCGTTTTTTACGCTTTTGTGTCATTATAAGATAGGAGGCTTTCTGCACGCTGTACAACGGCTAGTGCGCGGTAGCGTTGAGCGCACGGATTTTCGCCGATCACGTGGAGGAGAGGAACATTGTTATTTATTTCGCACACACACGCACAACGCTCACCTTTTTTAATAAGGTAATTTTATTTAATAATTAATAACTTTTTTTAATATGGGGTAATTTTATTTATTTCAAAACAATGATACGTATTTGTCGTTTAATTTGTCTAGTAATTGAGTGAAAATTTTGTAACGCAGTAAAAAGTAGTAAATAATGAAGGTATATTTTGGTTGTCTATAATGGTTGTATCAACTAATGCTGTCGTAAAAATAATGAGTAAATTAATTGTGAAGATTTAATTGAAATTTTCGATTGGCAATTGTTAAATTGTAATGCATGTACTTCATTTCATTGGTACAATAGTTTTGGTACTTTCTTTGATGGATGAAAAATTACCTTTGACGATACTGTAGAATTATATAATTAAGTATATAGCTTCAATTGATTAATAAATTTTCACATCATTCTAAGATATAGAAAGCTTTTTTGTTACAAGTTAAAAGAAGATTGTTACATAAATATCCATGCGCTTTTTCAATTTGATCATCTGAACAATAATTCACATGACCGCTAAACAAACAGCAAGTCGACGCTACATATACCTATATACACTGACGCGCAAATAACTTTCACGGTGTTTACGAAAATTGTTGATTGCGCTATTGATAGATTCTGAACAATCAAACAATCCTGTAGTGAAAAACATTGGTTCACAATGCACGGAAAATCCTAATCACTGATACTGTAAAGTCTCTCGCGGTAACCAACACAACTCTCACTTTCTATTAACTAAATTATAGCCACCTCTGCGGGTTCGTAAATTTAGACGCGTAAAGAAACCCTCGGTAAAAATCTCATGATTGCGGTCTTAAAAATTTTAGCCCATTTAAAAAATGTTTGAAAAGTTGCGAAAGTTTGAAATGCATATATCTATATATAAGTATATTTAAAAAGTACTTATTACTAGACGTCGTAAAATGATATGTATAATGAACCAGTTATATAATTGGCGCGATTTAATGTTATTATGTACCAATAATCTACTCTATGGGTTACACGTTTCAAATGTTATCCCGCTCATTGATACTAGTTTGCGCAAACTCCAATTAACCGAACGAACTTTCCGCCGGTACACGAAAAGTATTGAAATTATTCATCCAATCATTAAAATTTGTATCTCCCAAAATGTCCATTGAAAATTTCATTTTGCAAACATTTTGCATCGCATACATATGACAACAAACCACTAAAATATCCCAGAAATTGAAAATATTTCATTTCGAAAGCGATATATACCAAGTACAAAATATACAAAAAAAAAACTTACGTATAAACATAAATATAAATCTTACATTATTTGACAGTTATTCGTAAAACCGTTCACATTTTCCAGTGCGAACGGGGGGACGACGCTCCTGAGAATCCGGCTCTCGGTCCAGCCAGTGACAACGAGCCTATCGTGGCTGAGGGCGCAGGAGCAATCCGCAGCAGCGGCGCACAGTGCACTCGAGAAGGATCGCGTCCGCGTCGGCGTATTATGCATCAGGGGCGCGCGGCGTCCTCGCGATGACTGGCTCGAGGCTCGCGGCCGCAGCCACGGCGGCGGCTCTCCTCCTCCTCCTCCACCTCCGGCTGAGCGCTGATGGCGGTGCTGGCTGCAGCGCGCGGGCGCAAACCACTGCCGCGGAGGAGCACGAGCGCCGACTCGTCTACCGGCACGCCGCCGAGGAGACGCGCGCCAGGACACTTGCCGGCCTCGCGGCCACGCTCAGGGAGCGCGTCGACCTGGTCAGCAAGCGATCCGATCAGGTATTATATGTCGGAGTGGTTGTGTGGACCTGCGATCGATCGTTAACGAGGCGAAGGTACTTGTGTGTATGAGTGCGGGGATCTGTGAAGTCTCGAATGCAGATGTAGTGGCCAGGGTTCGTAAAAGTCTTGGTCCGATTGAACTTTGGCGAAAAGAATAATGAAAGTAAAGTCGTTTGAGCTCGCGGATTAAGACGGAACTTTGAGAGGACCTGAAAATTCTGCGGTGCCTAGAGATTGAGCTCTCAATTATACATGTAGATAAGTCAAATAAGTACTTTTTCTCGATATTATGTAAAAAAATTGTCTATTCTGTAAAAACAAAACTCGAAAAAAAAAAATTTTTGAATTCTATTTAATTTCGCTTTGGATTCATCTTCCTCGGAAAGTTGCATAAACATAATCAAAGAAAGTTCTAAAAGTCTCTTCTTTTCCTCGACAATGTTTTCAATTATTTACTCACGTGTCACATTATACCTTTGATTATTTGTAACCATGTAACGAATTACTACTTTTGAACGAACCAGAGCTTAAATTATAAAGCTGCTTTTATAAACTGTATACGATACAGGTATACTTTTGGGCGAGTTCTCGCGCTAAAATTTTTATGTGCAAACAAGGTATAAAGTCTCATAAATATTCAGATGGAAACTGTTTGATATGCAGTTTATCAAGAGGTGCGCTTCTTCTATCGCCTTTATATAGAGCTTCTAAAATGTCCGTTTTATATTCCTTTTAACAGAGAATTAGACTGTATATAAAGCCTAAACTAAAGCAAAAAACATGAAAAAATGCTGTTTTGATCCCAAGATGAAATACACCGGCCGTACAGTTTTTGCGACTTAAGAATTTATTACTCTTGACAAGGGGGAGCGAAGTTCCAGGGACTAGAGCCTCATGGCAATTAATAAACAGGATTTCCCCGTTATGACACAGAGAGTGCGAGCGAGTATAGATGACACGACGAAGCGTGGGCAATTCCGCGAATCGAAAGCAATTTCTGCAGCTGTAGACAGACAAGAAGCATAATGTGAAACTCGATTCGCTACGATATGGTATATTACACGAGTTGCAGGTGGACTTGGTATTTGTAATCGACGCCTCGGCCTCGGTGGGCGAGGCCAACTTCCGCGGCGAGCTGAATTTCGTCCGCAAGCTAGTCTCGGACCTGACGATGGCGCCGAGGGCGACGAGGGTGGCGATCGTCACGTTCGCCAGCAAGGACCAGATCATTCGGCAGGTGGATTACGTGTCGTTGAAGCGGCAGCAGAACCTCGCCGACGACAAGTGCCGGCTGCTGAACGCGCAGCTCGACGGGATCGGATACTCGGGCGGTGGTACCTACACCCACGGCGCCCTCATGGAGGCTTTCGTTAGTGTTGCGCGGCTCTCGTCGCTTAAGTATATGTTTACAACTCTACCTATTCCTGCATGCGCTACCTATACTGCGCATTTCTCCTTTGCAGCTACTCGCGCGTTACGCCCGCGCGTCAGTTATAGATGTGTATAGTCATAAGTTTTTTAGTTTTTCCTAATTAGCATTACACTTGTATACAATTTACAGGCAATCCTGGAAAACAGTAGGCCAAACACCGAGAAAATAGTCTTCCTGGTCACGGACGGCTTTAGCAACGGCGAGGATCCGCGTTACGCTGCGAACCTGCTGAAAGGACTCGGAGTGACGATATTCACCTTCGGTATTCAGACGGGGAACGTTGACGAATTGCGCGACATTGCGAGCGAGCCCAGTTACGCGTACAGTTATTTCCTCAACAGTTTCCTCGAGTTCGAGACTCTTGCCAGAAAAGCTTTGCATCGTGGTGAGTGAACACAATGCGATAAAATTCGTTTACTGTATAAAATTGTACATTATTTAGAATATTTAAAAATATATTTTAGAAATATTAGTGTATTTTATTGTTCCAGTATTAAAAATACTATTGAGCTAATTTTGTTTTGTTTTACAGCCAAGTTTGAATTTTCAGTATATATTATAATATACGTTTTTACACGATTTGATTGATACTCTTTAATTACACTAAATGCCTTTGGAAGCGTCACTTTTATTTGAGTATATTCGGGGAAATATTTAAAATCTATTTTGTAGCGCAGATAGATTAGCACTTTAGTTTTTAAAATTTCATTTTCGTTATTTTAAAAAATAAATCCCGACGAATTCAAATATAGACGAAGTTAATCTTTTTTACTATAAATTAATTTTGATAAAGGCAAAGGTTAATACGTTGACAGCGATTTTTATTTTAGTAATTAAATTAAGCTAATAAGAAGTATACATATTCGAAGTAAATGAGATTGCTCTCCTCTTGACAGCTCTTATACTATTCAGATGCGGCTATAAGGTAAAAAAACTTTTGTCATTAAGAGCATAAAAAGTAACAATCGCGGAAAACCTAAAAAGTGGTAAAATACTTTTATATACATTAAAACCGCGCAAAGCTATTTTTGTTCGTAGAGTTTTCCCAGCGCTTCAACAAAGTTAAAAGTCCTTTTACTTACTCCGATCAGCTTTATTCTCTAGATTAATATAGAACATTACGTTTGTGGTAACAAACGTACCTGGATTCAAGATGTAAATAATGAGCACAACACCGATTTTTTTAATAAACTATTACAAAATGCAAAATAGTTTAAGCAAACGCAATATCCAAATATAAAAAAGCTTAAGTCAGAGCCATTATTCAACTTCGTGCACGCACCGTTATTTTCGTATTTTTCTCTCATGATGTATTCAGTTTTTCATTTTCATTAATTAACACGAAAGCTCTAATAACTTCCGGCAATTAACTTAATTATAATATTCTATACTTTAAGGAGTAGTTCTTGATTACCTAGGACAAACTTTAACTTCTACTTTGCCTTGTACTTAAGTCATTCGCTTTTAAAGTAAATTTCGGAATATTATGAGGCTTATATGAATATATGCTACAGCTAATGTAACTTTTGCGGCACAAGTTTACTACTCCCTTGATCATATTCACTTCACGATTTAAGTATCAAATGACTTGTACAAAGTTTACAATAATTTATAACTTAAATAAGTTCAATGTAAAAATAACGTTTTACATTAAAAGATAAGAAACGATTATACTTATTATTCTGCGTGTAAAACTATCAAAGTTTGTAGTGGAAGGCGCAACGACTAGCTCATTAGGCGCACGCGACATAACAGAATAAGCGTGAGGGAGTGATTTCGCAGCGACTATTAGTTGCTCTGTTAACGCGTAAACACGTTTGTTGCAGACCTACGGGTAGGTGTGTACGCTGTGGCTGGCGATCCGCGCGATTGCGAGTTGCTGTGCACTACTACTACTGGCGCCGGCAATAAAGTTAATCAGTCCACGCTGAGGAGCAGCACCGGCGCTGTATCGACGCCCGGCTGCTGTGACCCGATTGCCAGCTGCACCTGCGGCACCGCAAGTGGTCACTACGCCTGCATGTGTCCCGTGGGATACCACGGCAGCGGCCTCGTCGGCTCCTGTCAGCGTAAGTCGCGTATATAATGCTCCACGCGAGGCAACTTCGCCGCGTCTCACTTTCGCGCGCTAGAACATCAATCCTATGATTTTTTTCGAGAAATCGCGCGCTCGCGGGCTCGCTTTCTATCCACGCGCGGGGCATGCATACATATATACATATAGGTACCTACGACGCGCAGCGAAGCGACGTCGCGGCCCGCTTTTACCTGCGATGCACTCTTTTTCCATTCTATTGCGATGGTCTTTCCGAGGCGTTATTATAGGCTTTGGTCGCATTCACTTTTTCAGCAAGCTTTGGAAAGTTGAAGAGATGCCTTACTATAATTTAGAGATTATTTGCAAATATTTATATTCATACTTATTTTTAATACAGACATTGTAGAAAGTAAAAATAAAAATTAAATTATTAATACAAGGAGAAGATTTATTGCAAATGCCAGTTAATTTTTATTATGTGAAACTGCTTTATTAAAAGATCCGACATTTAGACTTATTCGTGCTTTCCAATTTTACCAATCAAGTAGATGTTTGCGATGCGATTGAAAAAAAAAAACAAAAAAGAATTAAAATAGAAATATACATTTTTAGTTTGACAAAACTAATTACGATGAAACGTTTGGATTTTCGTGTTTACATGGAGGCGCATGTATGTTCGCAGCATGCCGAAACGGCAGTTACGGGGTATATAACCGGCCGAACGATTTGTCGGTAGCATGCGTAGCATGTCCCGATGCAAATCACATGACGATGAAGGTCCCGGCCGTCTCGCAGAAAGATTGCATCTGCGTTCCTGGCTACACTGACAAAAGAGGATTTTGCGAAGGTAAGGAAAATCG